>PVJH01001931.1:0-186372 GCA_004026705.1 Nesogale talazaci
ATAAACCACCTGACCCAATGGTGCTAGAAGTGTTAGTTGTTGATAAAAATGCAATGTGGAGTCTTTGGCAGACCCCTATTGGTGAATCACAGCATAGACCATTGGGGTTTTGGAGTAAAGTCCTGCCATCTTTTGCAGACAACTACTCCCCCTTTGAAAAACAGCTGTTAGCCTGTTATTGGCCCTTGGTGGAGACTGAATGCCTCACCATGGGCCACCAAGCCACCATGAAGCCTGAACTACCCATCATGAACTGGGTATTGTCTGACCCACAGAGTCATAAAGTTGGATGTGTGCAGCAACACTCCATTGTTAAATGGAAGTGGTACATATGAGATCGGGCCAGAGCAGGACCTGAAGGTACAAGTAAGCTGCATGAAGAAGTGGCCCAAATGCCCACAGTCCTCACTTCTGTCACATTACCTTTTCTTTCCGAATCTGCACCTATGGTCTCTTGGGGAGTTCCTTATGATAATTTAACTGAGGAAGAGAAAAGTCATGCTTGGTTCACAGATGGCTCTGCACGATATGCAGGTGCCACTCGTGAGTAGACAGCAGCAGCACTACAGCCTCTTTCTGGGATCTCCCTAAAAGATGGTGGTGAAGGAAAATCCTCCCAATGGGCAGAACTTTAAGCAGTGCACCTGGCTGTTCAGTTCACCTACAAGGAAAAATGGCCAGATGTGAGACTGTATACTGATTCATGGGCTTTGGCTAATGGCTTGGCTGGATGGTCAGGGACTTGGAAGGAACATGATTGGAAGATTGGTGACAAGGAGGTGTGGGGAAGAGATATGTGGCTGGATCTCTCTGAATGGGCCAAAAAAGTAAATGTAATCATGTCTCATGTGAATGTTCACAAAAGGGTTACCTCTGAAGAGGAGGACTTTAACAATCAAGTAGATAAGAAGACACGCACTGTGGAGACTGGCCCTCCTCTTTCCTCTGACACTCCTGTTATTGTCCAATGGGCACATGAACAAAGTGGACTTGATGGCAGGGATGGAGGGTATGCATGGTCACAGCAACATGGACTTCCACTCACCAAGGCTGACTTGGCCACAGCCACTGCTGAGTGCCTTTTTGCCAGCAGCAGAAACCGACATTAAGTCCAAGGTATGGAACCATTCCTTGGGGAGATCAACCAGCAACTTGGTGGCAAGTTGATTATATAAGACCACTCGCATAATGGAGGGGGCAGCGTTTTGTTCTGACTGGACTAGACACCTACTCTGGATATGGATTTGCCTTCTCTGCATGCAATGCTTCTGCCCAAACCACTATTCGTGGACTTACAGAATGCCTCATCCATCAGCATGGTATCCCACATAGCATTGCTTCAGATCAAGGAGTTCACTTTACAGCAAATTCAGTGTGGCAATGGGCCCATGCCCATGGAATCCACTGGTCATATCATGTTCCTCATCATCCTGAAGCAGCTGGCTTGATAGAATGATGGAATGGGCTCCTGAAGCCACAACTGCGATGCAAACTACATGGCAACAACTTGTTAGGCTGGGGCAGTGTTCTCCAGGAAGCTGTATATGCTTTAAACCAGCGGCCAATATATGGTGCTGTGTCTCCAATAGCTAGGATTCATGGGTCCAGGAACCAAGGGGTGGGAGCTGGAGTGGCACCACTCACTATTACTCCTATTGACCCACTTGCTGCATTTTTGCTTCCTGTCCCAGCAACCCTATGTTCTTTGGGACTGGAGGTCATGGTCCCGAAGGAAGGAACTCTCCCACCTGGAAACACAGCACGGATTCCACTGAACTGGCAGCTCAGATGTCCCCTGGCCACTTTGAGCTTCTCATGCCTTTGGATCAACAGATCAGGAAGGGTGTCACTGTACTGAGTGGTGTGATTGACCCAGATTATCAAGAAGAAATTGGACTGGTGTTACATAATGGGGGTACAAAGGAATATGTCTGGAATCCAGGAGATCACATAGGCCAACTCTTAGTGCTACCATGCCCTGTGATAAAAGTTAATGGTAAATTATAGCAACCCCATCATCACAGGACATCTAATGACCTAGACCCCTCAGGAATGAAGGTCTGGTCACCCCACCAGGCAAAATACTGCAACCAGCTGAAGTGATTGCTGAGGGCACAGGTAATACAGAATGGATAGTAGAAGAAGGTAGTTCTACCTACCAGGTACGACCATGTAATCAAATGCAAAAACGAGGTTTGTTATTGTTCATGTACATTCTGTATATGAGCTTATTGAATATCTTTTCCTTGTTCATGTATATCGGCTACAATTGATCTCAGTGTGTTCTCATTTATATGTATGATAGATGTTTGATGTTAAGTATAAGTTGGATTTCATTGATGTCTGGAAATTTTATATGGCTAAATAATTGGGTTCAGGTGCCATGTTGGCAAGGGGTGGATTGTAATAGGTAAGCCTGTGGTGCCAACATGGCCAAAGACGAAAGGTAGGTCTGTTGTGACAACATGGCCAGTGAACACACGCGATCAATTGGAGGACAGAGATAGAAAAGGCTTGGCGAGCCCCGCCCTTGCTCTCTTGTTTTTGGATCTTCAGAGCAGACAGCTGCCTTATTCATCCTGTGCCTCGACCTCCAAGCAACACTACCCATGGGACACCTAATTGTGGATTGTCTCGCTGTGAGTTGAGGTTCCTTCAAGCCCTACTTTGCCATGCTCCTAGGATATACATCTTTTGAGCTGAGCACTGTCAGACTCTGTCATCTGGCTGACTGTTGGTGACCTGCTCTGCTGTTTGCTGCCTGTGACCAGATAGCCTGAATTGCTCTACAGAGGACTACTCAGCGGCCCTCAAGGCTTGAGGGACTGCCAGTCTTCTAGCTGTCTCAGGCAGGTGAGTTGCACCGAGCAATTTGTACTGTTTTATAGATAGTTAACTCTTTCTTTCTTATCTTATATACTCTGCTCTCTATATAAGTATATAAAGAGAATTACTAGTGTCCTGGTTTTATTTTTCTAAGAGAATCCTGTCCAACACACCATTAACAGGAGTCACTTGACTGCTACATTGATAGCAGGTTTGGGTGGTTGTTGAAAAGTGCAAAAATGGAGATCAGTTAGGAGAGTAGAGTTCTAATTAAGTTGAGAAAGGATGGTCTAGATCAGATGATGGCACTGGGGTGGAGAATTGGATAGATATTAAAAGTTAGGATGAAGAGCTTGTTAATAGCTAATAAAATATAAGGTAAAAGGAAGAGTTAAGGATGATACTACGATTTGGGAGTATCTGGAAAATTGGGTTTCTGATTTACTAACCTGGAAAAAATGGTGAGTAAAAGAGTTTGGGAGGGGATAAAATCTGGAATTTAGTTTTAAACACCTTGAATTGGAGTGTGCCTTAGAAACCTAAGAGAACATGTTGAGTGGGTAGTTATATTTGAGTCTGGAGTTAAAGAAGACATCAGGCTGGAGATATAAATTTGGAAATTGTCAACACAGAGATGGTATAGAAACTAGGAGTGTAGCCATTCTCAGAACATTCTTAATACTTGTAAGAAGGATGCTTGCCAAAGTTGTGTATAAGGTACAATTTTCTTCTGAGTCAACTTTAAAATTCCATAAAGGTTAAAACCTTTAAAGGGAACTACTGAATGCTGAGCATTCTCTTGCTGAAAATTGACATTAAACAGTACAGAGTACTTGAAAATATCATACGCACCCACCTTTCTGCAAGTAAAATAGAAGGATTTAGAGAATTTAGAATTGAAGTCAGGGAATTTAGCTAAAGAGCTGCCAGCTCCCACCATCGTGCTTTACACATTCAAATCTTTGCAACCTCTTCATACTTTTGGGTCTTGGTTGCTATGAAGCCATGCTGTAGACTGTTTTGCAGCCAGTATCAGAGATTTTACAGTTTCAGTCATCAGACAGGGTGGGGGCGGGTAGGAGACTAATCTGCTTAATAGATGAACTAACTCGGTTTTACATAAAATTCCCTTATTTATTGTACGGAAATTGCCATCAAGTCAGTTCTGGCTCATCGTGACTCTCTATAGGATCCCCATGACCGTAAATCTCTAGGGGACCAGATGGCCTCATCTTTTTTGTTTGCTTTCTTGGTTTTTTTGGGGGGGGGCATCACTGCCTTCTGGTGGTCGTGGGAGCTACCCAGTGCTGCTCCTGAGAGCCACTGCTGGATTTGAACTGCCAAGCCTGTGGGTTGCAGTCCCACACTCAACCACCTACGCCACCGGGGCTCAGCCCCAGACTGCCCCATCTTTAGGTATCAAATGGCACAGTACTGACTTTCAAAGTGTCTATTCTTTCCCCTAAGACCACTCACTGCTTAGTGATTCCACCTCATAAGAACCCTGTACAACCGAGGAGAGCTGCCCTTGGGGGTTTCAAGACTGAGACATCTTAGGGAGTAGAAAGCCTCATTCTTCCTTCTGAGGAGCCGCCAGTGGCTTCAAACTGCTAACGTTGTGCTGAAACCTCCTGTAAATAGCCTAGTGTCATCCTAAGGTGATTCCATATTTGGAAAAGCTAGACCAAAATAACAACCTACCTACACACAAGACCTTCGGAATCAGACTATGGAAAGAAGAGCGGGCCAAGCGAGAATCCTAATTCATACTGATAACTCTTTTACACATGCGTATCTTCTTGTCAGTGGCCAGCAAGTCAATTCTGACCCATGGAGACCCGATGATAGATTGCTCCGTAGAATTTTATTGCCTGTAATCTGTATGGAAGCAGGTCACCAGGTCTTGCTCGCACAACAGCCCTGGGACGATTTGAACCATCCACCTTTAGGCTAGTGGCTAAGCAGAAACCAATTTTGCCCACAAACTACCTCTAGTCAAAATGGCCCACTGCTGCTGTGCAGTTAATGCTGATTTACATCCACCCTCATAGACTGTGTAGTCCTGTCCCCTTGGGTTTCTGAGTGGGAAGATGTTAGCAGTCCAATGCATACCCCACAGTGCTGTTGGGGCTCTTACACCCCGATAGAGAGGGTATAATATACAGCATGAGATGGTTCAGGGAAGGAAAAATACGTTTCTGCCTTTGGCTGTGTGGTCAGGTCCACAGTGACATCCCTTCAATATCTGTCATGCGCGACACTGGTTCTGTCATTCTCCTGCTGACTGCACTGTGATTGGTCCTCTTTTACATGATGGCCTCCCATCCTCTCTTCTCATGAGACTGGGTGAGGCTATGTTGGTGTGACCTTACTTTCCTCCTCTGTTCTCTGGTGCACCTCCACCGTGTACAGGTTTCGATCTGAGCTCATTGGGAAAACCGGGGTCTTGTGAGATGGGTCACAACTGAGAAACAAGAAGAACCTGGAGACAAAACTTCCCTTTACCACTCCATTTTATTTATTTATTACCATTGCCACACATACTGTTCGAGTGCCTGTCACTGGGGAACAGAGTATCTGTTCCTTTAGAGAACACACTGTGGGAACAACTTTTCTCACCTGCTAAGAGTTGAGCAGAGGAATGATGAATGGCATTTGCTAGTTAAACTACCTGTCTGAACAGTTCCTGCTTCCATTGGGTTGGGGGGAGAAGAGGGTAAGGTCCTGAAGTAGGAGTGTTTCAGGGTCTCCTTTCTGTTTACTCTGAGCAGAGTTAGCGACCATTCTTGGTTGCCTCATATGCATTTTTATCAGTAAGCCAAAACGAATTAGTCTTGCAGATGGTACCCTTGTGTTTTGGATCTTACATTAAAGTCAAAGGATTTGGTTTCTAATGTCCAGAGAATTTCATTTTCCAAGCATACCACCTACTGAGGGAGTTAAGCCAGCGTAGAAGATATCCGTTTTACTCATCCAGTTCTTGCACATTGTCACTTGATAAAATTCTCCTCAGTGAACCCTACAGATGCCACTTGGGTCTTCTCGGGTAACACTAGGAATAGAGTCGCTTCTGAGAACTACAACCGAGTGAATAACAGGTTGGCCTTGCTTCCAGAAAGCACTCATTTGCTCTCCTCAGACCTCACATAAGTTTGTTAAATTGGGAAAGCTCAGCAGGTGGTGTGCTGAAATATTTTTTTTTCTTCTTTTATTTCTTTTTCCTTTACGCTCAATTCTTGCTGCTTTTGCCAAACCATGATGCTTTGAAAGCAGACACAAAGACAACTTGGAGCTGCTTGGTCTAATCTCTAGTCACAAAACCTAGAGCTGCTTCTCTTCAAGTGAGCAGCGCACTAGCCCTTGTGACATGGTCAGTGCTTTCCAAGTGGTCCCTGCTCCTCACAGTGCAGGAAATTTTAGTGGCGCCACCATGAAGTTCATGACTCCAGCTACTGAGCAACCCTTATCTACTTTTTTTCAGTGATTTTATTGGGGCCTCTTACAGCTTTTATAACATTCAATACATTATTCGTATCAAGCATATTTGTACACATGTTGCCATATTCATTTCCAAATATTATCTACTTGAGCCCATGGTATAATCTCCTCTTTCCTCCTCCATTTTTTTAATGAATCATTTTACTGGGGGCTCATACAGCTCCCATCATGATCCATACATATATCAGTTGTATGCAGGCCACATACCTATTTTCACTATGTGAGACATCCACCCAGAAGAAAACCAGTATTCTTCTAACTAAAAATTAACATGGCATTTGCACTTGTTTCTTCATAGAAAGAAAATACACACTAGTTTTGCCCGATGAGTGCTTATTCATATTCTTATCTGCAATTTCTTCTGTCTGTGGGAGCCCAGCCTAAGGTCACCTTGACAGGTAGCATGTGGGTCACGTGATATTTTCCAGCTCTAACCTGGAGCTGTTTTTGCCTGACTAAACTAGTTTGGACCTAAGCATGCTTATGGATCCTCTCAATTTTCATTGGGTCCTTGCCTTTTATTTTTGTACAGCCTACTCAAGCTCTTCCACCTGATTTTTCTCATTCTTTATCCCCAGTTATGGCCTTGAGCTCACTGTGAGCTGAGTGTTGGTCTGCTAACCCCAAGATGGGAGGTTCAAATTTACCAATTGCTCCACCAGTGACAGATGATGCTGTCTGCTCCCATAAAGTCTCAGTCTCTCAGAAATGGTGTATTGAGCCACTGTGAATCAGAATGGACTCATGGGTCCAACATTCAAATTCAATCAAAGTTAGCCTTTCCTAAGGAGCCTTTGATCTATTTTACCCCATTTCATCAGCACAATAATTCCCTTTGAACTCTTTTTCCAGCCTGGAATTCTACCTCTTGCTGATTTCTCTAAACTACAGGTCTCAGCAGCATGTGTCTTATACATATTCCTCTGGTAAGTCTAGATTGTGGTGACCATACCTTGTCTTCCTATCTAGGGCCATGCACAACACATGTCAACAAATGTCCCTTGAATGCATGAAAGCACAAGGTCTCCTTCCTTGTGCTTAGACATGTCATATATGGGTATCGATTGGACCAGGACTAGGGCTTTCCGATAAGGTTATGACTGAGTGTGAGCAGAAAAAAGAAGTGACCAGCTCTTGTCCACCTTCTGTTTTATACTGAAAAATTCCTCCTGGAGCTATGAGTGACTGATAAGGATGAAGAAGGAAGACAGAGGACTCTTGAGGTTGAGGGGAAGAGATTTCCTGGGGCAACTCTTCAAGGTGGGTGGGAGGCAGGCTTATGTCAACCAGGAGCTCCTGGCCACTAGCATCTTCAAAGACAGGAGGCTCTAATTCCTCCAGATGCAGCCACAATTCATGACAATGGTTCTCCCCTCTCCTCTCGCAAGGCTTTGCTGGTTATGAGATTATCTCCACCTTTCTGGTCCTGTGTTTCTTTCCAACAATGGGCCACGATTCTCGTAAACTAGGCTGGATCTGGGATATACGCAATCTTTGACAACTGCCTCTCTGAAGAGATTTCCATATTCTCCAAGTATTAACATTCTTTGACTTTCTAAGCCTGGGAATTTCCTTAATCCAATGCAAGCTGATGGGTGGTCCTTCATAGTCCCTCCCCTCTGTGCTCACTGGGTTTGGGCAAATCTTGTGGGTGGTGCTAGAAGAAAGGACAATGCACTGAGGCTGCACGATGGATTGCTTCTTCCAGTCCCAACTTTTCATAAGAAAGAGAAAGCACTTGTTGATTAAGACCTTGAGGTCACTTAGGCATTTGTTTTTTGAATTTGTACGGTAGCTGCTTTTGTTTAAAATGCCACTGAAACCAACCAAAAAAAAAAAAAAAAAAAACAAACTCCCCAAACTGCCTGCTTCGGAATTGCAAAACCCCACTATCTGTTTATGATGATTAAATTAAATCAACCTTTCAAAGTGATTTTTATTTGAATTCTCCATTCTTATGTATTATGTAACAATTAGTAATGATATGATGGATAATTTTCTTTGGAACAGCTCCTGATTCCATTACTCAACTACTCGATCGACCAGTAATTATGAATCATATCTTTAATTAGCTGCTGCTCTTCAGAAACACATGAAAGCCAAGGGCATAAAGTAATTGGCATAAAAGTTTTCCTAATTAATTTATCTGTCCGTGTAAGTAACCAGGGCTAGAGTCTGGGGATCATTTATAACTCCAGGAAGGCCAGCCCTAAAACTCACTGTCGAAAGAGATTTATATTTGTGAATTAAAAGACAACAAGCTGCAAAATTGCATTATCCTCCAACTCTAACAATATAGCCCATAATGTGCCGCTCAGAGATGAGCAAAAAGTTCCTATTGATCCTATTCATTTTCATCATATCCTCCAGTGAATCTTTCAAATCTCTCTTGCCTTTTCCTCATTCAACATTGTAACAGTAATCAAGCACATTAAGCAATTCATTAAACAACAGCCCCGCTGACCACAGGGAGTTCTGCAGTGAACATTCATTAGGCAGCCAATAACTTTATTTAAGTAGCAAAGGGCTAGGGAGTAGAAACCAAGTCCTTTGTCTCTCACCATCGTGATGCAGGCACTCTGGTCCACTAGGTGTTTTCACAGGGGGCTGGAGGTGGGCTGGGGGCTGTCTCTGTCTAGGGCCACACAAGGATAGGGTCAAGGTGTCCCGATTTCATTCTCACCTTGCCAAAGGGCAATCCAAGATCTAGCTCAGTAGTGAGATTGGAGATTTATGTCCAGTTTGGAAATGGGATGTTCAAATATTGATATTTGGGTCCCAGCTTCTCAGATCTGCCTTTTAAAATGCTAACTGACACGAGAGCTAGCCCTGCGTGTGGCATCAGAGAGCTCTGGCTTGGTTTTCTGAGGTTCATAAAAGTGATGGATGTCTGTTCCTTCTTGGCAGCAGAATGGGAACTAGCATCACAGGAGCAGGCTGTCTGGATTCTTCCTTCAGACCCTAATGAGAGGCCTCCTTGAGAAGCGTGCAAATCCCTCTGAGGGGTGCGGTGTGGCGGAGAGGGGGTGGGCCTTGGGACACAGTCCAGGAGGAGGGAGTGGCCGGAGCCATGTCCCTGAGACTGTGCTTTTCAGAGAGGGCACCCTCGTATCATCTAGTGTCCCTTGAACTTCCCGCAATGCGGTCTTTTGTCCTTTCAATGGGTGAACTTTTTCTTTATGAAACAACTGGAGAAGCTGTTATAGAAGTTAAGTTCTTATAGATAGCACCAGACTTGGTGAAACAAGGTTATTTTTAGAAAGGACTCCACCTCTTTCTTGGAAGGACCAAATAGAATCCCTTTTCACAAGGTACTTTACTGCCGCAGGCATCTCTAGAGGAAACATGCCTGCGAGCTATGGTTGGCAGCTATTTTCTCGTCTGACAGGAGGTAGTGGGCCCTGTGTCAGGATTAGCCCTCTTTGGAGACATTTCCCTCTTGATTCATTCACTATGTTTGTCTTCTGAAACTCTTTCTTGTGGAGAATGCGTCGACATCATTCTCTCTCACTATGTGAATTGCTCAAGCCTCTACTCCCAGTAGAGAAAATGAAACCATGCCTGTCCGCCCAGCGAGGTGAAGGAGGGTAAGCAGGAGGCTGGAGGCTCGAGTCTCCACTCCACCTGCTACGTGGGAGGCCGAGGTTTGGCACAGAGCTCATGTCCAGGCTTGGGTCCTTGTGCTCAGAAGGAGTACTGGATGTACTGCATGACACAGAGTAGAGTCTTGGGTCAACCCAGAGGGAAGAAAGGTCAAAAGAAGAACATGGTGCAGGGTGAACAGAAATCACTCCAACGATTCTTCCAGGAAACAGTCAGTTCCTTGCCACCATCAAATCGATTCCATCCTATGATAAGGGGAGAATTGCCCCTGTGCAATTCTGACACCGTAACTCTTTATGGGAGTAAAAAGTCTCTTCTCCTTCAGAGTCTCAGGGTGGTTTAGAATGGCCGAACTAATGTTTACAAAGCCAACAAATAACTCTTGAACCAGGGTTTCCTCTAGCCCAGCGGTTCTCAACCTGCCTAATACCGCAACACTTTCATATAGTTCCTCGTGTGGTGGTGACACCCAACCATAAAATTGCTTTTGTTGCTATTTCATAACTGCAATTTTCTTACTGTTATGAATCATCCTGCAAATATCTGATTTGCAGGATGTATTTTCATTGTTACAGATTAAGCATAATTAAAGAATAGTGATTGATCACAAAACAATATGCAATTATCAATTGTGAAATATTTAATTCTAATGACAAATAAATGACATCCTTCTCTTGAAGCAGGGTGTAGCATGGGTAACAGTCTTCATGCAGGTACTCATATATGAGCGTATATGGGAAGACACACCTGGTAACAGTGTCTCAGTTCTTGACCATCAGAAATATGTTTTCCAATGGTCTTAGGTGAATCCTGTAAAAAGGTCATTGCACCCCCAAAGAGGTCACTACCCACTGTTCTAGTCAATAGGAGGTACTTTAAATGAGCACAGGAGGGAATTGATGAGGAAAATGAACACATGCAGATTTTGATGTCTCATAGATTAACCATAAAGCCAATTTTATGTTCTTCTAATGCCCATTTCATTTGTATGTGGAAGCCATTAGGATTGTACTGTGCCATCACACAATCATATGCATAAGTGTACCTTGCAAATCAGAACACGTGGTAGTGCCTTCTTGGTTGTACCACCAATGCTCCCATGTTCAGCCTGTGGCTGAGGGAAAAAGAAGTCAAGAGAAAAATAAATGTTGTGAATGAAAGCCAGCATTGCTTGGGATGTAGAAATCAGAGTGAAAAGTGGCTTTGCCCTGAGATTTAAAACCCCAATAACCACAAACTCTTGTGGTTGAATTCATTTTTTTAAAATAATTTTATTGGGGGCTCATACAACTCTTATCACAATCCATATATCCATGCATTGTATGTCAAGCACATTTGTACATTTGTGGTCATCATCATTCTCAAAACATTTGTTTTCTACTTAAGCCCTTGGTATTAGCTCCTCATTCCCCCCTCTTCTCTCCCCTCCTTCATGAACCCTTGGTAATTTATAAATCATTATTGTTTTGTCATATCCTACACTGTCCGATGTCTCCCTTCACCCACTTCCCTGTTGTCCTTATTTCAGGGAGGAAGTTATATGCAGATCCTTATAATTGGTTTCCCCTTTCTACCCCATCTTTCCTCCACCATCCCAGTATTGCCACTCTCATCACTTGCCCTGAAAGGATCATCTGTTCTGAATTCCCCAATGCTTCTAGTTCCTATCTATACCAGTGTACATTCTCTGTTAAAGTTGGATTTGGAAAATTGGGATCATAATAGTGGGAGGGACGAAGCATTTAAGAACTAGCAGAAAGTTGTATGTTTCATCATTGTTACACTGCACCCTAACTGGCTCCTCATCTAACTGTGACTCATCTGTACAGGGATGCCCCATTTCTTACAGATGGGCTTTAAGTTCCCAGTGTATACTTCCCCTCATTTACAACGACATAATTTTTGGTTCTTTGATGCCTGATACCTGATCCCTTTGAAACCTTGTGGTCACACAGGTTGGTGTGATTCTTCCTTGTGGGTTTTGTTGCTTCTGAGCTAGGTGGCCATTTATTTACCTTCAAACCTTTAAGACTCCAGATGTGATATCTTTTGATGGCAAGTCACTATGAGCTTTCTTCACCACATGTGTTTATGCACATGTTTGTCTTCAGCAATTGTGTCAGGAAGGTGAGCATCATGGAATGCCAGTTTAGTAAAACAGTGTTATTCTATCGAGGAAGTACTTGAGTGGAGGCTCAATGTCTATCTGCTGCCTTAATACTAAACCTATAAATCTATACACCTCTATATATTTCCCCATCACCATATATAAATATATTTACATATGTACATACCTATATTTAGATTTTTATAAATGCTTTGTCTCCTAGTTCTTTCCTCTACTTCCTTTCACTTACCTCTTATCCCACTATCATGATCAGCTTTCATTTGGGTTTCAGTCATTTCTCTCATTTGCATTTGCCCTTAATTAATCCCAGCAGCCCTCTCACTCATTCCCTGCCACTGATTTTGGATTACTTGTTCTCTTGTCCCTAGGTTGGTCAACTCCACCTCATTTCCCCCACCATCCCCCTCTCTCATGTGCCTCCAGAACAGTTCCAATTTTTTCTCCTCGAGAGTGTTCATCCAGCCTATTTTATCTCGATAGACCTGCAGATAAAAAAGACATAGCAAGATTAAATGAGAAAAGAAAATAATGAAAGCAAAACAATAAATAAATGTGGTAATAATAGTAATAATAATACATGAGAAACCTGTAAGTAGTTCAAGATCTGTTTGTTGATCTCTAGGAGTATCCTCCAGCCAAGTCCACTGGGGTGCCATGCCTGGTCCCAAAGTCTATTCTTGGCACTTCCTCGGGACCGCCCTGCTCTGCTCCCCTGCTGCTCTCCTTGTACATGCCCTTAGTGTTTTGCCTTGGTGTGGTGGGGTCAATCCGGGTCAATCCTGCCATTGTGTCTCCAGTATTGTCTCCCATAGGGCCATGTGTCAGAGAGGGACATCATGTCTCATAGTCCACCCTGTGCATTGGCTATTCTGAGTAGGGATATCATCCTCCAAACTTGGTGGACCAGACCATTTTCTCTTCCTTCCCTTCATTTGCTCCCATATGATCTGATCAGGAATGTCCCCCCCCTGAGCTGCAGCTTCAGTGTTGTCTTCTAAAATAAATTCTTTGGGGGGGGGGTTGGGTGGGGAGGGACAGCTGTCCACATGGTTGAGATTGAGGCCAGGTCCTAAGACCCCATCCACTGGCTTCCCAATTCATGCAAGCATGCTGCATTCACATCCTGAAACACCAGGTCCCTCTTTCCCTGTGGAGATATAAACACTATTGTGTTTGTCTGGGTAGACTAAAGAAACAAATCCATAGACCCTCATACGTGTATAAAAAAGAGGTTTATGTACAAGAGCAATTGAACATTGAAGATACATCCCAGTCCAGTCCAGTGCAAGGTAATAAGTTCAATATTAGCCCATATGTCTAATACCAATATAAAAAATCCTCTTCAGACTCACGAAACACATGTGATTATGCCAGAACAATCGCAGACCACTGGATGCAGAGTTTTGTATATCCAGTGGTGGTGGAAGTATCTCAGCCCTGGCAGAGACCTCCCTGTGACTTATCAAGCATCTCGACACTGGAAACAGTCTCTTCGTGGCTTTTCTAGCTTTAGAGATCTGGTTCCATCAGGGTAAGCCCATATGGCTTCTCCTACAGGATGTCTCACAGGAAGTCAGCCTTGTGTCTTGTTAGAGCATCTCCAAGTCATGAGTCTTTCACCACCAATGGATGGGGAAATATGGCCAGATTTCCCAGGAGAAAGCCATGCCCACACAGAGGTTTCATTGGCTATCTCCAGGTTGACAAGCTAGACACTACCCCTACACTTTTAATCCTGAAATTTATACCCAATTAGGGGACTGCCACAACTACCCTCCCCTTGGGTGGGTTAGTGTCCTGTTCCTGCCACACATTGCTTTCTATTCCCCACCACTTTTGTGTTGGCTACCATAGGTAGCTTTGGATCTGGTCTGGTCCCTTCCATATTACCTGGACCTCACCCCAGGAATATTTGTAGACAGTAGTTTTTTGCCTATGCCACTTTTGCATTTTTTTTTAAGCTTACCTCAGAGGACTCATGTTGTACCTGTCTTTTGAGTTTGGTTTACTTCGCTCAGCATAATTTCCTCCAGTTCTTCCCATGAGGCAATATGCTTCATACATTCATCAGTGTTGTTTAGTGATGCATAGTACTCCATCATATGTATGTACCACAGATTTTTAAACCATTCATCAGTTAATGGAAATTTGGGTTCTTTACAACTTCTTGCAATTGTGAACTGTGCCGTGATGAACACTGAAGCACAGATGTCTAGGCATGGTTTGTTTCTTGCCTCTTCTGGTTATATGGCTAGTAGAGGGATTGTGGGGCTAATTTGCATCTGTTTTAGATATCATACTGACAGGTCCATCAGCAGTGGATGAGAGTTCCTGTCTCCCACAGCCCATCTAATACTGTTGCTTTCTGATTTTTAACTGGGCTATCTTTGAGGGTGTCAGGCGGTATCTCACTGTTGTTTTAGTTTGCATTTCTCTTATGGCTAATGATTATGCCATTTTCTCATGTATTTATTGACCATTCAGATTTCTGTCCTTGTGAAACTTATGCTCATGTCCTTTACCCATCTCCTCAATAGGAAACTAGTTTTTATCTTTTTGAAAGCTAGCAGAGCAATGTAATTTTTCCTAATAAGATCTTTGTCTGATGAATCATTGCTAAAGATGTTGTCCCAGTCCAAGTGCTCTTTTATTACACTCTTGGTGAACTCTTTCTATGTACACAGGTGTTTTATCTTCAGTCGGTCTCACTTGTCAATTGGTGCCTCTTCTGTGCTTGTGACCTTCTCTATTTCTGATAGGCTATGTATTCCTTGTGCCAAAGTTTTCAGGTTGGTTACAATTTCCTCAGTGACGGCCCTAACAGTGTGGGGTTTCACCTTGAGGTCTGTAATCCACCTTGAGTTTATTCTTGTGCATGGAGTGAACTAAGAGTCTTGTTTCATTTCAAGATAGATATCCATTTTTTCAAGCACCCCTCGTTGAAGAGGGCATCTGATTCCCAACTAATTTTTTGAACCCTTATCAGAGACCCGCTGTGTGTATGCAGATGATTTATTTCTGGGTTTTCACTTCTTTTCCATTGATCTGAGTCTCTGCCATTTTACCAATACCATGTGGTTTTGACCACTGTGGCTATATAATGTGTGCTGAAGTCAGATAATGCAAGCCCTCCCATTGTGTTCTTCTTCTTGTGGAGTTCTCTGCTAATTCAGAGCTTCTTCCCTTTCCATATGAAGGGAAGAATCATTTTTTCCTTTTCTTTGTAGAAAGATGAGAGTAATTGTATTGAGATTACATTAAACATATAGTGTCTTGGGCAGAAGGGATATTTTTACTATATTGAGTCTTTCAATCCATGACCACGGAATATACTTCCATTTGTTGAGATTAATCTTGGTTTATTATAACAGTGTTCTCTAGTTTTCCTCATATAGATCTTTTGTTCATTTAGTCAGGTATATGCCTAAATATTTCATTTTGTGCTTGGCTATTGAGAAGAGTACCTCCTTTTTTTTAAATCTCCTCTTCTATGGTCTTATCTGATACATATAAGAGTTTGATAGACTTCTAATTGTTGGTCTTGTATGCTGACACTCTGCCAAGCTCCTCTATTGCTTCCTGTCCTCCCCTTGTGGAGCTTTTGGGATTTTCCATAAATAAAAGCATATTATCTGCAAATAATAATTGTTTCACCTCTTCTTTCTCCAGGTGAATATCTTCAATGTCTTTTCTTTGCCTTATGCTGTTAGCTAAAATCTCCACTATAATGTTAGATAAGAGTGGAGGCAAGGAACATCCTTGTCTGGTCTCCCTTTTCAGTGGGATTGTGTTAGTCTTTTCTCCATCAACTACCACTTTGGCTGTTGATTTTTCATATATAGCTTGTATTGTCTTGAGGAATTTTCCTTCCATTCCTATCTTCCTGAGTGTCTTAAACAGGAATTGGTGTTGGGTGTTGTCGAATGCTTTTCTTATAGTTTTTCATGTCAATGTGGCAAATGATACTAATGGTCTTTAATATATTGAACCATCCCTGCATCCCTGGTCTGAATCCCACTTGGTCATGGTGAATTATTTGGTCTATATGCTTTTGCATTCTATTGGCCAGTGTTTTGTTAAGGAATTTTGCATCAATACTCATTAGGGATATTGGTTGATAGTTCTCGATTCTGGTGGGATCCTTGTATGGTTTTGGTATCAGAGTTATACTGGCTTCATAAAAGGATTTCAGGAATTTGCCGTCTTTTTCTATGTTTTGGAAGAGTTTGTGTAGGATAGGTGTCAGTTCTTCCCTTAATGCTTGGTCGAATTTTCCTGTGAAGCCAACTGGTCCAGGGGATGTTTTTGTTGGTAATCCCTTGATAACCTTGTCTATTTCTTTTATTGTCATGGTCATCGAGGATAATATAGGGAGGGACTGATTTTCCAAGAATTTGTCCACATCTTCAAGTTATTGAATTCATTACAGTAAAGTCTTTTGTAATCCTGTGTACTTATCTTTTTTATTTCATTTGGGTCTGTTGTAATATCCCCTCTTTCATCCTTCATTCTTGCTATTGAAATTTGTTCCCTCTTCTCTTAGGCTAAGTTTGTGAGCAATTTGTAGATTCTGTTTATCTTACCAAAGAACCAGTTTTTAGCAGCTTTATTTTTTCCATACTTTTCTTATTTTCCCTTTCCTGAATCTCAGCTCTGACTTTTAGAATTTAATTTCTTTTGCTATTAATTGGAGTGTCCTGCTGATTCTGTTATACTTGTTGTAAAGTTTGTTTCAGCACGTCAGTCATGAAACTCTTTTCCTTTATCAGGTGTGCATGTATTGCTATGAAACTTGGATCATGCTTAAATGCCCTCTACTAAGGGGAATGGTCTGGAGGTTCACAGTGGCATGTGAAAGAAAATAGAAAAGATCAAGGGGAAAAACTCCAAAAAACAAGCCCATTGAGACTCTGGGGGTGTAAGAGAAGAGAAGGAAAAAGTTACAATATAGCCGAGCCCCAGCCCCTGACTTTGGGGCTACAAGGGTTTAATCCCTGCCCCAAGCCAGTAGTGAGCTGTGGCTATGTTGAGATAAAGCATGCTGGCTTCAGTCAAGACAACGGCAGGGCTAAGATCAAACTTTTGCCAGTCTCCACTGTGGTAAGCCAAATTTCCCCAGCCCCTTAAATCACTGTGGATCTGTGCCTACTTATGATTCTCTTTCTGCAATTTGGTAGTGTTGAATTTCCCTCTTAGTAACTCTCCTGGAGTGGTTTCTGTGGATTTACTCTTGTATGTGTTGCTCAGTCATCATTTTCCCGAAAGTCTTGAATTCATTTTTAATGCCACTGTGGCGGTCATGTACTTGATGTCAATTTCAAGATGTCTAGGGGTGGAGTCTATTCTTGTCAATCTGGAGATAGTCAATGAGGCCTCTGTGTGGGCATGGCTTTCTCCTGAGAATTCTGGTAGTATTTTCCTAATTGGGGAAAAGAAACTTGACTCTGAGTCTCTGAGACGATGAACTTCTGACAAGATGAGATGACAGAATGCTGACTGATCCTGATTCCTGGAGAATGGAGGAGCCAGAGAAGAGGCCACATGGGCTTGTCCTGATGGAGCCAAGTTGCTGGGGCCAGAGAAGCCACATAGAGACTCCTGCCAGTGCTGAGGTGCCCAGGAGGCCACGGGGAGAGCCCTGCAAGTGCTGAGAGGTTTCTTCTGCCACCAGACACACAAGACTGCACCTATTCATGCGTGATTGTCCTCATGTAATCACATGTGTTTCCTAAGCAGGAAAGAGACTTTGTAGACTGGTGTCAGACATATGGGCTAATATTGAACTTATGACTTTGGAATGGACTGGGTTGGGATGCTTTCTCAATGTTCCATTCCTCTTGGATATAAACCTTTCCCTTATATCCATAAGCATGTCTATATATTTGTTTCTCTAGTCTATCCAGACTAACATAGCCACTATATTTAATATAGTCATCTTCCCTTTCTCTGGGTATTTCCATGGTGCTTTGTTACTTTCTTGATTCAATATTTAGAATTATTATATATCGATTCAAGAATTCTACTTAGTAAGTTATCAAAAGCTCTTTTAAAGAAATTCTTTGTGTGTGTGTGTGTATTTAAAACTATTCTTGGTAGCATTCGTTTCTTACCCCTTAATAACTGGTAAAAAACAAAACCTAACATTAATTTAATGCATAGCAGACATGATATACTATAGACCCTGAATGGTTTTGCATGCAGTATTCAATTTAATCTTCTCATTATACATGGAGATGAGCATTATTCTTTTCTCTATTTTATGATCAGTAAATCTGGGATGAGAAAATTGTGTTGTATGTTTTTCTGCAAATAACATGTGCATTGTGTGTCTGCACAAAGCATACAATCCATTTGACCAAGAGCTAGTGGTGCCTGGAACTAGCTAATCCTCATTTGATAGAAGCAGATGTATATACTAGGTCCTGCATATGGGAACTTCACACACAGTGGCGACTGAAATCTGCTGTGACGTGGTATTTACACCATGGCAATGGGCAAGTGCTACAAATCAAGGGTCCCACCATCCACCCTCAAAGAGCAAGGGACTAACCATTTGCCAGTCACCCTCTGCCAAGATGCCTGAGTAGTAAAGGTGAGGGACAACATTTAAAAAAAGTTTGTTTCATGTCTGTGTTAGTTCAGGCTGACTAAAGTAACAAATCTAGGGACACTCATATATGTGTGAGAGAGACCTTAGATCAAAGAGTAATTGTATATTGAGAAAACATCCAAGCCCAGTCCAGATCTAGTCCATAATTCCAATATTTGCCCATATATTTCATACTAGTTCATAAATTCCTTTTTAGACTCATGTAACACATGCAATGATGCTGAAATCAGGAAGATCACAGACCAGTGTGTGAAAATTCTTGTGGAAGCCTCGCAGCACTGCTACAGCTCTTCATGTGCCTCATCCAGCTCTCTGAGTCTGTCTCCTCAACAGGAAGGTACAGCCCAGAGAAAGTGTGTCCTACCTTCTGGGAGGAAGAGAGGCGTCAGAAGACAGCTTCAGACTGTGACCTGATTGACAGGCTAGGTTCCATCCCTTCCTTCTTATTTATCAAGTTGACATGTAATTATGTTGCTACCATAATCTCAAAATCCATATCTATATTTTTAAGGGCTATATTAAACTGTCCCACTAAATTATCAAGCAGTTCATGATCTTTACTGAGCACTTTCTTCCTATGAAAGTGTACTTGATGCCTTAGATCTAATATTTTATTTTAAAATCTCCATGTACTTGGAGAACCACATAGCATTAGAGAAACATTTTTATGGATGTCCAGCTGAGTGCATGTTTACACAGTCGGGCCAATCAGATGGGATGCAAGACTGAGTTTACTGGTCCTCAGCTCCCTGGCCATAGGTTCCGGGAAACCGAGGAAGTTATTACTTTTCATACTGTGCCAGAATTACAGGCTAGAAAAATTGCTGAGGGAAGAATGACTAGATTTGTCAGAGTGGAAAGTAGTGAGATTATCACATAGAGACAGACTTGTAGATCTCTTAGTATTATAACAACCAGTACCAGTCCCTAAATGAGTTCTAAAAAGAGCAAGACAAAACCGGTAAGTTGCTGATTATGGGATATTGGTATTATAATTATGTATAAAGATCACCTATCTTTTGAAGATATGAATACTGTAATATTGACAGATGAATGGATAGGTGTCTTCAAATTGTGTCCAAAGTGAGACAGTGGAAGTGAGAGAAATTGGATATAAGTGAGAGTATAAATTAAATATAATTAGTGATGAATTTATAATTGGAATTCTGGGTAACGGTTCCATGAAGGTCCCTTAGTGATGTGGTTTGTGCGTGACTCCTTACCAAAAGGTTGGCAGGTCAGACCCATCCAGAAGCACCCCAGAAGTAAAGTATGGCAGTCTAGTTCTGTAAAAGATTAAAGCTAAGAAAACTCTGTGGGACATTCTTCCCTTTAACATGTATTATCTTCATGATTTGACAGTGATGAAAGCTTTTTTTTTATCTTTTTAAATGGGTACATGGGGTTCATCTTTGTTTTCATGTTTAAAATGTTCTATAACATGAAGTAAATAAACCAACAAGCCAATTAGCCAACAAAACATTGATAGCAAATATGCAATTTGGTACTGTCGGGTCAAAATACAGAATTCATACCGAATCCATATACATTTTTTTTTTCCCACATCACTGTCCTGGCCAGCTGTTGCTGGATTTGAACCATCAACCCTGTGGGCTGCAGTCCTGCACAGAACCACTGCACCACCAGGACTCAACTTTGATTCCATATAAGTTTACACAGATTAACATGAGTAACAGAATCTTCTTGTGAACAAGGATATGGAATTCTGGAGCAAAGAAAGCTGCACAACACCAGTCAGATAACTTTCAAGATTGAAAGAGCTGCCGGCGTCCACTGGATGAATTATTAGGAATATATCAAACATTTTATGAGATGCCTCTGCTTCAGAGTCTCATGCGTGGTTGTACTATTTGTTTTCCATGACTTAATTTTGAAAATTGAACTTACTCACAAAATATATATTCTATGACCAATGGGCAGCTTTTTTCTAAAGGCAGAAGGTTTCTGCAGCTTTTTCTGTAGCTTTCTATCCAGGGCTGCCACTTGGAAACTTGGTTGGTCACTCCTTTGCTCTCCAAAAATATATCTTTAAAGGAATTGCATTTTAACAGTATTAACCAGCCAATTTCAAACATGCAAAACACAAACCCTTTACCTTATGAAGTACAAGTAGTTCTCAATTAACACAGGTTCTATTTCATCCACTCTGTCATACATTGGGTATGAAGTAAGATGTCATACATTGGGTATGAAGAACTCCCCAACCCCCCTTTTTTTCTGGAGTTTTCATTATTATGGCCTTTTATTTTCAGTATCTTTATATATCTGATCTTTGAAGATCTTTTAGTGAACATCTAAGGAGGATAACATCAGCAAATTATGAGTTGCAACATCACATGTTGTACACACCCTTATACGTACCATAAGATGTTCAAGACAGAACAGACACAGATGGTCCTCAGTGCAGTTCATTCTCACTTGAGTACATCTAAGTTTGGAGACCACCTGTATCTTTTTCCATATTGATGAATCTTCACTCTAACATTATGCAAAGACCTTGGTGGAATGTCCTTTTAGTTCTGCTAATTTCACTCAAACTTGAAGCTTAAATGTTTCTCAGACGTTGAATTGAACTGGGGGCTCTCACCGTGGATGGGGGCTATGGATAAAGGCCCCATCCTATTTCTCTCAGCTGCTGCACCGAGTAGTCCTGGTCTCAGGCCCTCACAGTCACCCTTCTTAGCTTTCTCATAATAAAGAAAAGGTGATCTTCATTTTCAGCTTCACTCCGTTGACCTGTTTGGGAGATGTGTGCAGTTTCTCGAGATCCTTTGATAGTCCTTTCTCTTCAAGGCCAACAATGTTCTGCTTCTTCAGAGCATTAAACTGGATGGGGAGTTGCCACAGTTTTAAAGAGTCATTTTCCTAATTCTTTCCTTTGCCTTATGAACACATTCAGTTTCTCAGAAAAATTTTTTAAAAAGTCATTTATCATGTATTTTCAATTTGTGTTCTTTTCTGTGAAGAACTGCTTCTTCATTGGTCTTCTTGCTGAGTCAGGCATATTGTTAAGAACAAAACAAACAAACAAACAAAAAGCCCCATTATTGGTTGCCATAGAGTTGGTGCCAACCTATACCAACTTATATGTGTCAGGGGTGAACGCGGCTCCATTGGGATTCCAGGGGCAGGAGATTGCCAGAGCTTTCTTTCAATCTGCCTCTGGGGAGATCAGAACCTCTGATCTTTCAGTTAGTCTTAGACTTTACCAAGTATGTGCACCACCCAGGGCCTGCTCCATACTCAGTTAGGTACGTTAGCTGCAGTAGCATCTAGGCTTCAGCAATTTCCCCCTTTTTTTTTTTTTTTTTACTGTGAAGTCCTGGACTTTAGGAAGACGGAGATTAAATGCCTTCATTGGTAAAAATGAGAGAAGCCGACTGAATTTGAACTCTGAATTATTCTCTTACTTTGAAACTTGGGCTGTTTCTTGATGTCTCACGGATTCTCTTGTTAAATATTCCTCACTTGCTTCCCCTTACCAACAAATTTCTGTGCTCTTATTACTTAGCATGAATTACTACTGAACAGCAAAGTGTATTTAAAATGAATCAAAGTTTATTTAAAATGCTTTCTTCACGAGGATCATTATTTTGTAGTTGTCTTCAAATAGCAACTTTCTCCACCACGGCACTCAGTTAATTATTGGTACAGGAACTTAATATTTGCGGAGCTGTCATGTTTGAAACTAGGTAATAAAACAAGAAGCTATGGAGCGAGTTGTATCCTGAAGATGTTTATAGGAGCATATACAATATGACATACTCTTCCTCTCTGACAATGTTTATTTCATGAGATTAGTTTTCAATTTTGATTTCTGCTGTGTACTGTAAAATAGTTTTTTAAAGACAAAATGAATGCCGTTAGACAACAGTAATGTTAGATGAACATTCAAGTCAAGTGCGAGTGAGTTCCCCTTACCCCTCACCTGAGCAGAGTAGGTTGTCTGTACTGGGCATGAGGATGGAGGGAGTGGTGACCTCTGCATGTGGCAAAATATGAACAAAGGTGCAGAAAACAGATGGTATTTCCTCAGCTCATTGGAGTTGAGGAGGAGTCAGTTTGAGGACTACACAGAGTGAGTCCGATTACTTCAGAAGAGAACCAAAGGAGTCCGTATGGGAGAAGTCTCTGAAAATTATAGAGGGGTTTCAAAGAGGGTGTGGGAAAAACAAAATGAAAAGATACTGTTACAACCATAATGAGGAGTTGCGGGAATATTTACCCATAAATACTCTTTTGTCAATCACAAATGACAAATATTGTATGAGACCAGAAAAGAGTCAAGAAGGGGTCACACATGCACACACATAGGATAATTTACCACAAACTTTTGGAAACTCCCTCTTAATTAATTTTCATAAGAATGTAAAAATTTGCTCCAGAAGCAAGGTCAAAGGAATAGAAATAAAGGATACAAAAACCCCACTCTGGGAAAACTATCATCATTTGGGAAGTGGGCTTAATAGAGAGTGTAACTTTGGGAGATAACTTAAAAAATAGCAGAATTTAGCAAACGTGGCTGTTGATAGAACATACACACATCACCATGTGATACATGAGTGCGTATGACAGCAATGATTCTAGCACTGGGTGAAAGGACACACTGAAGAAGGATTCTGAGGAACACCAGATGTCAGTCTGTGTGTGAAGCTGCGATAGGGAACACTCAGCTTTTATATTTCAAAGGAAAGAGAAGACTGGGCAGATAGAGACAAAGGTGAATGCTAGAAGGTAATCTGCGAGATAGAAGTGCACGTCATCACAAATAAAGTCTCTCAGACACCTCTGATCAGAATACATTTGGTTTATAGCTTGTTTGGGACGAAGATGGACTTTCTGTTGACAACTACTCATGAGTGGCTGATAGACCAACATTTTTGCTGCATTCCAGAGAACATAAAATGCTTTGTGTTCCTTCTTTCAATGAGATTTGGGATTAAACACCAATCAAACTGTCCAAGTAGAACAACTATGGCGATTTTTATTAGTGATAGTGAGAAAAATATGATAAAAACATCTGGAATAAAACACTTTCTACTGATTAGATATATTCCCCTGACTGCCATATGCACAGAAATACATGAATTACATGTGTATATAAAGCTGTGAATATATCTTGGCATATCTCCTGGAAGAGATGCCAAGTTTTATGTATCTAGCTATACATACACATATATAGATACACATACACATACCCATATTGCATATAGAATTGTATTATACAGAACTGAGACCTTTTGTTTAGTCCGCTTGATGAATAAGTTATTAAATAATAAAATTAGAAATTGGCATCCATTAAAACTTAGGTTCTTGTTATGGTGTATGAGTTGCTCAAGGCAGAGATGCAGACTTCAGTTTAGAACCCTGTGACATCCAGTGAGTACTCGTTAACTAATTGACTTACTGATTGACTGAGTGATGTGAATGCCCTTTTATGGCTAATTCCAGTCCACCCACTACGTACATATATGTCATCAATTTGAGTGTTAGGAAAATCTCTTAAGAGTACATAGAACATACATGCAAGTGACTGGAGATTATATGAAGGGCAAAATAGGCTACCTCATGGAAGCAGTGCTCAAGAGATCAAATGACACAGTGTACTGGAAGTGTTGAAAAACAAGGAGGTTATGCATATATTGGTCTTCACCAATCATAACAGGAAGGTGGGCACACAGTGGTATGATTTTATCTTCTTTGATACCTCATACCAGATCCCTATGACACCTTGTGGTGACACAGGCTGGTGTGCTTTTTCCATGTGGGCTTTGTTACTTCTAAACTAGATGGTTGCTTGTTTACTTTTGAGCCTTTTGATAGATGGGCACCATAAACTTTATTCACCACATTTTCTTAAAGATATAGCATCTGGGGTTTTAAAGGCTTGAAGGTAAATATGATATCAGGGATCAGGTATCAAAGAACTAAAATTTAAGGGAGCACAGTTTTGGGAACCAAAGTCCATCTGTAGATAATGGACATTCCCTTACAGAAGGAGAGGAGATGAACCAGTAAGCAAGCAGTGTAGCAATGATGAAACATACAACTTTGCTTTAGTTCTCCAATGCTTCTTCCCCTTCTCCCCCTCACCCCCAATCATGACCCCAATTCTACCTTAAAAATCCAGCTAGACTAGAGAATGTACACTGGTACAGGTAGGAACCAGAAGCATAGGGAATTCAGGACAGATGATCCCTTCAGAAAAAGTGGTGAGAGTGGTAATACCGGGAGGGTGGAGGGAGGGTGAGGTAGGAAGGGAGAACCAATTACAAGGATTTACATATAATTATAAGAATCTCTTCTCTGGGGTAGAGATTGAACATGGTATTCAAATAATCAAGTACACAAACCCTATTTACCCAATGTTTGACATGTCAAGTCTGCAGTAAAGGTAGACAGTTAAAAAAATAGTTGAGGAAGTAGAAAGTCTATTTATTTCCTTTTCAGATGGACCAGGTAAGCCTTTTTGTTGGAATTCAAGAAAATAGGTTGAAGTTTGGAGTTCCTCCTCTTTTTACTTTTGAGGCTCTGTAATGATTCTAAGACCATCAAGGGATAGTGAACATTTTCCACATCCAGTCTTTTTATTTCTTCATGCTATCATATTTTCCACATTTTTAATTAGTCCATTAACTTTAAAGAGCTGAAAATGTCTTATAGAAAAACATTCAATAACATTCTGCTTAGAAACAATTCTTCTTGTGTGTCATTTATGCCTTATAATTCTCATTCATTTCCTTTACTTCTGGAGTAATTTGCCTACAACAACTAAAACATCACTGGGTCTCTTGTGGTTTGTTTTATTTCTGATCAGGGCTAGTTCTACTGCAAATTTTGGGTTTCTCTTTCTGACATCATAAGTTAGTTCTCTGTTTTTGACCAGGATCTATATTTCTGTTAAGGGAATAATTTACCCATAAATATTAGTGGGAAGAGGGCATAGATAGATACTTTGTGAATATCAATTAACTAATTTAACTGTAATGTCACAAGAGTGACAGATTGCATTATCATATTACATGGAATGTTTCAATTGGAAAACCCTGTAAGATGTTACAGAAATGTCCTTGTAGACACTTCAAAAAGACTTTGATTTAACCTTTACTTTGTGTCTTCCAGATACATTAAAACAATTTTTCCCTTATTTTTCCCTCTGTACTTTTAGCAAAGTCTCAAAATTTAGGAGTGTTAAGTGAAATTCTTTTAGAGATTTTCTGCTTATTCAGACTTCCCTTGGTAAGAATTCCTAAATCTTACTCAGTTCATCAATTGAATTTAAATATTTTCTTATGATGTACCTATTCCTGTGAATGTTTGGGAGACTACTTTGTTAACTTGACTATTTAGTTTATAAATTGGTCATATGTCTTTTGTGAAAGCCACAGTCAAATGGTTACCAGTATTTGTTCTGACTTAGCGTGAGGCAGAGGTCATTATTCATCTTTCTTCAGGGAAAGAAGAGAAGCCCAAAAGTTGAGGAGGGGGGAACCTGAGAGTCCCAGAGCTTCCAGAGGCATTCAAAATCCTGGGGTCCAATCTCAGCATCCAGAGAAGAACCCCAGTCTAAGTTTTCAATGTCTCAGAGTGGCTGCCCGATATGTGCATTTTTGGGGGGGGGGGGCATCACTGCCTTCTGGTGGTCGTGGAAGCTACCCAGCCTTGCTCCTGGAGAGCTGCTGCTGGATTTGAACCACCAAGTCCGTGGACCACAGTCCCGCACTCAACCACTACGCCACCGGGGCTCAGCCAATATGTGCATTTTTTATTTTACTGCTTAAAGCAGAATCAAAGACATGATCTCTGTGCTGTTTCTGTACAATTTCAATCTTCTCTCTATGTAAACTTGCATTATAATTGATCTTTTTCAGTTTTTTACTCAAAATAACAAAATTAGCCCTCTTGGAACATCTGAGTTTAGATCTGCTTAGAGGTTGAATTCAGCTATTCTAAACAGAAGGTGTGGAAGGTATGGCATGCTGGTAGGGCATTCACTCTAGGGGTGTTATCTGTAAGGTCAATGTGTCAAAACTTCCAGGTGCCCTGTGGGGAAATGGTGAAACTGTCAGCTCTCCTAAAGACTAAGAATTTTGGAAATGCCACATTAGAAGCATGTAAGCGGGAATTGATGCCATGACTGTGGGTGGGTGGGTTGCTGGCTGGCTAAACGGAAGGTGAAATTAGGTTGGACTCTGGCAGCCTTCCGTGATCTGGGGACTGACTTCAAGCAAGAAAGGCTAACGGAAGCCTGACAGAGCCCATAGTAGATTCATCATGTTGATATGGGATATTTTTACACAGGAACAGGCAAGGGAAAATCACATCAATGTTTGAGTTATAGGTGTCCTAAACTTGTATCAGGGAGTTTGACGGTGGCTGGTTCACAATTAGATCCTGCCTCCTTCATGCTGAAGACCTGGGTTCCTGAACAATGCGCCTTCCCCGTCACCTCTTCCTATTTTCCAGGGGAGCCTTGGGTATTGCGATGATGCCAAGCAGATTGCAGTGGCACTTGGAGAGTAGGGCCAACTGGGAAGAAAGTGCTGGCAATCTATTTCCAAAATGTCAACCAGTGAACACACCATGTCTCATGCAAATCTGAGTCTCAGCTGTTTGGGGGGAAGGTATAGGACCAGGCAAACTTTTGGTCTTTTGTGCATGGGATTCCCACAAATTAGGTGCCAGTTCCAGAGCAGCTGACAACCACAGCTTAAACGAAGGGAGACCGATCGACTGACGTGTCATGGCTCTGCAGATTTAAAAAAGAGAGTGGGTAAGTCCTTTCAGACCTTTCTTCAGTTTGACAGCTGGAGATAGGATATACACAGGAGTCTTTCTACATATTCATCACGGAACAATGGAGTAAAACTTTATCAATACCAGAGAAATACTCCTGGAAATAGGCTCACGTATTGCTGTTAACCCTTCAGTGATCTCTTCTGGACAGGCAAGCCCCATTCTCCACTCCAAGTCATTGGCCAGCATGTCAGAATATTAGAGACTGTGCATTTCTCTCCATAAGGCTTCTCTTTCTGCCAGTCAGTTCTAGATAACCCCCCAACAATCTTTCCCCCATACCTGACAGAGCCTCTAGTTCCTACATCAAAGCACCATTGACTGCCACTATATAAAATCCTTGGCCTCCAACCAGAGAAGCCCTAAATGCAGGAAAGTAAGGATAAATTACAGTGACAGGGTCTCAGCAGTGGAAATTAGTGCAACTCTTCTAATTGCATGTCTAGCCTGAATGATGGGATACTTAATTCTTACACATCCCAGACAATTGCTTTATACTAACATGAGCTCTGGGAAAAAGGCAGATTCCACAGACATATGGAGCAGTAGATGGAGTGGAAAAATAAATCAGAGACCCGAGCCACTGTGGGGAAAAAAAATGTTTTATCTACATTGTTAATAAAGGCGTTGCCGCTGTTAAGCAACACCAATATCGTCCTCTCTGCCCAATCTTTCCATAAAAACTGAACATTAAATAATTACATGGCAGATTTCCAACCGGCCCACGCTAACACAAACAACAACAGAAACCCAATGCTTCAAGATCCTTCCTTCGGTAAAAAGGAGAGACGTGAGCGTGCATCTGCCTGAATCCCAAGGGACAAATGGATCAGGATGGGCAGCGTCGTCTTCTCCCACCACTGTAAGGACTGCTAATAAAAGCCTTCAAAACTAGCATGGCTTCTTATATCTCTTTAACCTTTTGCCCCAAGAAGCAAAGAGCATCTGGTTAAGTGGAGAGTGAAAGGAAGGCAACTTTTCATTATCAGCGCTCACAGACGGAGTGTGGGGAGGCCGGAGCTGCCAAGCCTGGGTTAAATGCTTGTTGCCTTCACTGCCTGAGGCCATCGAGCATGTTTAGAAATGATTAAGTACTGCAGCCTAGAAAGGACCTGTCCTGAGCGTTCATCTCTGACTTCCAGCAGAAAGGAGAGGCTGGCAGTGACAGAGGCAGATGGATGAGTCTCATTAGTATGGCGAGGCAGCGAACCAGACTGCCTTCACAGAGCTGTCCAAAAAGAGGGAGCAAATTAAAATAGGATCTGGGAAAAACCAATGAGCAAGGGTTTTAACTCTCTGCTACCTGGTTTCTTTCAAGAGAGGTGAGACAGCCGGTCGGGCTCCCGCGGAAGCGCAGCCGCACCATGAAATGAGAGAATGGCTTTGCAGACTCACGCAGTCACAGGCTGTCGTCTTCTCTCAGCCCTTAAAAAATGGCTCTTGCACGTCTTACAGCAGAGCAACACGGATGATTTTATTCTTAAACATGTGTCACTGCCACGGAGCAGGGTGGAGGAGATGGAGGGAGAGGAACTTCTTCCTACAGGGAGGTGCAGAGGCTGTGATGGCACAAGGCACCCAGCCAATGCAGGGGTGCTCAGTACGGGAGAGCAGCCTGCTCGGGATCCAGGCTTCCGCATGGAAGGACTGTGGGCTGCGCTGGAGAAGCGGCAGCTGGATTTGAGCCCCTCTCCTTTTAGAGTGAAAGAACATTGGTATCTTTCAGGACTGATGGGTCGTGGAATTTCAGAGACAGAAGCTTAGCAAATACTGCCTGAAAGAGACCGTTGGGGTGGAGGTGGGGGTGGGGAGAGTCTATGAAGACTGGGTAACCTTCTCCCGCTGCAGGTTCTTACAATGGGGTATTTTGGGGGGAATCACATAGACTGATCGCCCCCAGGAGAAAGACCTGGGTTCCACTGAGACTAAAACTAAAGGGAAAGAAAGGTCTACTTCCACAATTCAGCCAGTGAAATCTCTGTGGATCAAAAAGTCCAATCTACCGCCAGTCTTAGCAAGAGTAGGTAGGATTTTGTTCTCTTGTTCAGGGGTGGCTGTGAGCACAGTTGACAACAACTAACCAGAGAACCAAATCATGAGTGTGTTAGTCTGGGTAGACTAGAGAAACATGTATATACATGATTGAAGTTTATATACAAGAAAAAATGAACATTGAGAAAGCATCCCAGTCCAGTTCAGTCCAAGGTCATAAGACTAATATTAGCCCATATGTTGGATACCAATCCCTAAGTCCTTTTCAGACTCACGAAGCCCATGCAATGACACCAGGATAATCACAGGCCAGTAAGTGCAGAGTCTTGTGTATCCAGTGGTGGCAGAAGCATCTCACTACTGGCAGGGATCTCCCTATGGCTTCTCCAGCCAGTTTTCAGAGCTCCGGGTCTATCTTCATACTGTTATGTGTCTTGTCAGTTGCAATGTCTCCCAGGGATAGTATCTTCTGCCTCCAAGAAGGTTTTACCACATTTCCCAAGATCCTCAGGAGAAGACCACACTCAAACAGAGGTTTCATTGCTAGCTCCAGATTGGCAGGCTAGACTCCACCCCAACCTCTTAATCCTCAAATGGACACCAGATTAGGTGACTGACACATCGCGTGTCATTGAACTGAAAATAATGGCCAAATTATTGAGTGGTATCCTCGAGCCAATGAAAGATTTTGGGTCATCACCTCTTCTATTCATTTTCTTGTTTATATCATAGACAGAGGACAGGGACATATGCCATACTTAGTCTTTTGAACAACATTTTTGTCTTCAGAAATTGTGGAAATCCTTCATTCAGCAAATGTAGACTGTGTCCTTGGGGTCAAAAGTGGCACTGGGAATAAAAAAAGGAATGAGATTTATTTTCTGCTTTCTAAATTCTAAGGCTCGATTCCTTGCCATTTTGATTCATTATGACCATGCAAGACAGAGTAAAACTGTCCTTGTGAATTTCAGAGATTGTCACTTCTTTTGGGGAGTACAAAACCTCATCTTTTTACCTCTGAGTCACTGATGGTTGAGAACCGTTGACCTTGTGGTTTATAACCCAATGCATGATAGCAGCAAGGCTCCAAGGAGCTATGTCTAGTAGAAAATGACAAAGAGACACATTAGCTATGTGAGAGGTGCCTGGCGGAGAGGAGCATTGCTGGAGAGTCAAGTGGGGCTGAGAATGATGAACATGTAGAACCTACCATTGAGCAGCTGATGGGTCTTCCTGGGAGCCAGACTTGTGGACCATCAATTCTAGATCAAGGTGAAATGAACAAAATGCCAACTAGATTTACAAGGGTTCTCTTGTGAGAATCCTGATGTGGAAACAATTAATTCTACCTGTATTGAATGCAAAAGGCTTCTGAGATTCACTGGCATTTATGTTGTGTTTTACTGGGTGTGCTGAAGACTTAGTCCTGAAAGAAAATGATAAATAAAGAAGGTTCTTTTTTTGTGTTCAAAAGGAGACTTTTCATATCCCTTTCCAAATATATTTCTGCTTGGTCAAGGTTGTGTCAATGTTAGGCCTTACTTCATCTCAACTTGTTCCAATTGATTGTGTGCCAGGAAGGGAAATAGTCTGAGGCTGCACATGGCATCGTGAAGAATAAACTGTGCCTGAGAGATGAGACTGGAATTGGCTCATCTTGGTGGTGCTTTTCTCTCTACAGTGCACAGAAGCTTAATTCGGAAAGAGCTGCTTCCTTCAAATCAGTATCTTTGATTCTCTTCCTTATTAGAAAAGAAAACAAACAAAAAACATAAAAACCATAATAAAATATGATGGACGAGACATAATAGGTTAGTTTCAGAAAAGCCCATTGACGATTATAGATTTCAGATCACAGAATCTGAAAATTTTCCAGATTGTCCATCATTCCTGGGAACCGTTACTTTTACAACTCTAAAGCCAAGTTCAGTGGGTTTTCCATTAGAAGTCTTAACAAGGAAAAGAAAGGGAATCACAAAAGAATTTGGCCCATGTTATAGAGATCGCATATGCTGTACAGAAGGGAAACCCACTGCCCCCAATGTGATGGTGACTTAGAGTGGCACTGTCTGGGAGAGTAGGGCTATCACTGACAGGTTCTGAGACTGTAATTCTTTCAGGGAGCAGACAATGTCAGCTTTCTCCCATGAAATGATTGGTGGGTTTGAACCTCCATCAATCTCTTCAAAACCATAAAATGATTAAAACAAACAAACAAACAAACAATTGGACATCCCTCAGAGAAGGGTCACAATGAAGGGATGAGTCAGACAGAGTGCAGTATAGCACTGATAAAACACACAATATTTTTCTAGTTCTTTAATGTTTTTTTATCACACCCCTAATCCCCCCACTATCATGACCCAGTTCTACCTTACAAATCTGATTGGATCAGAGCATATACACTGGTACAGATAAAAGCTCTTAACACATGGATTCCAGGACAGATAAACCTCTCAGGAACAATAATAGGAGTGGTGATGCCGTAAGGGTAGGGGGAAGGTAGTGGAATAAAGGGGAGAAAGGGGGAACCTATCAAAAGAATTGGTGTATTCACCCCCTTCCCAGGAAGATGAATAACAGAAACATGGGCAAAAGGAGACAGTGAATGATGTAAGATATGAAAACAATAATAATTTATAATTTATCAAAAGCTCTTGAGGGTGGGAGGGTGGGGGATGGAGGGAAAAAAGGGGCTCAAGTAGAAGAAAACGTTTTGAAAATGACTTTGCAGCATATGTAAAAATGTACTGGATACGATGGATGTATGGATTGCTGTAAGAGCTGTCAGGGCCCCCCTCCCCCAAGTAAAGATTTATTAAAAATCCCACAAAAACCCTAAAGTTGCTTAACCCACTATGACTCCTCCTATATATTATAAAAGGGTAACAAAATTGCTTTCTGATAAAGACACTCATCTGTAACTTACCAAGGCCAAGCCACCAACTGTAAATTCCACTAAGACTAGTTGTTGTGGAATTCCTGTTGACGCCTAACAATCTCATCAAAATAGAACTGTGCTCCAAGTGCTTTTGGGTAGGGCTGAATATTCAAACTTTCCCTTGACAATTGAGTGTGTTAGATGTTTGTGCCACCCAAGGTCTCCCATCAATTCCACCACAATACAGAGCATTATTGTTTAAGAGTGACCACTTAAAAATAGGCAAAAGGTAAGCATTTATGCTATGATATACATAATTTACAAAGTTAGGTCTTCTGGGTTAATGAAAAGGTATTATGGGAGAGAGGGTTCCCTGGATTCCTCCAAAGAAAGACATCACGTAATTCTTGCTATTCAGATAGATTTTCTTTATGCACACTTGCAACTCCTGTTGACATCAGAGCCTGAGAACCAATTGACCTAGCATTTTAGAGTCACTTCCTTATCCCACTCAATACAAAAGAAAATATTTATTATATTTATCCCCGTGTAAAATGTACATGGATAAATCATTTAACTAAATGTAAGGTGTCAGAAAATGGTTCCTACAAAGGAAATACTATTATGCAGTACAAACTCCCATTAAGTGGTAATGGGGCTGACATTGATTGAAGAAGATTAAGTCTAAAACTCCTTTTCTCATGACATTTGTTCAAATAAATAAGCGTAACAGAGAGAAAAAGTTGATGCCTTCTTCTGATATTGCACATGTATTTTATTCATGTGTCTTTTTTAAGGCACGTTTATTCAGAGTATGATATTACTAGGTATATTGCGTGAATTCTGGATAGCAGTGATAACTGTCAGTAAAGCAAGGTCATAATTGACCTTTATCACTGAAAAAAGGTTGGCCACCTAAAGATAAACTTTCATGTTGAATTTGGAATATAAAGAGAAGGGTTGAGGCCATGGAAGGCGCACATCTGAATAGAAATCTATGAATATTTCATGTCTGTTAAGAGGTTGGAAACTTGGTGTGACATTATCCTGACCCCTGTCCTGAAATAGTTTCAAAAAAAATATTCTGATCAGCGGCAGACAACTTCAGAGGAGATAGATTTTTCTTGCTTAGTAGGAAAATTAAATTGTGGTATGAAAATGTCTGCTCTGAGAGCTGCTCTCCTAAATGAATGCAACTGCATGCTTATGTTCCAGAACTATGAGGCTAACCATCTTGCCCTCAAGAGCAACCTTAGTGCTAGACCATTTTCCTTCAGGGTTGGAGTTCTAGCTGCCACTCCAGCTGCTGCTCTGTTGCACTTGATCCATAGGACTGCAGTACAGAGAGTATTAATAATTACTCAATGACCCCTTCTGATTAAATTGATGCATTGTCCTTTACAATTTAAGATTCTTTGGTCCTATTAAACCGGCAATCACTTGGTCAATAAAAATGACCTTATTGGAGAACTCAGACTCACTGCCATCCAGTCAAGGCTGACTTACAGTGGCCACCTGGGAGTCTCTGAGATTGTAACTGTTGACAGGAGCAGGAAGCCCAGTTTTCTCGCTTAGCTCTGTTGGTGGTTACAAACTGCCAACCATGTGGACCGTAGCCCAATGCATAACCACTATACCATGAGGAATCCTTATTGAGAAACTAGCACCGACTAATTTGGCGCCTTGGACATTTCAAATAATGTCATTAGCTGTTCTTATTAGCTGCTAGCTGGTTCCTTAACTCATGACTCAGGGTGCTGCTGAGTTGTCAGGTGCTGTTGAGATGGCTTTGCTGTTGCACGTGTCCACTTTACATACACATCCACTATATGGACAACAGAAAAAACATGGCATGGTCCTGCACCATCCTTACAGTCGTTATGTTTGAGCCCATTGTTACAGACTCAGGGTAAGTCTACCTCAAGGTTGTGGCATGTAATAAAAAGTGTTGCCCAGTCTATACCATCCCCGGAATAGGTTGTGAATTGGGTTGTTGCGATCCAGAGGATCTTAATTGGCTGATTATTGGAAGTAGATCACCAGTTCTTTCTTACTAGTTAGTTTTAGTTTGGATCATAGCAATACACAAGGCTCCAGTGACAGATTGTTTGTAGCTATGCACATGTGTCTTATCTGGGAAATTAACCTGACAAATGAGAATTCTACCATGGACCCAACGATGTCCCCACAATGACGATGTTAATAGAGGCATTTAATACCTGCTCACCATTCCTTAACTTTTTTAGATGTGTCGCCATATTGAACTCTTAGAACCCGGCACACCTTAGAAGCCATCATTATGCTCACTGTCGACAGCAGTGGTGCTCTCAACCTTCCTAACACCATAGCACTTTTAGACAGTTCCTTATGTGGTGGTGACATTAACCATAAAACTATTTTCATTTTTACTTCATAACTGTAATTTTGCTACTATTATGAATCAGAAAACCCTGGGGAAAAGGGCATTTGATCCCAAAGAGGTTGCAACCTGTAGGAACAGGTCCAACATGCAGGAAAGTGAGGGTGATGGAGGCACCAACACAGACTCTAGAGACCAGACTTGATGACACAGGTCTAATTTTTATTACAACTTTTACAAGGCTTATATAGGTTTCATTGACCAATCAAATCATACTTCCTGATTTCTAAACATATCCTTATGTGGTCATGGGTTTGCAGCATGAAAATCGATTGGCCCATACTGTGGGCTATGTAAATGAGGTGTAGCTGGCTGAGACAACCGTCCAGTTGTCTTACAAGGCTATTTCAGTCAATCATGCTACAGGAGTTTAGCTGTTACTACAGAGAAGCTAGAAGCATTCTGATAGGCTGTGTCTCAGAGGTTTAAAGGGGAAGGATATCATGTGAGCTGGCCTGGGGTCTTATTGCAAGTGTGAGTGCCAGCTACCTAAGGGCGTGGTTATCCAGCAGCTTCAAGGCCACCCCAGGAGACACAGCAAGATCCTGAACTTTCTACACCTCTCTCCCAGGTCCACAGTTTCTGCCAAGAATGCCCCCCCCCACAGTGACCCACAGATTGAGAACTGCTGCTCTAAGTAAAGAAATAGAGACACATAGATGTTTGGGACATTTCCTGAGATTACATAGATGGTGAAAGTGCCACATTGCCAGAGAAGATGACTTACCATGCAGAAAACAATAGGGGGAAAGAGAGTGCATGGTACGAGTACATTGATGTTCATTACTGTGCAGTATGTTTTCACTTATAGTAACTCTGAGACAAGGTATAACTGCCTCATAAGGATTTCTAGATTGTAATCTTTACACAGATTTTCAGGTATCTGCTGAGTGGGATCAAATAGCCAGACATTCGATTCATAGTCAAGGGGTTAGCCATTGCCTCAGCCAGGCTCCTTAGAGGATAGAAATCAGAGATGGGAAATATGCAGGTTAGATGAGTCAGGCGAGGACTGTGAGGAGAGAAGGCTTTATAAGAGAAAGGTAGAAAGAATAGAAGCATTCTGTCAGGGAAAGTGTGGTAACGAGCAGTGGTGTCATCAGTGAGAAGCCAACAAAGATACAGAATTGGTGCCGTATAAATGGTTGCTTGACATCTACCTTGTGAGACCTGGACTTTCTGCGAACCATGACTTTAGAAAGAGGCTACGTATGTATCTGGGATGAGTTTAGCTATCTTTGTCTTAAGTTAAACTTGTTTCTGAGATTGCATAAGGCTGCACCTGTATTTCACTTGGCCCTTCCCCAGCCTCTTGTACCTGCTGGCAGAAATCAGGCCATCTCTGGGGGTTGCAAGCAAGTCCACATTCTTCTCTGCACCTTAACCTCTGTGGGATAATCTAGCTCCACTGGGACTTTAAAAAGATGGAAAGGGGTGAGGAATAGGGGCGAGGGAGTTGCACAAGGTGACTATTGGCATCATAGGCTAGGAGCGATAGCCTGTGGATTCGATAGTAATAATAAAGTAAATCATAATAAATAAGTAAGGAAATGAAGCAAGTATACATGTTTCTAATCAAGGGCCTCGTTTGGTAGGTGCATATTTGTATAAAGTCCACAGTCTATCCAAGGATACTTCCTTTAGGCTGAAAAACCTGGCAAAGTAATGTATCCAATGAGCCCTTACAGAGGCGCAGCATCCAAGGAAGCAGACCCACTGAGGATTAAGAGAGCCTTTGGTGTCTACAAGCTGTGTAAAAATGCCTTTAGGGTTATAAGTGTAAAATTGGACTGTTTCAGGAAGCCCATAAACCTGCTCCTGGCGGAAATTCTCCAGTTGGGCATAAAAATCACCAGCCTGCGTCTACTTCTGGTTATGAGCTAACAGGTGTCTGGAGGTGAAGAAATGCGTCCCATTTCTATGATCGAGTGCCATGGAATTGCAGAGCCAATAATTTTTCCGTTGAAAAAAAATTACTCTATTCTACACTATTGGTTTACAATAAAACAGAGCTTGACCTGCAAGTTAATAAAGAAAGCGTGTTTACTAATTAGACTTTATTCTCGTTCTCCCATGTTAATTGCAAAATATCCATCTACCTCATTTATGAATATGTTAATTTATGTCAGGGAGGCACAAGTTCTGAGTAGGCAATGCTCCCCCTTTAATTAGATCAAAAGAAGGTCCATCCCTGTCTTACAAGATGGATTCTAGTTTTTAATCAGGAAAATAAGTTTGGCTCCTAAAAGGCATCTTCTTCTGACAGTTGGAAAAACACCAATTAACAGACATAACTGTATTAATTGCATTATACCACTGCATTCTTATCAGTTAGCCTCGGTTGCCTCCTTGCTAATGCAAACAGTCGTGGCTTCAGAAGAGTCAACTTGTAAATGCCTTTCTAATGCTAGCTAGCAATCAATGTACGTAAAACTTCTAATGTTTCTGTAGGGAATTCTACATAATAGATGTAGCCTGCCTTTTGAGTTATGCCCTGCTATTTAGTATAATTAGTCCTTAAAGCTGCACCTATAATATTATCAGTTTCCTGGGAGATAAAGAACACATTTTATTTGCTTAAGATCAAAGAATTATAAGTTTCCTTTAGCAATCCTTCTGTAAAAGACCGAATGGAAATCTGTAACCTACGAAATCACTTAATTTTTTAAAAACAATTATGAGTTTCCACCTTTAAAGCAATTCTTTTCCTTAGTTCCCACAGGGGAATATCTGGGAAAGGCCTCGTGCTGCTGGCTTCAGATGTCACCAGTCTTTTCATCACGAATCCTCAGAGCGCAGTGGCGACAGCTAGTGATCTTGGGCCTTGCTTCCATTCTGCCTCCAAGGACCCACTTCAGCCACTGAGGGGACAAAGACTTCTTTACCACACAGCCTCCTACTAGAGACTGAGAGAGAGAGAATGTTATTTTGGGTTAATTGTCAAGGTATTTTTATGAGTAGGAACATCTTTGTACTTTGCCTCTCTAGTTGTGCTAGGAGCTCTGCAGGCACCATGGTTACCCACTGGACTGGCCACACAAGGTCAGCAGTTCCAAACCACTGGCTTCTCTATGTTAGGAGAAAGACAGAACTTTCTATCCCAGTAAAGTATTAGAGTTTCGGAAACCCACAGGGTAGGGGACTGGGGGTGGGGGTGGGGGGGCAGTGCTCCCTTCTCCTGTAGGGTTGCTGTAAGTCAGAATAGTGCTTTGAAAAGAGGGGAGGGGGGTGAGAGAATTTTGATGGCTGAAAATGGTTACTTTTTTCATAAAATGTTTTTGAATAATTCAAGATGTTCTGTGGCTAAATATTTGACCAACTGCAAAGCTGTGGGTCAGAATCCACCCACAGGTCTTTCAGAGGGCAGGCTTTAGCAATCTACAGGCATAATTCAGAGCTATTCCAGGTAAGCATCTTCTGGTTTCCTAGTACTCGGGCGAGCTATGCTTGCGCTTCCACTTAGTCTCTTAAAGGAATCCTACTGGTGCTTTGGATTTGGAATGGACTGTTGACCATAAGGTTGATGGTTCAAGTTCACCAGAAACTTAGTAGGAGAAAGATGAGGCTGTGTGCTTCCATACATATTTACACTCTTTGAAACCCTAGATAGGGTCACCCTGCATCAGGACAACCTCGATGACATTGGTTTGGTTTGGTTTAGGTAGTCTATTAAATGTGCCAAGGAGCCCTGGTGATGAGGTCAGTTACCGGTTGGGTTGCTAAGTAAAAGTTGTACAGTTTGAATCTACCAGTCATGTTGCGGGAGAAAGATGATGCTTTCTGCTCCTGTAACGATGTTCAGCCTTGACACTCAAAAGGGCAGTCTTCTGGGGTTGATTTGAGTTGGAAGTGACTTGATGACAGTTGAACTTGAAAACATTTTTACTTTTAATGAAGAGGTGTGCAATGACATAAGTGAAGGGACACATTGGACAGTGCATGATATGAAAAGGTAATAAAAATTTGTAAATTATTAAGAGTTTCTGGAGGAGGGGGAAGAGAAGGGAAATATGGAGAGCTGGTGCTGGGGGCCTACGTGGAGGGAAGATGTTTTGAGAGCGATGATGACGACAAATGTGCAAATGTAGCCTGCACACAATTAATGCATGTATGGACCATGATAGGAGTTGTATGAGCCCCCAATAAAATGATTTATAAAGAAAAGGAAGGGAAAGGAGGAGTTTATACCAAAGATTCAAGTAGGAAATATTTGGAAAAGGCAACACGTGTACAAATATGCTTGATACAAATGACGTACTGGATGTTATAAGAGCTGTTAGAGTCCCCACTAAAATCATTGGGAAAAATTTTGAAATATGTCAAGAGCTATCCAAATAGAACAGAGATCAAAGAAATGAGCACATGTGTCGAAAAAACACTGCCTAGAGATTCCCTGGGTCTGGGGTTGTCATGAGAATCAATTCCAGGACAAGAGACTTGATTTCTTCTGGTCTAGTGGTCCCCGAATTGTCACTCTGCAGACTGCTTCACCTCTCTGAGGGTCAGTGTTAGTTTCTCTCTCTAGAAAAACTATCCACAAAAGAACATAGGCAGACTGAGTAATCATAAGTACGCTGTGGCCAGAACTGTGTATGGAGACAACACCAACAGTGTAGATGCTGACAAGACAGGGGTGATGGCGGTGCAGAATTCATGTCACAGTGAGGGCAGCAATCATGAGGTCCACATGTTGGATCCTAAACCTCCTCACATGATACTAGTTTTGCAGGTTCGGCAGGCTTGTGAGGGCCTCGCTTCCATGTGTCCAGCTTGTTTTCCTATCCGTTTCTACCCAACACCGAACACCAGATACAACCAGACTGGCGAGGAAAGCCCGAATGACATTTATAAAATACCACCCTTGCACTTCACAGGTGCTCTGACCACACGCACACGCCCTCCACAAACTAATTGTACAATGCAAAAATGTCACCGTTTCAAGAGTAGGCATCTTTTTACATAAACTCATTTATCATCCGGTCTTATGGTAATTTAAAAGTAAATTTTCCACTTAGTGTTCCCCCTTCTGTTCCTACTGTCCTCCCATCCCCTCTGCCCCACCCCCACTGTGAGCATGGAAACAAGGCTAAAAGAACAAATAAAACTTGGTGGGGAGAGTTAGGAACGACAATTAAGTTGAGGGGAGCAGGCCAGAACACTGGAGGAAGGATAGCTGAGGGGTTTCTGATAAGGATGGTGCCTTTTCACTCGTTAATTCCTTGTTGGCACGCATTAAAACATCAACTAATTGAAGGTATACCAATGTGCTGGTTCTTCGCAGAATCCACAGGGTGACTTCACCACGGGCTACTGAGGGAAAGAAGTCCGAGGTTAGGTCTTTGGGCTCCGCAGGCATGCTGTGATATCCGACTGCTGGTCCACTGGCCATGCACATGGTGTTGTTGGTAGCAGAACCTTACTAGGGAATCTTCAAGCATCCCCAGGTGCCCTGGCTTCCAGAGCACTGGATAATGAGAACAAGACTCCGCCCCTTAACTCCACCGTGCTGAATCTTTTGCAAGAGTGTCAGAATTTCCTTGCAGCTGTACTATTTGCATGTGAAAAGTTGCCTCCACTCAACTTTTTATAGACTCCTCTGAGGGAGTGGTGTCTTTCCTGCCAAGCGGTGTAACCAAAATGGAAACAAGTTCCTATTAAAATTTCAGCATCAAATTTGATTTTAAACAAGTCCATTTTGAGCCCCCACCTGCCCCCCCAAAGGAATTTACTCTTCCAGATTTGCTAGTTTGATTCCTTGGTCAGTCACCCTCGTGCTTGTATGCTTTTATTTTAATAAATTAAAAATGGGTCTTTGCATTGTGCTAGCCACACTTATTATTCGTTATGAGTGGTCTTTCAATTCAAATCAAACCTAGTTGGCTTTCCATCATTTATTACTCTGATATTAATTTTATTAACTGGACACAAGCTTTCACTTACGGTTTTGAATAAATATTTATCTATATGATCCCACTCGGAATAAATATTTATAGCACTCCATTCTTTGACAGAGCCTTCACAAATGCAGAGATACACATGATTTTTGTATTGGGTGAGCAGATATTAAAATGTAACAAAGCAAGAATTAAAGAGCTTACTGGGTACAGCACGCTGGACCTTGTAAGGGATGGTTGGCCTAGAACTGATTAATTATCCGCTCAGGTGAAGGTGTCTCCCGAGGTAGACTTGGACTGAACCGCAGACAGGGTACTTTAGCACACAGCACACGCCTCGTCATCTATCATCCCAAGGCCAGAATGATGAGCGGCACCAGGCCTGGGGCGCCTCCCAGTCTCTCTTTCAGTTTCCCTTTATTGAGAAGGCAGTGATGGAGTGGGATCCATTTGGGGAACCTGTAGGCATCTGCCACGTGACTCTCAGGACAGGCTGTTCTTTTTCAGCAGTGGAAGAGCGGCAGGAGTGATGCTAAGGCCCTGCTTCCCACCTGTGCTCTGACAGTAGCACATGTCACCCAGCGTCCCTCAAAGATCTGATCTTAGCCATCTCAGAGTCTTCTATTCACCCCCTGGGGCAGCTTCCAGCGTCCTGCCTACTACAGTAGACACTCAACCCTCTATGGAATTCATGGAACCAAAGAGGTCTTGGGTGCAAGCTAGTTGCTTCGGACTGCTAACTGACAGGTTGGGGGCTCAAACTCACCCAGGGACTGGCCATCAGCCACCCGATAGCTTAAAGCCTGGGAGAACCACATAGCTCAGTTCTACTCGGTGTCACACTGGTTGCCGTGGGTCAGAACCAGTCTGCTGGGAACATTCTTGGGTCCATGGGACTTTGTGCTTTTTTCAGGGAAGAAAACAGTTTCTCTATTGTAGGGATCCAAATGATTTTGTTTAGTTGCAACTAGTTCTTTCAATTATTCACTTTTATAAGACGAAGACCACAGGGTTCTGCTTCCATTTTCCTGCTTACTTCATTTCTACTATTATCAAGAAGTGGAACATGAAATCCGTATCATCATCTTATTTTAACACATATTTTCCCCCAACTTACCCAAGTGTCTCAGCTGTTAGTTTTTTTTTGCATTAAACCACAAATGGATTTTTTTTGCATTAAGCCATAAACATAAGTAAACTGGGGATCCATCCACAATGTGTTAAGATAGAGATCCTCGTATATTCTTTTTGGTTCTAGTTCATCTAGTTCATCTAGTTCATCTCCACATGAGCTGGGTGGACCCAATTTAGCAACTGAGTTTTTGCCTTATTTGGCAATTATTGATGTAAGAAATTTTTCAAGATGATAAAAGGACAACTTTTGATGTAGTCAATAAAAATATCTTTCTGATATTTCTGAAGCACTGTCAAGTGGCCATTTAAAATGAATTTGTTAATGAGGCCAGAGAGTTGCTTTTTTAAAAGTATAAGGTATCCCTTCCAGCATTTAATTCCTCCTGTCCTGTCACAGGAAAATATTTTCATTTGGAATTTAGGAGACGAGATAACATCCTCCTTCTGAGCTGGAGAGAGCATGGAGTGTGGAGCCATTGCAATCTGACGTTGAATCCTGCCGCTCGCAAGGCTCTGTGCTGAACATTGACAGGTTCGGCAGTCTTTCATGAGTGAAGGGGGTCGGACATCAACTCCTTGACTGAGGTGTTGTGGATAGTTACAAGGGAATAGGGAGAGCTTTGGAAGACAGTGGGATCTCAAATTTCGTCCCTTTTGTGGGAATCTTCACTTTTCTGACCTCTGCACAAACCACACCCCTGTCTGGTTAACATGTGGCCTCAGCTACATTCTGTGCAAGTTGTGGTAGACCCCGACCTTCTGGACCACCTGGGTGCATGGATGTGACTCACCGCTGCATGTGCCTGACACAGACGTGGATACCGGCTCGCTCTCGTGCTTCCCTTGGAGATGCACTCTGTGGGTCTTCCCAAGTCTGGTTCTATTAGAGAGCGATAGCTCTTCATAGAAAGAAGACTTTTAAAAGGAGCAGAGAGGGGAGAGAATGTGAGAGTTTTGATAATTTTACCCTCTCAACAACTACAGCAACTAGAAGGATTCCACTTTAAAAAATAGGAACAATCGTATACATCCATAAAATCAAATTTTATTATAAACTTATGAGAAGGTAGTATATAATGATTCCCTAAAGTGGAAATGCCCAGGTATTATTTGCTCATGCAATAAACAAAATATTTATTAAGGAACTATTTTGCTTCCAGGTACTGCTAAAGTGTAGTGTGAGGAAAAGCACACACAGTTCTTCCTGCCATGGAACTCATGGTATACTGGCAGACATGAACACACGAACAAGGCACACCTACAACCCTGACAAGTACACAGAGGAGAGGCACGCAGTCATCTAAAACTAACAACAAGGATATTTGGACTAGGCAAGCAATTGGGGATGGTCAGAAAGGCTTCCCTGAGAGTTTAAGGTTGATTAAGGCCACACTCACAAACAGCAGAGAAAATCGTAAGGTTGAGAGCGCTCATGGGAAACATGAGTATATTCCTATGAGGCTAGAGAGAGCAACAACTAGGAAACTCAGATATAGGCAGAAGTCAACTTCTCCAAGTCTTCCATCACAGGTCATTTGTGCACTAGAGTTGCAGCCGTATGGAGAAATAGATGAAAACATTATCTTTCTTTTTAATCATTTTATTGGAGGCTCATACAACTCTTATCACAATCCATACATACATCCATTGTATGCAAAGCACATTTGTATATTTGCTGTCATCATCATTCTCAAAATTTTTGCTTTCTACATAAGCTTTCTTGGTATTAGCACATTTTCTCCCTCCCTTCCCAATTCTCCCTCCTTCATGAACCCTTGATAATTTATAAATTATCATTTTGTCATATTTTACATTTCCAATGTCTCCCTTCACCCACTTCCCTGTTGTCCATATTCCAGGAAGGAGGTTATATGCAGATCTTTATAATCGGTTTCCCCTTTCTACTCCACCTCCCCTCTACCCTCTTTGTATCACCACTCTCACCACCAGTCTTGAAGGGATAATTTGTCCTGGATTCCCCAATGTTTCCAGTTCCTATCTGTACCAGTATACATTCTCTGGTCTAGCTGGATTTGTAAGGTAGACTCGGGATAATTATAGTGGAGGGGAGGAAGCATTTAAGAACTAGAGGTAAATTGCATGCTTCATCATTGCTACACTCTACCCAGATTGTCTCATCGCCTCCCCACGACCCCTCTGTAAAGGAATGTCATGTTACCTACAGATGGATGTTGGGTCCCCAATCTGAACTCCCCTTCATTTACAATGATATAATTTTTAGTTTTTTGTTGCTTGATACCTGACCCTTTAGAAACCTCGTTGTCACACAGACTGGTGTGATTCTTCCATGTGGGTTTTGTGGTTTCTGGGCTAGATGGCCACTTGTTTACCTTCAAGTTGTTAAGACCCCAGACGCTATATCTTTTGATAGCCAGTCACCATCAGCTTTCTTCACCACATTTCTTATGCACACATTTGTCTTCAGGGTTCATATCAGGAAGATAGGCAAACAATAATATGATTTTCTGTTCTTTGATGCCTGATAACTGATCCCTTTGACACCTCATGGTCACACAGGCTGGTGTGCTTATTCCATGTGGGTTTTGTTGCTTCTGAGCTAGATGACTGCTTATTTACTTTAAATCCTTTAAGACCCCAGGTGTTATATCTTTTGGTAGCTAAGCACCATCAGCTTTCTTCAACACTTTTGCTTATGCAAACATTTATCTTCAGTGATCATGTCAGGAAGGTGAGCATCATGGAATACCAATTTAATAGAACAAAGTGTTCTTACATTTAGGAGGTACTTGAGTGGAGGCTCAATGTCTATCTGATACCTTAATACTAACCCTTTAACTGTATGCATGTAGATATGTTTCCACATCATACATAAATATGTTTACATGGCTTACATTTGTACATGCCTGTATTTTGACCTGTATAATGTTCTTTGCCTCCTATTTCTTTGCTTCCTTTCCTTTTACTCGCCTCCCCCTCCCTTGTCCCATTATCATGCTTAGCCTTCATTTGGGTTGCAGTAATTTCTCTCGGTTACATTCCCCTTGATGAATCCGTACCAGGCCTCTCACACCCACTTGCCACTGATTTGGGATCACCTTTTCCCTTGTCTCTGGGTTGGTCAACACCCCCTCCTTTCCCCCACCTTCCCCTCTCTGATGTCCCCCAGAACCATTAGTCCCATTGTTTTCTGCTCCAGACTGTTCATCCAGACTATTTTATCTAGATAGACCTGCAGAGATAATAATATGTACCAAAAAAACAAAACAAAACAAAACAAAAACAAGACAAGGCAACAGAAGAAAAAAAATGATGACAACAAAAAGTCAATGTCTAGAAAAGATATATAAATAAGTAACAGAAGAAAATAATTAAAAAAAAAACATTGTCTTTCTTATCAAGTGGTCTGGGTTCAAATCCTGATGCTATTGTTTTTAACTAGATATGTGATATTGGGCAAGTTGCCTAACCGTGCTGATTCACATTATCTTCAACTACTTCTGTGGCAGTGAATTACTTAACATGACTCTTCTAGCCCAAGTTTCTATCTCCTACAAAAACCTTATCCTGCGTGGGTAAGATGCTGGTGGTATTCACGTCTAAGTACAGTGAAGCGTACTTAGGTTTTAAGTGACCAGATTTTAACATTGGTAAAGCGGAACACCATTGCCAAGAGGGTAGGGGGTGTAGAAGGGGTATATTCCTTTCCTGTTCTCATGCCCTTCCCTAGCTTGTTGTGCATTCTTTCCAAAAATTGGGGCTTTTTATAAAACGCTGTGGGATGCGGGGGGGAAAAATAGTTTAAAATCGGGACGGTCTCGCCCAAAGCAGGACATCTGGTCACTTTATCAATCAGCCCTCAAGGAAGCAGGAGAGGTGATCTAATTTCCAGCAAGTGCAGGGAGTGGAGCTTATCCTGTGGTCCCTGAGATCCCTCCCTGTGCAGCGATGTCAGAGGAGCAGCTTCAGAAGCAGGACGCAGAGCATGAACGTGGGGGGTGAACTCCCTAGGCCACAGAGCAAGGACAGTGGAGCACTTTGGAGCAGAAAGCTGCCGTGTGGAGTGGGTGGACTCCAGGTCCTCCATTTGGAGACTGGCTAGCACACCCACAGAAGTGTAACAGAGTGTCCTGAGGATGAGGCTTGCTGGGGTGGAGTGCCTCTGGACACTTATTTAGTGTGCTGGGCTGCTGACCCAAGGAACTTGAGCTGAGTGGCTTCGAGGTCAGACTTACATGGAATGACATACCCTCTGGGTGTTCGTAGCAATTCTGAAAGAGGAAGGTACCCTGTTCTCATGAACAGCTACTTCCTGAACATTTCTCACTTGCACCACAATCAGATAGCTTCCTTATTCTCTCTTCAATCCTGAATTTCATCTCTGAGTTCTGTGTAGTCACTGCAATGAATGACAGAAACTGGGTAAAACAGGCAGAGAATATTGTTTGAGACAGAACACCACATCCCTAGAATGTCATTGATAATAATAGTACCTACTTTATTGGACTGCCACTCAAGTTAGTGAAATAATGCATGTTAAACTCTTAGGACAATGTCTGGCACATGCTTTTTTTGTGTTAGCCATCATTATTATTTATCATCGTCTTATCAACAATGTTTTGTGGTTGTTCCATGTAGAATGAGATCGAATTCTCTGCTTTGAATTGGTTTGAATGTTGTATAGGCTTCCATGGGCTGCTGTAGCAAAATATCACCTATTGAATGTCTGATAAGAACATACATTTGTTTCCCTGCAGTTCTGGAGGCTAGAAGTTCAAATTGGTGTATTAGCCCTGTTGGTTCCTTTTGAGTGTTTTGAAAATTGTCACCAGGTCTTTCTTAGTTTCTGGTAGAACTGACAATTCTTGTGATTCTTTGTGATTGTCTCAGCCTCTGTTCTCACATGCCTCTTACCTCTATCTCTGGGCATCTTTGCCTCTCTGATAAGGACCAGTAATTAAGATGCTTCCTACACCAGTTAGAACTTTATGTCAACTTAACTGACAATATCTTCCAAGACCCTCTATCCAAACAAGATCAGATTCACATATGCACAAGGGATAGGCATCCACAAACATTTTGTAGGACATGATTCAATGTGTAATGGAGGTTTAAATCAGTCGTGCCATGAACTGAGAGTGTGATAAAGTCTCTTGCACAAAGCCAGAGTCTTGCTGGGAGAGCAGAACTGGCTCCTCGTTCTTGCTGCTTGGGGCCCACTTGGTGAGTCGAGTCCCACTCCCAGTGACCCAATGGACAACTGAATGGAAAGCCGCTCTGTCTTGTACCATTCTCACAAATTTTCTTACGTTGGAGCACACTCTTGCAGCCACTCTGTTGATCTGTCTTGGTGAGGGCCTTCCTCTTTTTGACCCCCTCCCTATTTATACGAAGCATGAGGTCCTTTTCCAGATTCTGCTCTCTCTTTTTAAAATTAATATACATCATATCACTTCATAGTTCAATCACATGAAGCAGTATTGTACAAATGCTACCACAGTCAGTTTTAAAATATTCTTTTCTACGTGGATTCCTTGACATTGTCTCCCACTGCACACTCCCCTCTGCCAGTGAACCTCCACCCTCCACAACCCTGATTCTACTGGCTGTCTCTATAGGTTCATCCATCCTGGATTTCATACCAGAAAAATGGAAAAACAACTTCAAGAGGGTGACCTCCAATGGCATAACACTGCTGAGATGCATCCTAATATGGACAAAAACCAAACAGAACAATACAAATCAAAGATGGAGACAATTTAGGATCTCTCTTGACAATGTGACCAAAGTAGGTGAGACCAACTTTTGTCATCTTTGCCTTTAAGGGGCATTCTGGCTGTACTTCTTCCAAGACAGATGTGTTTGTTCTTTTGGCAGTCCATGGGCTAGTCATTGCCAGTGGCATCATCATCTTCTTCGGTCCTCCTTATTCAACGTCCAACTCTCACAAGTGTATGAAACCACTGAAAGTGCTGTGGCTTGGGTCAGGCACACATAAACCCTGAAAGTAACATCTTTCCTTCTCAACATTGTAAAGCAGTCTAGTGCTGCAGGTTCACCAAGGCATAAATAGCTTGACCCGCAGGAGAGATGAGTGACTTTGGTTTTAATTGTGCTTGTAGAGCGCAGGGCTGGGGTGCAGCTTCCTACTCACAGACCAGGCTTGCATGAGTTGAGTGTCTTCACCAAGCCCAAGGAAGAGATTGCACTGACTTTCATATCCAGTTGTCCAGATGAATGGAAAAAGGGAAAGGAGGATTGGCAGGGCTTAGAAGCAGCCAGTGGTCCATTACATAAAATGACTCAGATTCTTTATTTCACCAGGTCAATGTTCTATGACCAGTAGTGACTCAGGAGGATCCACCTGGCTGAAGAAATTTATCACTCTTCAACAACATTACTGATTTTTTATACTTTCTTGAGAAAAATGAAGGCCTTTTAAAATTCCAAGACAACAAAGGGTTCTGTTGACTTGTCAAAACATTTTGTCAGCCAGATAGTGACTGTGCACTTACACATTTATTCTTGGTCAAATTAATCAATGAAGAAAATTTATGTGAACAATATATCTCCATTAGGGATACGTTTCTAATACAACTTCACAATATGTCAAATGGTGACTGATGCTCATTTTATTGCTTGATCATTTTTATATCTGTATTTGATATCACTTCAAAATGATTCAAAATAATAGATGCTGCTTAAAGGCAGTGCTATAATTTTTATGTGTTGAGTTAAAATGTACAATGCTTCTCTTTGTCTCCCCATCCTGCCATTCTCCTTTGTCCTCTCTTAGCTTAAATTAGGCAAAACTTCTTGCACTCAGCCAAAGCAAGCGCATGCGATGAGTGTTTCATATTTCTCTGTAGTTCAGCAATTGTGGGATCATTTAGCATCCTTTTCCTCTCACATTGGGCTATGCTGGTCTGAATAAACAAAACAAAGGAAGCTGGTATTTTCTACACTGAACTTCTGTTTCAGCACTCCAAGTAACGAATCTTTGACCTAGCTCAAGTGTCTGACTGCAACCATCATGACTGCGTGAAGACTTGTGTGAACTTTAAAATTTATGTACAGAACCAAACTTCGGGGCTTACCTTGCTCTAAATTTGTTCTTTCTCCTGCTTTCTTCAGTAAAGGTTAATGTTCCACCAATCAAACTTTCACTCAGGTAGATGTGAAAAATCAGTCAACCTCTCACTCTTCTCTTCCTGTGAAGACTCTTGCCAAATCTCACCAATTCGTTTTTGATTTTTAATTTACATTTTTAATCACAGTAATGCATGCAAATGGTCAAAGTCAAATAAAGAGTTTGCAAGGAAAGTAACAGCCCTTTGCCCTCTCCTAGCCTTAGTCACTCTTTTCTTTTTTCAGTAATACATTTTCAAGCTTTAAAAATACTCATGTCCTACTTATTTTTGTTGTGGTAATATATCCAGATATTATAATACCAAACTTATTTATTTAACCACTTCCCATGCTCTGTTCCATGGCCTGATTACACCCACAGAGTTGTGCCCACAGCATCTAGTTTTAAGTTAAGGTTTGCTTCAACTTTGAAATTGATATGCAGACCCAAACTCCATGGATGATATTGATTTTGCTCTTCATCTTTATTCCCTGGTATCTTCAGTGAATGTGAAACAAACAATACCTCTGAAGCAAGAAGTTTCCCTTTCCCCATTCCTTCCAGTTCGAAGTAATTTCCAAATCATGGTTTATCTCTCCTGAATTTGCTCCTTGTTGTTTATTTTATTTAAAAAACTGGAGAAGAATAGATGTATTTGAATGTTGGTAAAGAATGTTGGACTGTGGAAGGACAAGCCATTTTGTCGTGGAAGAGGTCAAACCAAAGTGCTCCTTAGAGGGAGGATGGGTGGAGTTGATCTCATGTCCTTTGGACGTGTGACCAGGAGAGACAAGCCCCCAGGGAAGGAGCTCACACTTGGTAAATAGAGGATCGGACAAGAAGAGGAAGACCCTCCTCCAGATGCTTTGACATCGTGACAACAACAAGAGGCTTATGCAGAGGATGGGTTGTGAGCATGAAGCCGACTGGTTAGACCTTGTTCTACTGCAAGAGTTAGATCTGTGGTCCCCATGTTCACCTTGTCTTTTTTATTTCAGCAAACCTGGACAGGGGTTATTGACTCCCTGGGCTGTGCCATAAGGGCCCGCAGCTTTTCCATCATTTCTTTATTCTCTGCCTCCCTGCATCTGCCCACAATGGAGTGCCTGTCTTGATGAGTGATTCTGTCTCTCGAAGATCAGAAGTGGATGGCTTTAAAGAAAAGAAATTTATCTGTCTCACATGTGGTTCCAGAAGACTGGAAGTCTGAATTCACTGTACCAGTTAAAGGAGAAGGTGCTCTCTCTTTCCACAGGGAAGTGTCTTATCTTAGGATCTGTAGCCCTGGTATTCCTCATTTCTCATTTTCATCCTGTGTCTTTTTGTATCTTTCCCTATTTGTGCTGTGTTTTTAATAACATGGATGTGATATCACCTACCTTGGTAAGACTCATGAACCTAACAAAAAACACCCTTTTTACCATGAGATGACATGCATAAGCTCAGAAGTAGCCTCCAGACACATATTTGGGGGTACGCAGTGCAATCTATAATATTAACTTTTTATTTATAACATCTTCAAGGTTCATATTTCTTATAACTTATATGCTTTCATAATTTACCAGTTAATTCTAAGATGAAAAGGAATAAAGGCCATCAAAATTCTGTCTCTTTCCTCTTGTACCAGTTTCCTGTGGTTCCTTATACCCAGTTCCAACAACTTTATTCTGATTTATGCTCCTTCTTGGTCACAGTAGTGCAATTGTTTTTGACTAGCCATGACCCACAATATTCCTTGTTCAAACTGAGCACACCTTCCTGAAGTGCAGTTTTATTCACATCACATCACAACCACTTTCAAAATCCTTTGATGGATGGTCTAAAAACATCTCAGCAAAACTGTTAGATTAGCTTAGCTTTCCAAATCATTCACAGTTGTGGTGAATCATTCACACGGCTTACCTCCATTTCTGCCTCCCTTCGTTTTACATTCTCCATTCTTCCTTCCCATCCGTATGCTTTTGCCCACATGTCCAAAAAGTTGGGCACCAAACCTATACCTTACTCCGTGACTCCAGTGATAGTCCAATTGAAGACTCAGCTCAAATGTAGTCTTCATCCACAAATGCCATCTTGCATGGTAATTTCCTTGTTTGCACAGCTAGTGTCTTGTATCATCTTTACTTTTGTACCCATTTTAAAACCTGGATTCTATTTTTCTTATCCCTGCAATATCTAATTTACTTAGCACTAATCAGACTCACTAGATTGAAAAAAAGGATAGAAGCTGATGTCCTGCGTCCCCCACCCCTCAATGTGGTAGGAACATTGTATTGCCAGGTTTCTAGAGTTCGGTTTGGGTTTTAGTTTGGGGATGTCTGTATGTTTGACAGATTGGCAGCAGTGAGAATTAGACAACATGTTCTGTAATATAACTTTTATTCTCATGGGAATGAAACATTATTTATACATGTACAAGATAATATAATTGGTAGGGAACTTTCATCTTTATAATGAGATTACTTTACATACTTTTATTTACTATTAACTTTCAAATGATGTATCAATACAGAAACTTGTACTACAATTCCTTCTTCACTGTTTGGTATCATTATATATAGCTGAAAGGAAATAGTTTCCAAAGTTTTTATTTTTGTGCTTTTCTTTTTCTCTTTTAGTTTCTTTTCTTTTCTTCTTTTTTTTCCTTGATATTTCTGATGAAGTCTTTCTGGAAATGAATTTTGTTCATACAGGTAAGCATTATGATTCTCTTTGTTTTCATGAATATGCTTTTAACCTGTGACCGTCTACTTGGATGAACCAGTGACATCTTCATGACCAGCCCTCTTTGTGAAGGAAAACCAGGGAGGGGTTGGGGTGTGTGTGTGTGTCTTGAACCATTTTTAATATGAGTTTTTCTCTCTCTTTCTTGAAAAAGTCTATGCAACTTTTCAAACCCTTCTGGACAGCTAAAAGGACAAACTCATCTGTCTTTGTCAGAGTGCTCTTTAGAGGGATGCAGAGACTTGGTCTTACATACTTTGGGCATGTCGTCGGGAGAGATCAGCCCCTGGTAAAGCAGCAGGGCAGTGAACACGTGCAAGGTCCTCAGGGAGATGGATGGACACTGGCTCCAATGATGGGCTCCAGCATGGAACAGGTGGGAGGACGGTTACAGGTGGGAGCTGATCTGATGGCAATGGACGACAATGGTAGCATAGACTTTGAAGTTTTCTTTTCAGAAACTCTTTTCCTGCCCAATATTTACTCTGTCCATTAATAAGCACATCTATCTTTTATTTCACCTTCCTAACAGAAAGTAAACTGGGCATTACCATATCTGTTGTAATGGTGTTGAGACAAAAGCTACATAATTGAAAAATATCCTGACTACTGGGTAGGGTCAGGGCCCAGACAACCTGGAAACTCATAAGACTTACTCCCTGATGCAGTCTTAGCTACGAAGACTCACAGCTAAGACGTCCTCAGGGTTCAGAGGTTCCTAGTTGGGCTGCTACCGGCAAAGCCAGCAGTTTGAAACTCTCTGTCACTCCTTGGGAGAAAGATGGGGCTTTCTACCTCCATAAAGATTTGGAGTCTCAAAGATCTATAGGGGCAGTTCTACCTTGTCAGCTAGGGTCACTGGAGTCAATATCGACTCCAATGCTGTGGATTTTTAGAGGACTCACACCCAGCTTAATGATGAAAAGTAACATCCTTGCCATATTGAAAAAGAAGTCACCCAGTACCAATTCTCTTGTATTTTCTATATGTCGCATTACAGTTTATCCTACTTTACATTCAGTGTGCCATATTCCACAGCAGCATGCCCCAGTTGAATGCACCACTACCTCAGGTCAGCAGTTTGAAGGCACTAGCTTCCTCGAAAGAAGCAAGGAGACTTTTGCTTGTGATAGTTAAAGTTCATCGTGCCAACTTGGCCAATGAACACCTGTGGGATTAACTGAAGGGTGGAGTGATAAATGGCTCGGCGAGACTCCCCTGTCTGGTCTCTTGTTGTCTGATGGTCAGACCAGTGTGTCGTTGCCTTAGCTACTTCTCTGCCTCAGCTGGCAAGGCTCACTTCCGGTGAGATACCCCTGAGGAGAAGTCACCTGGACTGACCTTGATGCAGGCCTGGGTGCAGGAACAGCGCTGAGATGCTTACACTGCCCCTGGATTCACAGACTTTCTACCCACTGGTCTGTGAGCCTCCTGAATTCAGTGTCATTGCATGCGTTTTGTGAGTTTGTGGAGGACTTTGTAGATCGGTGTCTGATATATGGGATAATGCTGGACTTATGGGCTTGGACTGGGCTGGATTGGGGTGCTTTCTGAATGTACACTTACCCTTTATATTAAACTCTCTCTTATATAAAATATGAGTGTCTATGAATTTTGTTTCTCTAGTCTACCCAGACGAACTCACTGCTCTTGTGAAGATTTATAGGCTCAGGAACCGGCAGGGACAGAGCCAAACTGCCACATAGGAACTCTATGGAAGCACACCGACTGATGGTGGAGTTTTGGGTGGATTGACACTGCAGACCTTTCAGTTAGCATCGTAGTGTGTTAGCCCCTGTGCCATGAGCACCCTTCGGTGTCTGTGGTCACCTCCCTGCCAGCCCCTGCCTTTCCAACAATTCCCTATTTCCCGGTCATAGCAGTTCCAGGACTGAGTCAAGCACTGGAAACACTTCTTTTTTTGTCAGCAGCAATGGATGGAATAGAAGTCAAGGACTGTGGGTGAACAGAGAAATGGAGAATCTGATGGCGTGTTAACACTCAAGAAGGTTGTTACATATTAATGATCTCTCTTCCTGGGGATGAAGTGCTAACCTGTTACAATTTCCATTTTAAAATTCATAACGGGGAAAAATTATCTATCCCAGAGAGAGTGTTTAGAGCATATGGGAGCTGTGGTTGGGAATCTATAAGAATTTAAACACACACTCACAAAGAAATAAAACTCTAAATTGTGGGTTTGGTATTGGGCTGCTGACTTTAAAATTGATAGTTCAAACCCACCAGCCATTCTCCGTGAAGCAAAGAGGTGCTGCTTGCTACCCTAAAGCTTTATCATCTCAGAAATCCTATCTAGGATCGCTACAAATGGGAATCGGTCTGATAGAATTAGGTTTGCTTCATTTGTCACATAGACCTTAAGTTGTCCAAGTCCTGGTCAACTTCTTTCATTTTAATGAAGGAACACAAGAAGGTCTTCCATACTAAAAAGGGGGGCATTTACTTTCCTTTTTGCTCCTTGAGGCCTTTCCTGATTCATGAAAAGGAAAAATCGTGATTTTTCCACTGATTCTTTCTCAGTCAATAGCTAAAACACAGCCTACTAAGTCATCTTTATAGAGGGCAATTCCATGGAGTTGATGGGGAAGTGTCAATTCCAGCATTCCCTATTAGAACTTGAGGAGTTTACACAGATAGTCTGTGGGGACAGAGGCTTCCCACCTTCTGTGCTAGGAGGAGAGCAAGTCCAGGCACTTGTGTCTGTGTCCTGGGATAAAGGGTTTGGCCTCCCTCTTAGAGAACATTAAAGAAGGTGTTGAGACAATCTTCTCTACGGTTTTCAAGCTTCTTTCTCCTTCTGCATACAGGAGCCCTGTGCTACCTGGATACCTTTCTATCACAGAAAGCAACTGACAATGTGCTCACTCCCTCTCTCTCCAGCCCGTAATCTCCATATCTTGAACTGGTGCAGACACGCTCCTTGAAGAGTCTTCTGATTCAAGAGAACTATGGTCAGTTTCATCTCCAGACTTTTCCTACTTTCGTATGATGGATGGATGGAATTCTGCCCGGCCCCCAAGATTCTCTTCCCCACTGTATGTACACAAGTCAACACAGGGATTCACTTAGACACCAATGTAGGTATTTGTGTGAAGGGATTTTGTAAATGTGAGTAATAATTGGCTTTAAAGCAGGGAGCTGGTGTTGGATGAAGCCAACGTGTTCTGGTAAGACCTAGTAGAAATTAGACCTGAGAGTGAGCGAGAGCTATATTCAAATTGTGAGAGGCGTTTGTTGCCAGGCAAATTCGTTGTTGCTGGTTTTAAACATAAAGGGGTCAGGGGACAAGGAACATGAGTGGTGGATTGCAGTAGTGTGCCCCCTGGCTGATTTAAGAACCAGGGACCTCAGGACTGACTGGATACTCAAGAGCAAAATGGTCAACTCCTTGATGTTAGCCTTTTGAGACCTTGAACAGAGAACATAGTCACACCGTGCCCAGACTTCTGACCTACAACTGCAAGCTAATAAATGAATGCTGTTTTAAGTGTGCAGTAACTCGTTATAGAGAGAAATAAAACCAGTCCAGTGGTTGCACCATAGCATGGGAATGTTTTCATAAAGTCACCTTTCAGTGCAATCTGGGAAATGTGTTTCACTCCTGTGTGCTTCTTTGTTCTACTAGAGACTAAGCAGTGAAACTCCCCCTAGGTCCCCTTGAACATGTAGTCTGGCCAGTTCTGTAAACACTAACTTCTGATGAGAGCTACCTTTACCATCTACCATTGTCTTATAGCTGCCTATAATATGGGTCAGGATAATATAATAAGATCATTCAGACTCCCTCAATTTATGTACAAAATAATTAAGGTATCTCAGAGAACAGTCCATGTTCTTGTATATGCAATACACATATCTTTTCCACATATATAGCCACATAGTCACAGCTGAGAACTCCCTAGTGTATTCATATCAAAAGTTTCTATAGGTAACAGCCCTGAATGAAAGGGCAAGGTCACCCTGTGCTACGTGGCCCCGATTTTCCAAAGAAGTAGCCTGCTTTTCCCTTTCTGACATCATCCTGTATGTTTTTCACAGTCTGCATGTTTAAATCTTCACCCTTTCTCTGTAAATAATCCCTGTCAATAGAGTTTATTTTTATAGGGAACTGAATCACTGCTGCTAAACTTGTGATATTAATGAAGAAGTCAGAACTGTCCCTGTAGGGCAGTAAGGAAGAGCTTAGAGTGTCTGGTGAGAGCCTGGCCACTTAGCTGAAGAAATCATTGAACACAGTTTATTGGATCGAGGCCCATTATCCAGGTTGAGTCCTGACACTTGTCAGACTCCCCTGTTTACTCAGTGTGAACACAATAAAGTCATGGGGCTGAATCATGAATGTGGCTTTTGCAGGAGAAGCACACTCTTTTTTCTTTGTGCCTCGCCTGAAAACACACTTGGCTATTGGTGAGGGGAATGTGGTGTGTGTGGCAGTAGTCTGGGGAGGATGGGAGACAAACAGTGCTTATAGCCTTAATTTAGTTGGGACTGAAGTGCTTAACTTTGCAGATGACTAAAAATGTGTACATGATGCTCAGCCACTTTGCCTTATTTTGGTCCTTGAATGACTTCATTTCATTATTGATAAGCAGGGATCAGTGAAGACCTTTAAGTACGCTTGCTCTATAGGAACACGCTCCCCATATTTAAATGGCCATGTGAAATAGTTAGTCCTGAAAAAGACAAGAGTCTGGTCATCTTGTCTATGATGACATGAACACGAGCCAGCACAAGCAAAGCTCCTCCTCCTCCCATTGCTGAGCCAAGTTAGGGCTGGGGCCAAGCAATTAGTGCAACACAAAGGCAGCCATTACAGTATCAGAGCAAACTGCCATTGTCTCCTTGCACCCTGCAGGCTTGACACGTTTTCTCCTGGGCTGCAGCAATGTGATTTGGAAAGTCAACAATTTGTATGTCACTTGGCTGACTCAGTCCTTCGGGCATCCGCATCCTGCTATGATCCCTGGACCCCAACCACAGCAACCAGCCTGGTGAGACGCTCTAGGGCTCCTTCTTGTACTGGAAAATCACAGTAGAGAAGACAGAGATGTGCATGCATTTTATCCAAGGGCTGCTTTCCTAAAGAGTTGAGGCCCACAGGGGAGTGGTGGGAAGGAAGGAGTGTCAGAAGTGGCCGCACACTTGGGATAGCGTTGCCTCCAGGGGAACGTGCTTTGGGTTCCTCACACCTGAAGAGGTTTGCAAACAATAGAAACCACCTCTTTATGTTTCCAGTCATCTGTTTCCTGGGTCAAGTCCTGAAGGACAACATCTTGGAGGAGTCCCCAAAGCCGTTCTCAGGGTCATCATATAGACCTCTCAAAGGCCTTCTTTCCTCTCCCCACAGGGACGTTTTCCTTGGGCTACCCAACTCAGACCTCGATATTTCTGTCATGAGTGAATATACTTACAAAAGGCATACACTTGAAAAATCCCAGAGAACGAAACAGTACAGTGAAGTAGGCTTTTAATCTTCTTCCATCATCAAGGTATGTTCCTTTATGAGAGTCCTCACTTAGGTTGTCAGCCACATCCAAATAGTCAACATAAAGATTGACTATTCATAAAGAATCTCTGTTGTAGGATAGCCTGTGGAGTCACAAATGTCTCCATATGATTTAAGTCAGAGCAAATACACCCACCTCACCCTCTTATGTTTCTGGTTATCCAGTTTTATGTTTGGCTAATGGAGATTAGAAACAGAAAGTTTAGAGGCATGCTTTCTGGAGAAATCACTTTCCTTTGGTTTGATGGTCCCAGGAATATACGGGAGCTAGGGCACCCTCTGATGGATGGCCATAATGAACCAGGTCAGGGTAGACAGTCATTCCCTAGATTGGTGCTGGTCATGAACGAGGTGGTAGGCAGTATTTCAGGCCATTTCATGGTGGAAGATGTTGTGGGCCTGTTGATGGAGCTTCATGCAGATTTGCTGGCAAGGCAGAGAAGGAAGATACTTTAGAGGGCTTGTGTTTGGTGGGTTGTTTAATGTTGGGTTTTCCTGAGGGGAGGGAGTATTCCACTGTAGCCATGCTGTATATTGTATTTAACATGCTGTTTGAAATAACAATGGTAATAATTTAGAAGCTGGTTGCATTTTAAATTATTTTCTGCAACAGCCACTTATTAATTTTCATATTCAATTTGTCAGCACCTCTACATTTTATATTTTCCCAACTCCTCCTCCTTCCTTGATAAACTGGTAAGAAAAGACTACAATTGTTTTAAAAGAAAAGGTGTTTCGAATCTGTTTTCTTTTTATTAATTAAACTCCCCTACTGATACTCACCATATCCATCCATGGGATCTGTTCCAGATAATTCTTCCCTAGGAGACTTCTCTAGTGAGAGTGAGGTGTGTGCAAATGCTTGCCTTGTGCTCTGCCACAGCGGAGTCCGCGAGAGAGTCGAAGAGTTCACACCGCAAAGTGCCATATCAGAAGCTTTCCTGCCAGATGTTGATTCCATGTCCACTGCTTGTGACCTCTCGAACTTCCAGAAGCTTCACTTTCCTCGTCTGTATAATTAATATTCTTATTTCCTAGGGACATTGTTGAGAAGATTAAATGGGGGTAATCTCTGCAGAATCCGGAGTAGGGTACCTCACCCATGGTAAATCTTCACAGTGACGACGATCGGCAGGCAGGAGTCAGATCACGACTATCTAGTTTTGTGTCAGAGGTAGGTGCTGCCATTTCCCTAATGCCTGCAGACAGGACAAACCATTGCCCCCATCTCACATCCTTCCCTGCAGATGTTTAACTGATGCACAATATGTCCGGCATGTAAAATATGACTTATATGCGTTATCACCAGTTCTTTAAAGACTCTTTAAATTCTCTTAGCTAGGGAAGCAGGGAACTGGAGAACTGGTCTGATGCCCCTCTTGGTAACGTGGGTGCTTTCAAGCACGACGGCACATGACATGAGGCAAAGAGAGATGGCATCTTGGGGGCAGACAGAGACCCAATTTCAAGGCTGCAGCTTCTATTCCCTTTCTGGACCCTTTGCTGTTCTTTTCCATGCCTGGTTCCCTGAGGCTCTTGGCATAGGACTCTCTCACAGCAGTGAAAAATACTTACTGGGCCACAGGCCTGGCCATAATGCATAGCAACTGCACTCACTAAACTACTACAGGCATTCTCGGCAGCTCACAATTCACGTGGGAATCAGAAGAGAAATCAGCTCTTGTCAAGCCATGTTTTGTAAGAGACTCTCTGGTTAAGGTAGTTGCATATGCCATGGCTCTCTGGAAAATTCAAAACATACATTAAAAAACCCACCGGCATGGAGTCATTCCAACAGAGACTCTTGACAGGGTTTCTGAGACTACATTCCACTGGCACAGTTACAGCCTAGTGTTAGCATGTAAAAGAACAGTCACCCACTTCTAGAGGGGCAGTGTAGAAACTCTGCGTTATCATCGAGCCATGCCCTTCATCAAAAGTATCTGAACCACGCATTCCTCCCAAGAGGCTGCATAGACCATCGTCCTGTTTGGAAGCCTGTAGAAGTGGGGACGTGGCTGCCACTGTGGGAAGTGCTACTTTATGTAGAACATTTTATCTGCAGACTTGGACTACAGGGATGAAAATTTGAAGGAAAAGAACCGGTTTAAATTTCGCTTTCAAATTATGTGCACTCTTTTAGTGGGAAGACTCTGTTCTTACATCATGGCTACAACACTGTTTGGGCTCATTCCATCGCTCTGTCTTCCTCCTGCCATGATTCACTTGCTACCCGGGAGCCAGGGACACACACACACACACACACACACACACACACACAGTACACTGTAGCTGTGAGGGGTCTCCATACCTGCTGATGAATGTTTACCTTTGTTCCATGCAGCCGTGAACACTGTAATTAAACATAAATAGCAAAAAAGTCAGATCACAGTTCTCAGTACAATTTGCATAAAAAAATTAGAAAGTAAAATGTGGTAATACAGCTTTACCAAAACAAAACCCCAAATAAAAGTGAAAAAATACCTTGTCTTCCCAAGTAGGCATAGTGGGCCTTTCTCAATGAGAAAAATATAAGCAAAGGAAAATTGCTGTCTTTCCTCCAGGTTGTTGGCCTCAGCTAACTACGATGAAAAGATATTATGGGAGAAATGCAGCAACTTAGGTAGCGTCATGGATATTTAGCTTCACTCTTCTGAGGCTTTACAAATAAGATGATTATCCATAATGGTGTAATCTTGGTTTCATAAATGCTATAATTGTACATCTGTGATCTCTCTTTTCTTTCCTTATCGTGTTCTTGTACACATGTGTGCTCTGCATCACCTTTGCATCAGATCTACCTTTTGCACTGGGAAAGCTTCTGAAATTGTTCAAGGTATTCTTCATGTTTTAATTAGTGTTCCTGAACACGGGCACCAGCCACTGCAGTACGACTGCATTTCTCTTTGTGTGAAAATATGGGTATGTTTCTATGGCAGTGATATCAGCCCATTAGCTTATAGGGTGGAGGCTACATTTTGCTGCATTTCTCTTCAAAGCATTTCCAAATGTTAAAGAAATAACTCATTAGTATGTTAGCTTCAGGGCACAGGGCCATGGCTTTCATAACTCATTTGTAGGGCAAGACATAATTTCAAAGTTAAAAAAGTTTAAATCACTTCTGAGCTGAACTCAGGTAAAATCCATAGATAAGAAGTTATTTGACTGGCCTGTGGCAGGTTGCTTTGTATCTCAGAACCTCCATCTCTTCTGCCAAAACAGAGGATGGTAATTCCCCTTTGCCTATTTGCATTTCAGAGATTTGCACATGATTAGCTCTATGGAACTTAAATGCATTGGAGCCTATAGAAGAAAACAACAGTTTATTAGAATTATGTTCCAGATTTGTCTTCCTTCCTGGAATGTGACAATGAGAAATATTGTTCGAATTGGGCCTAGAATAGTAAAAATCAATGATGATAATAAATGAAATGGGTCTGAGGCTGGGGAACTTGGGGAGAGCTTTAGGAGAGAGGGCGTTGACAGTTTTGATTGGTGCACACCCAGAATCATTCTGCTGCCTTCAGCCCCACTGTGGTTTGGTCCTCAGGGAGGATTGGGCATGTCCTCGCCCTGACCAGTGTGCAGAGCAACGTGTTCTTTGCACGGGGGCTCCCTGGTGCTTTCTGCCAGTATCCGGGTGGTGGTCCTTCCTATGTCTGTGTAGGCGGGGCCTCCCATTGTTACTCTCCATCGTTTCACTCATGAGAGACTGACGTGGATAACGCACTGCCTTTCATATCATGAGAAAGACATTCACAGTTGCAATGAATGTTTAATTTTTATGATATCTATAGAATGCGCCTATGGTACAAAGGATGTATTACGTACTTAGAAAGGAATAATAATAATAAACCCTTCAGATCCTTGTGCTGAAGTATCATTGTTATAACATGAAAACTAAATAATGGATTTTGAAAGAAAAAAGTCTTTGGAAATAAAAATAAACAAAGAATAAAATGATTCTGCGAAAGATTGCTGCTGAAATAATATGTCAATCCCAGCTATATAGTTCTCTCTGGAAAACGTGTGCTTTTCTGAAGCAGAATGGCAGCAAATAATACAGTGGAATTATTTGGCTCAGCTACATATGTGGGTGTGAAAGTGAATTCCTTTCAAGCCATAAATACATTCTGGAGTTTTAGTTAAAGTTTAGGTTTCCTAAAAGTTCTGCTACCACTAGACTTGTAAAGCCATCCAAAACAAAATTTGTAATTTATTTTCCTATTACCTTTTTATGAGGTCTTATAGCTACCGTAACTTCTTCTGAGCTTGGAGATTTACAGGTTGAGGCCTGTAAAAGGGCACTGTGCATGACCCTCCAGGCCGGCGCTGTATATTTTGCCTTTCCATTTCTTGTCCGCCAGAATAAACGAGGGCACCTTTACATGATAGCCTCCTTATAATGTTCAAATGGCCCGAGTACAAGAGGTTAAATAATTTTACCACCACTGGTTCCGAATTTAGACTCTATAATCCAATCAGTCGTCAGAGGAGATGGTATAGGCAAAGCGCACAGTCCCTTGTGCAAGATTTCAAATGGGTAGGAAGTAGGGGCAGAATTCTATTTGGGATATGATGTGTGTGTGTTACTGTGAATTTTATTTGTATTTTTGAAGCATTATTTAAAAATCACGTGCTCCACTCTCCTGTCACTCAGAGATGCCTTGCTGCTTGAATCCGGGAGAATTCTGCTTCAGGGTGCTGTGCTGTTGCAGAGCGCTGTTCCAGGAAGGGCAGTGCTGTGTCTGCCTGCAAGAAATATCCCCCTTTTATAAATAGCCTTCATTGCCAGTGCCTTTTAGACTTCTTAAAGCATTTTTAGCTAAAAATACACAGCCATTCACAACAGGAATTTGGTTCTCTCCACATCTTTTATTTTTTACCTTCTAATTTCACTACATAATAGAAACAGTATTTCATGCTCTAAGATTTTTTTCTTTTAATATCCTATATTGTACAGCTTTCTTTCTTTTTTTTTTTCTTACGGCCTCCTTTAAACTACAGTCACAATATTTGGACTTCAACATAAAATATTATCTTCTTATTCAAAGATAATAATGACTCTTCAATAAAAAAATTTTAAAAATGAAAAAGAGAGAAAAGAAAGAAACCCCAAATGACCCACCCCATCTAGTTTTGGCCAAGCTGCCAAATCCTATTACAGATTCAATCCTATTAAAACGTTCCCAGGTTTAAGCCTGCTTTGGAGTTTTTCATAGGAGTGCATGACCCCTACCCAAACCCCTACATGTGTGGCCAGAGACCTCAGGATCATCGTAAACTGCCTGGACTCCCATTAATCTCGCACAGTCAGATATTAGTGCTTGTAAATCAGCACCTAAACAAGGACAATAGTTAAAGCCATCAATAGTCTTTTAATGAGGCAGATCAAAAACAAATGAAAGCAGCAGGACACTCGGCTTTGCCAAGGAGGGGGAAAGGAAGGCCCTAAGCTTTGTCTGATTTCTTATAGAAAAAAAGTAGATGGATTTAGTCCAGGTCCTGTCTTCTAACTACTGCATCCAGTGTCTTTAAAAAAAAGTATATATGATAAAAAAAAGATTGTTCCCTTCATTGTCTTTGTCCAAGGAATAGCAGCTGCCACTTATTTTCCCCTTTCTCTCGAAGGCTCTGCACACACATCTATCGACATATGCACATTAATGTACACATATTTTAAATAGGAGGCCATTGCAAATAATAACTGCACGTAGGCACATGAGACAATGATCAGTTACACTTTGTCAAGAATTTTAATTACTTATCTGCATAGTTGCAGGCTTTTTATGTGCCTTTTGAAATTCCCACAGATGTTTTTTGTCCCTTAGAGAAGGGGGAGAATATTTTGTTCTGTTAGTTCCCTGTTTTAAAGAAGGAGAAAAATAAAGATAGGATTTGTTATCTAGCACGCATGTGCAGCAGCATTATAATGGTTGCCAAGCAACCTAAAGGAACCATATCATAGTAAAGAGGGGGCAGATGAGTGAACAGATGCACAGGATTAGATGTAGGAAGGGGAGAGTATGGGTTGCCCTGAAAGGAGTGTACCTTGACATGTTGCTTTTTGTTTGGGATTTGCTCTGATTCAGGTACATTTATCTTAAATATCTCCTTTTGGTTTGGTGGGGGCTTTTTATTTCGGCTACCTGTTCAGTCTAGCATTTGCCTGAAAGGCTCGAAGAGGAGGTGTGTGTGACGTGCTTGTAGAATCCTTGCTCTCGTATTGCCAATAACAGTCTTTCAAGTCAATATTTTGAGAAACAGAAAGGTACAGAAACCAGCATTCTCATACACTTGCTCTCACGTCACCCAGCACAAACACCCCACATTCAAAGACGGTATTTCTTTGGTGGTGTTATCAAAACATATGCTCACTTCAAATTGACAGCTTACTTTCTGAGCCACTTTCATTGCCATCGTATTAAAACCTCGCTACATGTATATGTGTATCTATGTTTACAGAGAGGCTGTAGACTAAAAATAAAACACTCTGTCTTCCTGCTGCCATCCTACAGATGTTTAGGGTGAGCGTCGTGCCTCTCCCTTTGTGGAGAGAAGCAGTAAATATATGTAGGGTGTATGTACACGATTTTTAAGGATCCTCGGTGGCATACTGGATTACCACTGGGTTGCTAACACCAAGGTCAGCAGTTTGAAACCACCAACTGCTCAGTGAAGAAGAAAGCAAAACAAACAAACAAAATGAGGCTCTCTGCGCCCTTGGAGAAGGAGATGTACCGTCTCAAAAATCCACAAGAACAATTCATCTCTTTCCTGTAGGGTCACTATGACTTGGAATCAACTTGCCGGCAGCGACGCAAACACTTTCACAGTCATCTTAAAGTTTTCTAGATTTACAAAGCAGTGTACAACCGAGTTTTACAACTTCAAAACATGAAATTTCACAACTGCATGCATTCAATAGCAAAGACCCTCAGGTAATCAAAGTACGTAGACAGAGGCAGACCTCAATGCGAACTCCTAGAAGACAGTGTGGTGAATCTCAGGAGTCCTGAGTAAGTATATATATATATATATATATATATACTTATATATAAACCCCTTGCTTATATATATTTAAATATATATAATATAAATATATAAAAATATATTTATATATAAATATAAATATTATATTATAATATATAATATAAATATATATATTTATATATATTTAAAAGCAAGAGGTTTGAAGCTCCTTTCAAATCTTCAGGAAATGAGACAGACTACACATTACTAAATGTTTAAAAAGCATGGTTACCAAGGAGAGCATGTCCATTTGGAAAATGCTCACCATGACATTGTGGATCTTCAGAATTAGCACCTTCAGTAGATGGAAGAGGAGCGGTCTAACACCCCCCTACATACGTAGATTTGCCCCCTAAGAAGAAGCCTGTTGTTCCTAACGCACAGCCACTGCATCCATGAGGAGGGCTGGTCTGATGGCAAGGCGCTCACCCAGCCAGCTCAGCAGCTAGGGGTCCTTTTTACCTTTGGATGATATGATGAAATTGTAGCTCTGTAGTTTCCCCCAAGAAATGGCATGTGTAGTTGCATTTTAATCATAGATTGACATTAAGCTATTGGGGAATTACACTGTGTCTACTAATAGATATTCCACCTCTCTTGCCCTAATGAGATCACCTTTCACTCGCTGGCACGGATGCAAACATTTAGAGCTGAGTGCTCAAAAGAGGCCAGAGTACAAATGGTACATAATTCATTACCCTGGGAAACATGATTGCAATGCAACAGAATGCAAGGTGCTCTTAAGTATTTCTGAGGCAGGAAGAGTGTCCCACAGTCACGGTGAATTGATTGTTTACAGCAACCTGATTCCACTTGTTCTTTACCAGCGCTAACAAGCCCTCTACTATGTGATTGCCTCCACTTCCGCTCACTGGACTCCACAGATAAGTCTTTACAGCTGGAGGGCCACTGCCTCTGTTGTACGATCCACGAAGGAAAAGAAACCTGTGTTAGTGAAAACAAAATCAAAACAAGACAAAAGGAAATGAAACAGCCTGGGAATTCGAAAGCACATTTCTCTGAGTTTTTTATAAGGTTTTAGCGGCCTGGCGAGTTTGCATGTAAACTGACAAATTATCCTATAGCCCCACCTCTCTGCCTCCATTTCACTCTTGTCAATAACCAAAAGATGGCAGCATTTTACCCGTCATTCATAAGTGGCACCTTCAGTGGATCTCGGTCTGAAATTTCCACTTTCAAGTGCATTGTTATTTCCTCTTGGCACTAAATGTGGATTGATAGCACGGTGGCATTTATTGACAATAGTCACAACAACAACAAAAGCACTTTCAGAAAAGCTCAGATGATTAATTATACAAATTATGGTGCAAAACGCCAGAATTCCTCTTTAATGAGGAAATACGCACCAGTCTAGCTGCAGTGACGCCGAAGACCAATCAAGCTTGGCAAGTGGTATCACAACCCAAACACCTTGTCCCTCTAGCAGTTAGGCTTTCCTGGCTACGGGCCAGAGAAGCAGGGTTTGCTGGCTGAACCTAATGTGGGAGAAATGAAAAAGAGGTGGGAGTGAAAACATCTGACAAGGTTCCCCCCAGCCCAGGGCTATTCTTCCTCAAAGCATGTGCTGAGACCGAGGGCAAGGTTGGTTAAGGAGCTGAAGGAGGGGTTGTCAATCGCCTGGACTCCTGCTTTAGCTCCTCATGCACGAGGGACCAGGGCACTCTTTCCCAAGATCCCTTCCCAAGCCCACTTCAGATATTCATTTCAATCATGATATTTCCAGCGAGACTAGCTGCCTCCTCATGAAATCTCTTCATTTTGAGAAATCAGAGGGCACTGCGTTGCCACCGTTGCATGCAAAAGGAATTCTGTCCTGGTTTTTTTTTCCCTTTCCCTGAATGTTCATTATAAATAGGGTCGACATTTGAAAGCAATAAGCCTCATCAGCTTCCTGCTCACTCTATGGAGTCTGCTCCACTAGGCTATTATTTTCCTCTCCTATATTGTTGATTAGCATTATCGAGATACAGTAATAGGCCTCATTCTAAGTACGACAATTCACAATTTTCTTGCAATGAGAGCAAAATCCGTTTATGATAAAATAGTATTTCATTTTCAAATTTGATTAAAATAATCCAGCAAAGTACAGGCCAAAATAATGTTTAGAAGCCTCTACTGTTGGTTCAAAAGAAATCAATTAATTGAGAGTTGCTTTTGCTTCGGGGCGCAGGACCAGTCTTAAGTCAGAAGGAATGGTTTTCATTGCTGATGGGTGGGCACTGGAGAGAGTGGTACTCCACGCTCTCTTCCTTTCTCTGAACTCTGAACCGCTCTCTTGACATGACGTGGGAGAAATGTGCATTCCGTTGCCATATAACGGACACCAGAGTGATACATGTTGATCTTGCATAGAACTGAAGCCATAGAGGGGGTTCGTAGCTAGAATCATCATGTGTAGTTGGCTTATGGAGTTTCGCTACATCCAAATAAAAGGAAATTTGGGCGAATTCAAATTTAAAAGGAAGTCTAGGAAAAGATTCACTGGGAAATTACAATCGAGTTTCACAAAGATCTAGTATTAATATAATTTATTTATAGGCAATATTGAATTAGAGATATATAGGCAGCTGTGAGAACATAGTATCTGGTGAAGGGCAACAGAGGCAGGCAACTATTAAAAATGGATTTGAATTTTGGTTCTTAAATGTTAATGTCTGTAGTTCAAGTGTCTCCTCTATAAGATGGTGCTACCAATAGCTACTTCTTGAACTCAATATGTAGCACATAAGAGGTGCTATTATTATTATTATCATTGTTGTTAATAGCTGTGTTTATATAATAATATGTGACTGGCAGTTTAACAAGGGGCCTCCCTGGATTGTGGAATGGTTAATGAACTTGGTGGGTTTACTACACTGCATGTACTTTTGAAGACAGGCCTGGTGATCTACTTCTAAAATATCAGCCACAGAACACTCTATGGTCCACAGTTCCACTCTGACGCACATGAGGTTGCCATAAGCAAGAATCAACTGGACAGCAACGAGAACTAGTGAGTCTCATAAGACAGAAACATGCCCACCCCAAATATGTAAATCTGAGAATGTATTCATTTTCTACACTTCCTGGAATAGAATTTCCTCTGACTACTAGTTGTTGGCTCTTCAAAATGCATCTCTGCCCTTCGCCTGCATCTTTCTGTGTCTCTCTCTGCCCCAGATCCCCTTTCTCTCCTTGGTAGTGTTCTTCTCCTAAGCTTCATGTGGCTGTCCATCTATTTCCTGCCAAATATTATCATATTTCCTATAAATCGCCAGCACAGTCATTCTCCATCACCCTGTAGTAATGAGTGGCATAAATTTGATCACTATATGTTAGATCTCTAACAGCACTGGTGACACAATGGCATCCATGCAAAGGTGTGACAAGGTCAACATTCTTACCAGAGCAATTAGGAATACTGTTGGGAAAATCAAGTCGGGGATGGGGTGGAGGAGGAAGTGTTCATGCTTGGATCGAAGGTAAGTGCATGTCTTTGGGTAGAAAAAGCACCTTCCTAGCAGGAAAGAAATGACTAACAACACTTTGAAGGCCCCTTTGGAGAGAGTATGCATGGTACTATGCTCGTATGAGACCACGTGGGTCTGATTTTCTGTCCACCTCCTGGGGACTCAGGCCATGTGCCATGGAACACATTGGGACACTGAATCCTGCATCTCCAAGATACACCCCAAAGTCCATCCCACAGGAGTGCACCTTAGAAACCTTGCTTGGAAATCAAGCACACCTGAAACCCGAGGACTTAAGACTCAAGCTACAAAGTGTGTGCAAGAGCAGAAGACAGCTATTTTAAGGGCATTGAAGCATCAGTAGACAGGCTAACATTTTCTTACTACTTCAATGTCTCACTTAAGATACATATTATTCTGGCAGACCTGTGTGTGATATTATCAGTGAATGTTATTGTACGTTTTTACTAGCCACAGACTCCTAATGTTTGTGTAAATAGTGTCCAGTCATGTAAGGATTTATTCTGTACAAGACAATAACCCATGAATTACAATGGTATTTGTCCTACATTTGTTCCCTCTCCCTCTCTCAATAGTATTTTAAAATGCATACCATGGAATACTCAATGACACTCTCAAGATTTGTTTGGAGGTTCTAGCAGGGGAGAGCAGCTACTCCTATACCTTTAACTAAATGACGTTCCTCCTTCTATCGGGAAGGTCGTCCTCTTCAACAGAGTGCGCAGCTTTGGGAGGGACGCACATGGAGCAGTGAGGGAGAATGAGGACACCCATTTAGCCAGTCAGATCAGCCAAATCAACCCTGGTGATCAATGGGGTGACAGATGCCACAGCCAGATCACCCTTGCATCCTCAACGACACTCTAAACAAGGTCTTCATACTCCAGATGGCCCCAAATATTCTCCATCATAAAATAACAGGGATTTCTCTAAGCAACAGGAGTTGTGGGGAGAAGATGGCAGGGGAAGGGTGTAGTGAGCAAACAAAGTCATAGACAGGGGAATTAAAATCAACAACAAGGAGGACGTAGAAAACCTGGAGATGTAGGAGAAACAGCAATCTAGCTAAGAGGAAGTACTAAGAGACAGGAAGAGAGGGAACATGATAGTCGGTAAGAAGGAAGGTAAAAGGAAACAGAGGAAGGGTCTAGGCAGCAAAGCTATGGATAGAAGTATAAGCATAAATGTGTGCATGTGTAATACATTAATCTATAAAAATAGAGGCATTGACTTATGTACATATATTTATATGACAATACATTGAGGCAGTAGATGGACTTTGGACCTCTGTACATACTTCCCTCAACTCAAGAACACTTTGTTCTAATAACCTGGCACTCTGTGCTGCTCACCCTCCTGGCACAATCACTAAAGGCAATATGGGTGCATAAGTAAATGTGGTAAAAGAAGAATGTGGTGCCTGACTATTAAAAGATATGACATCTGAGGTCTTAAAGGATTGAAGTTAAACAAATGGCCATCCACCAGACAAGCAACAAGCCCACATGGTAGAAGCACAACAGCCCGTGTGATCATGAGATGTCATGGGCAGTGGGTAACAGGCATAAGAAGATCCAAATAAACAAACTAACAAAAACATATTGCTGATAACAGGGGGTGTTGGAGCAGAGGCCCAAAACTCACCAGTAGACAATGGAATGGCCCTCCTTCCCCCACAGAAGGGTCACAGGGAAGGAATGAGCCAACCAAGAGGCAGTAAAGCACCAGAAGGGTAGGGAGAAGGAAGAGAGAGGAGGGAAGGAAGGGGGAACCGATTGGAATGATCGACATATAACCACCACCGCCCCCCCAGGTGAAGGAATGGAAGAAACTTTGAGGAAAGGGATAGAGTATGTGTGGGCAAAGTTAACTTTGGGAACACCTCCAAGTTCTAGAAGTATAATTGTAGTCATTAAGTAATTATTACGTCAAAGTTAGTGAAAGGCAAATACATTTCAGTCAACAGTTCCTCTAATTACAAACAAATTAAAAGAAAAAAATTACAAAGATTATAAAAAGGACACATCAGAGCCCCTTAAAAGTGAAGTTAAACTAAGATACATCATATAATAAACAAGCGTGGGAAGTCAAGGCACAACATATAGTAAATGAGGATAGGAAGTCAAAAACTCTGGCTAAGGAATTTCTCTATGAACTTTAAGATACTTCTACCATAGCTATCAACTACCAGAAGGCAGAGACAAAGTTAAAAAAATGGAAGAGAATGTGTTTTTTCTTTAAAAATAAGAATGGTCTTCAAACTTTAAAGCGAATAAATAGCTCAAATGCTAAAAGGAACTGATCACACATGCTATCTTTGACATATAAAGGCACAATACACTTTTGGCTAAATTTAGAATGGAGTTTCACTTAGCATTTCGACAACCTGCCTTGCATTTGAGATGCTCAGCCCGGTGATTGCTTTGTAACTGATGCCTGCTGTCTATCTGGGAGCTCCACTTTCTTCTCCTCCAGCTGTCACTTCACCTACGGTGTTCTTTCCCTTTACTGTCTCCTCTGCTTTCTTTGCTCCTCTTCCTTTTCTACCATCTCCTCTTTCTTCATCTCAACCCTCTCACCCCAAACCCTCTTCACTCTTCTCTCCTCTTTCTGTCCCACTTCTCCTCCCCCTCCTTCTCCTCCCCTCCTCTTTATTGTTCTCCTCTTTCTTCAAAAATATAGTGGACATATTTCCTCAAATAAATATATAATCCTGCCTTGACTGACCTATTTAGTCAGTGAAAAAGAGCTTACAAGATTTGGGAAGACTCACATATTTCTTCCCCAGAAGTGTAGCATTGAGCATTTTGAAATATATTAAAATATCTTGAGAAACAACCATTTAAAAAATTCATGTCAACCCCTCTTGATGTACATGTGACATTCTGTATGACAGTTGTGTGCCTGTGGTAGCAGCTATAATAAAGGAGACAAGTGATAGGTAAGACATTCTCAAGATACAAGAAAAAATACATTATTGTAGAAAACATATTATGGGTACTTCAACTTTATGTAAGTACAAATCCAGTTGAAAGTCAATGTGGTAGTTACATCAACATTTGTCAATTTGAGGATTGAGAGTATAGGGGTGGAGCCTAGCCTGTCAATCTGATCATATCCGATGAGGCTGCTGTGTGGGCATGGTCTTCCCCTGAGAATTTTGGGTAATCCTCTATCTCTTTCTTAGGAGCAGAAGACATCTCTCTCTCTCTCTCTCTCTCTCTCTCTCTCTCTCTCTCTCTCTCTCTCCTCACACACTGGGAGACATTACACTTAGTTGGCACTATGCTAGTGCCCTGAGCTGGAGAAGCCACATGGACCTAGCCTGATAGAACCAGACCTCTGGAGCCAGAGAAACCATGCAGAGGCCCCTGTCAGCACAGAGATACTTGCAGCAGTGCTGGATCAAGAAGACTTCCAAACACTGGCCTGTGATCTTCCTGAATTTAGCATCATTGCATGTAGTTCATGAATCTGATGAGGACTTTAAAGATTGATATTGGATATATGGGCTAATAATATTGGACTTATGGATTTGAACTGGACTGGCGATGGGATGTTTTCTTAACAGTCAACTGCTTTTATATATAAACCTCTCTCTTAAAAACATATGAATTCCTATGGGTTTGTTTCTCTCGTCTACCTGGTCTCACAGCCAATAGCATTTGTCTACAGATATTAAAATTGTATAAATCTTACTTTAAAGAATACTGGTGCTAACTTTTCTTTTGAATCTGGATAATTCACCTTGTACATGAGTCTATTTGCTTTATATGTATTGTACGTTGGCCATGCCTTTATATTCAAAAGAAATCCTGGTGGCACAGTGAGGCAAATGTTTGGCTGCTAACTTCAAGGTCCCTGGTTCAAGCCCCACAGCTGGTCTGAGACAAAAAGCGAGGCTGTTTGCTCTAGTAAGTACTTATCATCTGGGAAGCCCCCTGGAGCACTTCTCCTCTGACTGGCGGGGCTGCTGTGAGGCAGGATTGAATCAGTGGCCGAGTGTTTGGTTTTTATTTGATTTTGAGATTCAAACAACATCAAGAAGATTGGTTAACATGGATGTGGAGCTTTTATACTTTTTTTATGGCATGCCTCTAGAATTTGATGTAGCAAGTGGATGAAATTCTTTCCATGTATAAACATGGTAGTGACACACACACACACACACACACACACACACACACACCCCTCCTAAAATATGTTCCACTGGGGCTTGCCTGTGTGAAATACAGAGGTTGAGCTCTCTGAATGGAATGAAAATTAGGAAAGGAGGTGAACTGGGAAGTAAAGAGTGACCGTGTATATGTAGATGACAAGGTGACAAAGTCAGAAACTAGTTGGGCATTTTAGGTAATGTAGTTTTTGATAACTTGTAGAGTCATAAGTGCCTGAGGTTTACTGCATCAGAATTAATTAGGAAATTCCAACTTCTGAGTTTTGTAGGCAGTTCATAGATTAATTACTAAAGCACAATACGAAGTAACACACTCTGAGACTATCTTGCAAAGTAACGTTTGAATTTGAGCCACAGATTCCATTGAATTTCCAGCCATGCTTCTTCAGACTTGATCATGACCAGCTTGTCCTGTTGTGCACTTCGCTGAGGGGAAGGGCACGCACACGCACCCGTGTCCTGGCTGCCCCGGTCGTGGCGCCTCATCCGTTCCCATGTTGTTTCTAGTAAATCATGTCCAGCCCCAAAGCTGCTTTTGAACAGATTATCAATGAGTGCATTTTATTGTCATTACCGAGAAATCACTAGAACAGAAACTCACAATTCAAATCATATTTTTTTTGAAGATCCAGGAATGTTTAGTCCATATCGTATTTTTATTTTGTAAGCAATGCTTTACTTTTCATTTTCATCTTTAAGTTAAATGATCAGGGAGAGATATTTTCCATGTCTTAAAGACCAAGTGGTAGGAATTTGGCAGGGCTGAACTAGACATGACCTCCCCCTGTCCACTTTAAGGCCTCTCTCTGAAAGGGGAAGTCGGCGACAGTCGGGGATAGTACACAGACTGGTGGAATCCACAAGCATCATTACTCCTTGGGGGATGGGAGAAGAGGTGGGGATCAAAACAAACTTCAGGTCAAAATCCTCAAGTTGAAAGCATTATTTCCTTAAGCTGATGATAAACATCAAGGTAGTCTTTCCAATTTAATGGACTGGTTTCATTTGGTCCCGTAAATGGAAGCAACAAATGATATTCAATCTCCTTCAAATGTAGTATACCGATGACAGAACACTATCCATTTCTGAACTTCTGATAGATTGTTAAGAGTAAATGCAATAGAATTTATAGGAAACTGAACTATAAACTTACTAGAGTTTGGACCATAGACTTTTATAATTTTAAAATAATATTGAATATTGATATTATTAAAATATATTACAGCCTTTTGTATTTAATAAAATAGAGATGGTCACTTTATTCCCATTTTTCTGTTTTCATTTCAATAAAGGACATACTGGCATCTCTTAGGGCACTATGAACCTCAATGATATTTTGCTTCTATTGTTTGGTAGGTAGAGAAGATAGTCCAGACATTTTTTCTGTGTATTTTTTATTCAGTAGGTCTCCATCTTCTGTGTGAAAATGTGGGTAATGACCACATTTATTTCCTTAGAGGGGGCAATCATTAGACCCAGTTTTTGAATAACAAAAGGACTAAAAAAGTGCTTATTTTTCACTCTTCCTGATACTCTACAGCAAAATTAAGGCAGTGATGTTACTTAGGGGAGTCTGCTTACTGTTCCCATAACCAACATTTTAGTTAAATTTCTATCAACTGAACTGTAAAAAATTAAAGATCCAAGATAAAATGTGCTCCCAGGCTTCAAATCTGACCAATTCCATTACGTGCACTATTGAAGTATGAAACCTTTCTCCTTGATCAAAATGCTGGTGAGGATCTATGCTTTTTTTTTTTTAATACAAGTACTTTCACTACAGAGAAAAAAAAGAGTTGGAAGGCCAAGTTAAAGACTGAAACAAGCAGCCATAAAGTGATTTTTTAACGTTTTTAAAGTAGGTCACAGTAAGGTATATTATTCTTACTGAAAAAGTCAGGTTAAGCCTCTCAATTAGGAAAAGATGCATTTATAGAGTTCTTCCATTTTTATTGATTTTTGATGTCATTTTAAAAATGATGAATAACCATAGTATAGAACACTGGACCCAAAGAGCATTTCTTTCCTAGCTTCAGCTCCTGCCAAAGAACACGGTTCTGGCTTGCCGAGGTCTTCGGAACATTACCTCATCGAGCAGATGGGATGATAGACCCATAAGGAAGGGTCATCTTCTTTGACATTTGTGACTCTAAGAGTGTCCTTGTCCTGGGGATCTGCCGTGCACCTGAACATCGCCCATGCTTCAGACAAAAGCAAGGTCTCTCATTTGGAACAAGGGTAATCTGCTTAAAAATCTAAATCTCTCATAAATGGCTGACGTGTGCAAGAATATCATAGTACAGAGCTCTTTGTAAGGTAATTTTAAAAGAAAACGATACACATTTTGCTCAGCCAAGCAATCTGAAAGTTCAAAAGGTAAGAAGCACTTCTCAGCATGAAACTGTCAAACATATTTGAAAAGAAAGTTAATTACAATTGGCATTTCCAGGCCTTCTGCTGGTCATGGCTATCTTACTGAAAGGTGACATTAGTGACACCCATTGGATGGGGGCTGAGGTAGGGGAGAGTATCAAAAAACGGAAGCTCTGCATTTCTGTAACGTTGGGTCAGCCACCATAGGACATTGGTGACAGCATGTAGACACATTGTAGCTTTGTGTGTGTGAGTCCATAGAGACTGGGAGCACACGAGGTGCAGAGGACTGAGGAGTGTTCCAGAGTGACTTTTCCTTTGATGGGGAAGAGCTTGGAGAGAATTGATGGTGAGGCAAAGGATATATAGGAAAATAATTCCTAGTTTGATAGCCCCTGAATTTTCCAACATGGGCTGGTGTTGATCCTGGATGAAGTTCTAGTGACATTGTGTGTGCATATATACGTATACACGTATATATGTATTTATACATATATATGCCCCCCTTGAGAAATTAAAAGTAAAAGGAAAGAAAGAAATAGATTTAATCATGCAAGTGAACTGAGTTTTGGCTAGCTCTTGGAGAACTCTGGTGATTGAATTATCACTATCTTTTAGTTCTGACTTGAAAAGGACCCCAAAATGCTGCTAGAGGCAGTACAATGAGCTCCTTGACAAAATCCAGCAACCTTAGTTCTTGTTATGTATCATGGTGATGAGTTTCTATGTTCATCCTGATGTGCACTAGGTCTATGTGTGAGTGGTTACCATCTTGAAGACCTGAAGTAAAACATACAAACAAATCAGAGAGACCTCCTCCTTGGAGCACCAATTTTGTTTGAAGAACAGGGAGCCAGCATTTAATACAATTGTAAACACATTTATATAAGAAACTGTCATAGTGGCACAAATGGCTTTTGTGTCTCTGCTAACTTGAAATTTGGTACTGTAAACCTAACCAGAGATTATATGGAAAAATTCCAGGTCATCTGCTTCCAAAACTATTTCAGCCAAGAAGCCCCTATGGTATAGTTTGACCCTGTAACACACAGGGCTATCCTGAGTCAGCGTCATCACTCTAGGTTTGAATCACCACTATTCAGTTATAATATGGTATCTCAAAATTACTCTGAATGTGCGCTGCTTTACCTACCACCCAGGAATACTCACTTATTGTTCTCATTCTCAACATGAGTTTTGTGGGAAAGGTTGAGAGCACTCACCTCGAAAGCTGCAATAGTTAGTTAGAAGCATCCCTCTACAGATTACTGCCATGTGCTATCTAGGTAGTGGAGTTGGACATTTTTCAGGACCCACATTAGAAATTGCACGCATTCCTCTAGACCTGGGGACTGTGAGGAGCAGAGGGATAGAGATCACAGACCCTGTTTGAGTTAGAAAGTTCAAGGCAGGTAAACATTGAGAATCGAAGCACTCACGGTGAGCCAGTTGTACTTGCAAGAAGGTAACAGTAAGGCCAGAATCCAGAGAGGTGTGAGTAGGTTCCACAATGATCAGTGTACTTACAATATATAACCTCCCTGGGGAAGGTGACTAGGCCGTGTAAAGCAGAGGGACGTGAAAAAGAGGATGACTTCCAAGAGGATTGACAAAATAGCTACAACCATAGGCTCAAACATTAGAGTGATGGTGAGGCTAGAGCAGGATGGGGGATAGTTCCTTCTGTCGTGCACAGGATTCCTATCAGTTTGGAATATGCCTGGTTTCAGAAGGACCTGGTTAGCCCAGGTTGCTTTCAAATGAGAATGTGTGTGGGATTCGAGCGGCAGAAGTTAGCGTCAGCTCTGTGCCACGCTGTCCCCGACCCTGGCGATTTCTTCGGCTCACATCGGACTGCAAAGCTCTTTGGATCTTTCTGGTGGACTTCGCAGAATCAGTCAGGGTTTCCTATTGCTTTCCTATTCCAAACCACTCACTTGATGGCACCTAGAACCAACACAGCAGTCTACTTCCCAGTGGAGTTCTTCTGCTCCTATAAAACAATGCTTTTCATTATGGTCTGGTGAGATCTACATTAATATGGTTATCTGCTTCTTGTAAGAAACATGATCTGGTCACATTATCGTCAACTTATGTACAGAATTTGTTCAATACAGAGCACTGAATTGTTTTTTTTCTTTTGTTTGCCTACCTGAGACAAATTCAAATGAGAAACTGAATTACTATAGAATTTTAACCATTCAGACACTGTAAATTACCAATACTTTTGGATGCTCTAATCAGTATGAAAGGCTCCAGAAATAACACATGAAAATACTGTCAATTGCAATGTGTAGTTTCTTTGGTGCTAAATGATGTTATGTTTGGGTTTTCATATACAACTGCAATAAAAAACTTGAACGAGAACTTAAAAAATGCATGCTCTCGGGCAACGTTTGCCAGTTAGCCCTGCACAGATACCCAGGTGAGTGCATGATCTTTGGTTTCCTGCCGTGGGGAGTTGGATAACAGAGGGGTGTCTTCTTCAGGTCATTGCCCTTTCCTCAACTGCAAACCCTACTCAGCAGCAATCACTAACTTCAGGAGTCATGTTTTTTTTTTTCCTTTTAGTATTTAGATAAACGTTACATTTTGGAGCAGTCTTACATAATCATACAAAAAATAGAGTTTCTCTCTTCTCAAGTAATTATCTTTGTACACCAGGTCTTGCGTTATTAACATTTGTGTTAGTGTGCTACACTTTTTCAATTGATGAACTGGTGGTATTGATCCATCATCATGAGCAGCATCCTATAACTTACACGAAGGTTCACTCTTGGTCCTATAGAGTGCTATGGGTTCTGGCAAATCTGAAATGTATGTGTCCATCATCACAAGATTAATAAAGAAGAGTTTCCCTGGTCTAATGGACCCTCTTTCCGAACTTTTCATTCTTTCCATCTCACTCTGCGAAAAGGTTTTCTAAAACTATTTTTTAGAGGTAACCAAGGTAATTATATAAGTAAACTCTGATGAATGAAAAAATTATATACCTTTTTACCAATAGTATATGCAATCACAATTACAATAACAAACCACATAGGGATTGAGTTCATTCAATTAAATGAGATGACTTTGGGCGGGGGGTGTTATATACATTCCTGATTAGACTAGGTTAACACCCAACCACTGGCCTGAGGAAAGGATATTGATTGAACAATCCAAACCTCAAACTTAAGTTATATTTATTGCCATGCCAAGCAAAGTCTTTGAAATGACAAGACTATTCAAGAAGCGAATTCAGTTATCATGTCCTAGCAGGGACTTGAGAATGTTCAAAAGGAAGTAGTAAGTGACATCTTGAAAAATGTAGGAGTGGACCAAATTGATAGAAGTATGGATTTATAGAACTCTCTAGTATTCCTTATGCTTCATGAAATAATCTACTAATGTTAATTCATTCACTAAATGCTTGTTGAGCAACTGCTCTGTGCCGGTTGCTCTTTAAAACCCTGAGGATATAGTAGTGAGGACCAAAAATAAATCAAACAAAGGATCCTGTTTTCCTGTAGTATGGATGCTGGAGACAAGACAGACAATAAGAAGAAAGCAGTACACTTCTCAGATGCTGATTTGTATTCATTCTGTCTCAATCCCATCACACAATTGAAAATGCTCCATATGAGTGTTAGTTATGAGTCAAACAAGTTCTTTGATTCTTTGTAATACTGATAAACTGGAAAGTCAATAACTAACCACAAGTTTTTAACTCCGAGGAAGGGAAACAACGTTGAATTCTAATAACAACCCAAAATCCTCATTGCTGTAAAATTGATTTCACCTCACAGCAACCATATGGGACAGAGTGAAGAGTCCTATAAGGCTTGCAAGACTGTCCATCTTGATAGAAGCAGGCTGTCGTCATCTCTTTCTCTAGCTCAGCAGGAGTTCAAAGTGTGACCTTTTGGTTAACAGCAAGTGTGCTTAACCACTGTGCCACTAAGTCTCCCCCTCAATAGCAACTGGAAACATGTTAACCTTATCTTAAACATTACTTTGAGCTATTTTTGAGACTCATTTTCCAGGCAGAAAATGCTTTCAGATTAAAGCTTAACATAGTTGGCATGTTAAAATAAAAATTAACCCCCAAATGTATTCTCTTCTATAGGTCATCTATTAGATCAAAACTTTGACATAGCTCTAGCTTTTATCTCTGGCATTTAATACTTGGATTTGAATTCTTCTTTCGGTGTGAAGGATTATATCAAGTGCCTTTAAAAAGAAAAAGAAAACTTCCCTGTCTGTTATTGCTGGGGATCATCATTATTATCATGTCTAGTAGCATGCAAAGCTGCAGTGAATCTTATTACAGTGAAGTTACTGGTGAGGGCACAGATGATCAGTTTTAGACTTGTATGCTGCTGAATTCAGCCAATAACTCGCTCATCATGACTCTAACAGATTTTTCTGCTATTCGGACCACTGGGAACCTTATGAACCAGTTAGTTCTGCCCTCCTTCTTATGACAAAGTGCCAACACTGTCAACATCCAGGAAACCAGGCACCGGCATCATTTGCTACTGCAATGAGCTTACTTAGGGAGCATACAGGAGAGGATCATAAAATGTCTTTCACAAACAAAGCTTTGTTATTGTGCTCAGGCTTTAAACTCACCGAATTTCCCTGGTGAAAATTTCCAACTGGAGGAGAGTCCTGATCTTGAAATACAAGGTGTGTGTGTATGTCTCATTGAGAAAGGGAAGGTGATTTTTCCCTTATATATGAAGCCATGGAATTTTAAAAATAAGCAAAAGCCCAACTCCTTTATTTTGGAGAGGTAACATGGGGCAGCCAACAACTTAATAAAAAGCCAAAAGTTAGGGAGTAGTAGAACTAGTCTCTAGTGCTACACTCCTGATCCATAGTCTAGGTTTTGTTTCTAACATGTCCCTCTGCTACTTCTGTCTATATGTACTTTCACTCACAAGTTTGTTAGGTTTTCAGCATCTTGTGTAGATAATATCATCCCAATCTGTAGTATATCACCTGCATAAAGGATACAGCACTAATTGATGTGATTGAAATATGGAATGATATATGTATTAAATACCAACTAATAATAATTAAAAGAAAGAATAGAATTTTATTCTACTTTGTTCTTACTTACATCCCAGGACTAGAACAGTGGCTGGCCATTAATAAAAACCACAGCTTCAGTGCCATCAAGTCCATTCTGACTCCCAATGAACACATGTCAGGTTGTGAATCTTTTCAGGAGCAGACAGCCTCACTTTCCTCCTGCTTAGCAGCTGTTGGTGGTTTGAACAACTGATCTGTAGGTTAGCAGTCCAGTGCTTGCCAGGAAGCACCCAGGTCTTGCGGGTGTGTGGGGTGCAGTGGGGTGAGTGGGGATGACGAATGGGCAGTGGTTCACTCATGTCTTACTGAGTAGTATTGTATGACCTCCAGTTCTCTATCACATCAAAACTAAAGTCAGAGAGAAGCTGAAATTCTACAAGGGAAAATGTGAACTGACAGAAATAAGAGCCAAGAAATCATGAATGGTATAGCTAATGTGGGGATCCCATTGGTTACTTACTGCAATTCCGACTCAGCCTGGCAAACTATTCAAAGGGTTCTGTGAAATATGGCGAAAGCCATGAAGCAGTGATTGAAAGGAGACCAAGAACACAGTAACCCCAAACATGTATTCTGAGAAATAAGGCTATCTTTTACAATGTTTTCCTGCCCACACAATCTTCTTGTAAGTCAAGTACCGAATGTGTATTTCCCTTTTTGAAAGCAGAAGCCCAACCACTTGTCTGGAGTTAAAGGGAGTCAGTAGAGATGATGGACAAGAAGGAAAGGTGTGGTCTCATAAGTAAGCCCAACTCTGTTTCCATTGAAATGCATGCTGCTTCTGGTTTGGCTTCATCAAAATAATAAAATCAATCAATAGGCCACGTGCTGAGCTTTCAACACTATTTTAGGGAGAATAAGGTAAGTGCATAATCACCTATGTTGTTGAAGGTCCTCACAGACACAAGAAAGAAATTCAAAGCTTAAGTTTTATTGATATCTGAAACATGATTTGGTTAAGGCTGGGTCTTCATTATAGAGCAATAGGAAACCCTGACTGATTCTGCGAAGTCCACCAGAAAGATCCAAAGAGCTTTGCTGTCCAATGTGAGCCGAAGAAATTGCCAGGGCCGAGGACAGCGTGGCACAGAGCTGACGCTAACTTCCGCCATTCGTGTCCCACACACATTCTCGTTTGAAAGCAACCTGGGCTAACCAGGTCCTTCTGAAACCAGGCATATATTTTTTTTTCCAGAGAATTAATTTTTTTTCTCAACATCATGAATCACCCACACACAGTTTTGCTTGCACACAGGCATGACATATAATCCACTTTCTTTGTTGCTCTCCAGAAATGCCCTTCAAAGCACTTTGAACACTATTGTCAAACAAGCGTGATTTACTCAAGGTGCGATGTTTTTGCTCAAAAGTTGGAATTTTCTTTGTGTTTTCCTTAGAAAGGATGACAACGTTTCTTTACCCTGTTCTGCAGCCCTGGTGCCCTCCTCACTCCCACACCCCCACACAAAGACGCTTCTTAATTGTATGACTGTTAGGCTGACCTCCAACCCTAACGAAAATGAGGACAAGGCTAGTTTTGTGTTTCGTGGGATAACAATTTATGAGCAATTAAAAATGAAGGGACACAAAGCATTCATCACAGTCTCAGCTAGACAGGCAGCTGAGGTCAAAGGCTCTAGCAATGAAGTGTGCACAATATATTTTTATTTCTGTTTTCACTAAGAAGGAAACGGGTTAGCTAAAAATTATGGCATGCAGCCTCCAGTTCAAAATAGGTGCACTTAATCTTTGGAGACAGTCCACGCTTGGGCAGATAGGTTATGACAGTGCATGCAAAGATGCACACAAATGCATGCATGCACGTGCGTGCACACAAGCACACACACACACACATACATCGTGAGTACCAACCCATATGTTGTGGTAAATATGAAACATTTTGCTAGTCCAATTCACACACACTTTCTAAAAAGGAAAAATGTGCTGAATAAATATTCATTATAATTTTATAGCCAACTGCACAATATTTCCCTTCTCTTGCCCCTATTATGGAAAACAAAATAGAATATTTTAAGGTATAATTCCTCTTGGCACGTTTCTCAATCTATTTGGAATAACATGAAGGTCTTATAATTCTATTTTCTGAGAGTATATTCCATGAGCATTGAGATAAATGTCTTGCACACTGAGCTTGAGTCAGAGTTAAAATTTCCAAGCACTAGAGAAAATGCCTTGCAATGTAATGCAGTTGGTTTTAAAAATCTCCCCTCCCCCTAAAACACAACTATATTCAAATCTGACACTGATCTCCTCACTTACAGTCTTGAGCAGGTCTGAATTAGTGGTGAATTGACAGGCTATTCTATTAATCGACTTCACTGTTGTTTTCCAGTGTGTCCAATTTTCAGTGGGGAAAGAATAATCAAGTCCTGCTACAAGTAGAGCATCGGTCTTTACCTTACATATACATTTGCTCACTTAACCAAATAATAGCAATTTCAGAATGATTAAGATCCAAATGGCAATGATTCCTGTAATTGGTTTCTACTAAGATGACAGCAGTTACAAATGTACAATTCTTCAGGAGGAAAAAAAGTACCTGTACAGATATTGAGAGGATCTTTTATTTTTTTTAGTTTCTATTAGAAAATTGGAGTAAATTTTAAAAAGAAATTTAATTTGCACCTTTAAAATTTTAAAAAAGATTAAACACTCTCAGTAGGCAACTCGGATTAATCAAGCTCAACACAGAAACCAATCAGGTTTCTTCTTATCTCTGTAGATGCCTTAAAAAGTTGAGAATTTAAAATACTATCAGATAAATACCAAATGAAAACTAGCTTCATTTAAGAAAATTATAGTTAAAGGGATATTTTTTAAATACCTATAAACAAATTACTCACAATTTGGTTGTTATAAATTTGATTTTGGAAACATTGCATTTTCTAAATTGGAATTTCTTTATGGTTGTGTTAAAAATGTGTTTAGGTTCTGTAATAGGGATCACTGTTAAAAGAAGAGGGGTGTGGCTGCGTATGGAAGACAGGATGAAAAAAAATCAAGATGAGGTTCAGATACCTGTTGGCTAGCAGATTTTTCCTTCAGGCTTGGTGATTGATGCCTATCGTGTAGTCTTAAAATCCTCTTTCTCTTCAATGAAACTGAGCCTGAACCAATCCTAAAAGAAACAACATGCTACAATTTCTTATGTCTGTCCAACTTCAGCCTTGATTCCTCTTTCTCACTGCTATCAACAATAGGTATCCTCTCTCCATCAAACCAACTCACAGAAAAGGCCAGGTTATCTTTCTGCAGACCCAATCATCCCCAACCCATGTCTTACTTCTGTCTGTGCCCTTCCTGTAGCTTCAGGTAGGTATGTAGGTATGTCTAGCATCCCTCATCTACAATTCTCAAATCACCAATTAATACCTCTGTTCCTTTCAGCTTTAGTCGCTGTCAAGGCCTATTCCAAAATCATCTTTGCCTTTTAAGTGCCCATTTATGTCTAAGATGATAACTTAGGGGGTTAGATTGAAATCTCCAGACTTGCAGTTTGTTTTCTATTTGTAATGTGTGTTCTTGCCTTCTTGTAATGTGTGTTGTATGAATCAAGTATTTTTTACTAAGCCATTAACATATTTTATATTTCTGTTGGTATTAGATGCTACTTAGTCTATTTTGATTCATAGTGATCTTAGGTGTAACAGAATGAAAAGCTCCTTGATCGTGGGCCATCCTCACAACTATGATGTTTGAGTCCACTGTTACAGTCATTGTGTCCACCTACGACACTGGCGGCTATTGCTTTTCATCTTGAGTTGTGCCTTATCTGCAAATCCAGCTCCTGAAAGCCTGGCTCCCTCCTTGTCATTAAGGCCGGATCTACTTTGTGAAGGGCACTCATCCCCACTTGTATCTGTGCCTTCTGACCTGAGGGATTATCTTTCAGAAATGTCAGACAACTTCCCACTGCTATTTATAAGGTTTTCAGGGATTAATGCCTAAGAAGTAGACCGTTTATTCCCTCTTCCTAGTCTGGAAACTCCACTAAAATCGGTTCAGTATGGATGGCCCTGCAGACATGTGAAATACCCATGGTGCAGCCTCCACAGTGGTATCCACACATAAGTCACTGTCAAATCACAAGCGGAGTTTCTACATCTTTGTCCTTTTTACCAGTTTCTGTAGAAATTCTAGCCTTCAACTTTAAGTGATAACCGTCTACCTCCAGATAATGTGCCCTTCAGAAAAATGTAAAACCTTCCAAGAATATCATCCCATTGACTCTCACCTTTGTATGGTGATTGCCAGTTCACTTTGACATATCTCACCTTTGCTTAAAAAAACAGTATTTCAAATTTACACATTAGCAAGAATGAGCCACTTATCTATTTTCCAACTGAATTTGGATTATTTTAAACTCATGGCTATTTTAAATAAGGTTACTATTGACAATAACAGCCAGGACATTGTATGGACCTGCAATTAACTCTCTTCAACAAATACCTAGGAGTGAAGTTGTTAGGACAGAGATTATGTATTTAGATAGCATTAATAAAACTGTCCAGGAGTTCCCCAAAGTAGTTGTACCATTTTGAGTTTGTACCAGCAACATGCAAACATTTCAGTTGCACGAGACTTTTGCCCAGTATTTTATAAAGTATTCTAAATTTTATTTGTTCTGGCCGTTGCACGTACTGTGGACATATTATGAAGAGAGATTCGTCCTTGGAAAAGGACATCATGCTTGGTGATCAGGAGAGCAGCAAAAAGAAGGAGACCTTTGGCAAGATGGCCTGGCACAGGGCCTGCAACCAGAGGGCCACACACAACTTGGTAGGCCGGAGCGGCACCGGGCAGTGTTCTGCTCTGCGGCCCATCGGGTCGCTGTAATTTAGAGCTGGCTGGATGGCACCCAGCAAAAACATGGTGAGAATAAGGGGTCCCTGACAGGGGCAGAATGTCCCCACACTGGACTGCAAGCCCAAGGGGAGAAAGTCTGAATTTATCCAGAGATTCAGAAACAAAAGGGCCTGGAGATCCGCTTCTGAAATGCCAGCCTTTGAAGCACAATTCTCCTCTGATACACATAGGGTATAACAACGGTTCCTTTATGCACTTAGTCATTTTCTAGTCAGAGTAAAATAGTGCTTTGGTTTTAACTTATATTTTCCAAATAGCGATGATGTTATTTTGGGATATATGTGTGTGTGTGTGTGTGTGTGTGTGTGTTATATAATTTCCCTTGGGCTCATCTTTTAAATTTTCATACCAAAGCAGGTATTTAAAATTCTGATGAAGGTAATATGCCAGTTTTTTTTCTATTATAGTTTTTGGTCTTGGTGTTCTACTTAAGAAACCTTTAACTGAAAGTTACAAAGAATTTCTCTAATAAAACATCAATATTTTTGAGTGTGATAGTTCTAATTTTTATGTGAAAGTCTAGGAGCCAAGTTCATTTTTCTGTATGGTGTGAGGTAGGCGCCAAGATTTATTGCTTGGCTCTTATAAATGGATAGTTAGGTTTCCAGAACCATTTGCGGAAAAGACCGACTTTTCTGCATTTACTTTGAAATGAAATTAACAAATATATTTCTATTTCTATACTTGATTCTGTTGATATAGATATACACATACATATATATATAGCCTTACACCAATTCAATATAATCCTCATTTATTTGATAAAGTCTTTGTTATTTACCAACTATCGCTGTATATTGAAGATCCCAAAGCTGAATAACTTAAAAGAATTACAATAGTTTATTATCCCAAATCCCTATGTATTAGGAAGTCTAGTAGAGCATAAAAAGATGACTTGCCTTTCTGCTCTCTAATATCTGGAATCTCAGCTGAGAAACTCAAAGATTAGGGGAGTGGAATCATAGGAAAAGGCTATGGAGATTTGAGGATCCCTTTCCAAATGGCTCACTCACCTGGCTGGCAAATCAGCTTCTTTCTCTATAGAATGAGCCTTATAGAGCGCTCTCTCTAGACAGACATGCGAGTCTCTTTACGACAGGCATCCATCAGGGTAAGAAACCTTGGTGAGAGCAGCTAGAAGCAGTGAGGCATTTTTTTAAAGTCTAGACTTGGGTAGCACACACCGACACTTGCACCACATTCTGTTGATGAGGAGTATTCAACTCCAGAGTTGGCCTACAACTGAAGGGAGACAACTGTTGCTGTCTCTTCTGTAGGAAGTGTCAATAAACTTGTGAGCATACAGTTTTTAATTAATTTATTTTTAAAAGATTCACTGACATACATCTTACATATCATACATTTTAACAGTCCAACCACACTCCTCGGAGTTGTGCAAACATCACAATCAATTCCAGGATTCTTCCTTATACTTGTTGGCTTTCCGTTTCCCACAAAACTCTCTTGTCCTGTCCCGTTGAATCTGCCCCTGTAGTTTTCCCGTTCTTGCATTTCATATACAGAACAACACACAAAATCAAAACAAAACAAAATAAAATAAAAAAATTTTCTCAATAGAAAACAAAGCAGAAAATATTAAAAATGGGAGCAAGTTATATATCACATCAAGAGGGAGATCAAATGATAAGATGTCACATTTTAACCTCGCAACTCTAGTAATTCACTGCACAGTGTACTCTGGTTGCAAGGGCTTTCCCATCTGGGGTCCACAGTCAGAGGGGATTCACCGGAGGATTTATCCAAATGGGGAACCCTGAGATTTGGTTTTGGGCCTTCACTTTCATCTGTAGCTTTCTGTAAACCAGGTGCTCAGAATTTGGGCTCTAATGCCATTAACTCTTCTGGTTTGGGTTTTTATTTTTCACAATTTTGGGGACACATAGACTGGTTTGCTTCTTCTGTGTGGACTTAGCTGAGGCCTCATTTGGGGAGCTGCTTGTTTGAAGGCAAATTTTAGACCCCAGAAGGTATTTTTCCCCTGATAGTTGGACACTATACAATTTCTTCACCACATTTTGCTATAGCAGAATGCATATCTCCAGTGGTCATTTCATGGGGGCAAATACTGATCAGGGCCATTTCATAAGAACCAACTGTTCTTAGATTAATGTTAAGTTTAAGTACATACTAAGTATTCATAATGTATGTACCTGCGGTTTACATATATGTCCCCGGTTCCCTTTAAAGGCATCATTATTTTGTGTCTCGGCATTATAAATTATCCTCACGGGTGGATGGTAGGTACATTGGTTTTACCACAAATTTAGCCAATGGCATAGAATTTAAAACACTGTTGTGTAAAGAAAGCATACCTCTTTTATAAGACAGTGTTTGAGACCAAAATACATGAATTGTTGATTTGTACAGATTAACACCTTACGTGAGTGTATACTATTTACATAAATAAAGGTTGGAGACAGGGCAAAACTTTCAATAGTATTCATTCACAAAGGGAAAATTAGACTAAACAGGTCACAAAAAGGTAAAAGGAGTATGAAAATAGCACTTATATGGTAGTCATGAATTGTCATTTATTGAGCACTTTCACATGAAGAATTTTGAACCAAAGTTCACTGGCTTCCACATACATAGCCTTGAGATAATAGTCAGCTGCTGCATCTCACACCAGGGCATTTCAGTCTTAAATCCCTGGGAGTATTTCAATTGATTTAATCTGCTCCCAGTGGTGCTTTCAAGGGGAATTTCAGTTCACTTGGTGGGAGTTCCAAATTGGATCCTTCTGGTGTGAGTTATAAAGGCTGTTGTACACTTCAAAAGAACCGAGTCTAAAAGTGTTAGTTGTCTATAATACACTACCTAGGTTACCAAGGGTGAAGAAAAATGAGGTCAAAAGAGCCCAATTAGGGACATGATGCCAAGCTTGTCTTCCCATTAGTGGTGGGAATTTCCTCTGGTTGGCAGGCCCCACCAGCTTTACTCATCAGCTCAACTATCTTCACCTTCTCAGAGATAGACGTTTCCTCCATCCACTATCTCTTGATTTGACTTTCTGGGAAGGTTCACTAATCACTCTTGTCTGTTAATGTTCTGTGGCAAGAATTGATCAGTCTTTTCCCTCTCCTTGCATCATGGGAAACTGACCCAGTTGAGATAAGGCCTCCCCTGTTGAAGAGTTTCTTTTTTTTTTCTTTTTTCTAGCTTCACTTCCCTGGTGGAAGCAGGAAGCCCAGCCTTGCTCCTGGAGAACTGCTGCTGGATTTGAACCATCAATGCTGTGGGCCGCAGTCCTGCACACAACCACTGCGCTACCAGGGCTCAGCGAAGAGTTGTTTCTAAGATGTACAAATAAGGGGGTGGTATGTGGTTCAGGGCACTACCTCATGGTTTGGGAAGCTGAAATAGAAGGTTAGGTGATCCGAGAACAGGAGCTTGCCTTCTTGGTGCTTATACTTAAAGCAGTAGAATCACACATGATTTGTCCTTTTGTGATTGACTAATTTCACTAGGCAAAATGCATTCCAGGTCCATCCATGCCAGGAGGTATTCTTTGGCTTTCATCACTATTTCTTAGGGATGTATAGTTTCTTTATCCATTCTTCTACTCATGGATAGACAGGTTGTTTTCAGCTTCTTGCTATTGTGAACTGGGCTGGAAAGAACATGGGAGAGCATCTATTTGTGTTTTGTCTCTTACTTCTATATACCCAGTAGAAGTATCGTTAGACCACATGGGACTTTTATTCTCAGTTGTTTTCGGTAGCACCGCAATGCTTGCCACAATGACCATGCATGCTTTCCACCTGTGGGCATATTTAAAAGCCAGGGAGTATAAACCCTTCAACTTTGTTATTTTTTCCCCCAAAATTCTTTTGACTACCATATATACCCGAGTAGAAGCCAACCCGAATATCAGCTGAGGCACCTGATTTTACCACAAAACTGCATAGTAAATATGTTGAAAAACTTGGCATATGCATGAGTACATATGGTATTACCTGGTTTGGTCTTTTCATATACATTTAGAATCAGCTTAATAATTATTAAAGAAAAAATTATTAAACCAATTGCGCTGACTGTACAGACAAACCTGGAGAGAAATGTCTTAACAATATCGAACCTTTTGATTCTTGAACAGTTATTCCTCCAATGATTTATGTCTTCTTTAAATCTTTCAGCAATGTTTTGTAACTTTCAGTGACAAGTTTTAAAATATTTTGTTAATATTTTGACTATCTTCTTTATGTTTTATGATCTCAAGTACCCTATTCCTTTTCCAGGTGTTTGTAAGTGGTATACAGAAATACAATTGATTTTTAAATTAACCTTGAATTCTCTTGTCTTGATATAATTAGGTCTTAGCTCTAGTAGCTCTTTTATAGATTCATTGAGTATTTCTAATGCCAACAATCAAAAACCCTGTCAATAAAAATAGCCTTACTCTTTCCTTTCCCATCTACATGCATTTGAAATTATTTTATCTGCCTAATTGCATTAGGAAGTCCAATATAGTGCCAAGTAGAAGAGATGATAGTGGATATTTGTGCCTGATTTCCAGCCTTCAGGGAGAAACATTTAGCCTTTTACCATTATGATATTGACTGAAAGATTATCTAGTTGTCTTCTAACCGCTTATGGAAACTTCTTTCTTTTCATAGTTTAAAGTGAGTTTTTACCATGAATGGATTTTCCCAAATATTTTTTCTATTCTTATTAATATAGTCATACTTTTCCTTTTTAAGCTTCTTGATATGATAATCAAGTTCTTGATTTTAAATATGTTTTACTGGGTTGAATTCCTGAGGCTCACACTGTATTAGTCTTTATATATTGCTAGATTTCATATTACAATATTTTATGAGATATTGTATGCTTAGACCCATGAAGATGATAAGACTTTAATTTCCCAAGTACTCTATTTTCTTTCTCTATAAGGGTAGTATTGGCTTCATCAGGTAAGCTGGAATACGCTGCTTCCTTGTCAACATTTTTTTGGGGAAAAATTTATACTTAGTTGATATCTCTTCCTTAAATGTCTGATAGAATCCACAGGGAAGATTTCTGGACCTGAAAATTTCCTTTTTGGCTGCTTTGTTCCGTTAGCATTATGTCATGCTTACTTTCTACAATTTTTTTTTTCTAAAACATGCCTCCAATTATTGTCAGGTCATTATCAACTAGGGGCTTTATTTATTTGTGGGTGATGCCCAGTTGTAGCGTGCCATTGTCCTGCTAGATGCTGACTGGTTGTTCTGACTCAGAACGAATCAGTGGACACCAGAGAGAGGTAAATACCTGCCCATCCCTGCATGGTCCTCGCCATTGTTCCTGTGCTTGATACGGAGCTAACCTCAAATCCAGAAAAAATGTAGATACTCGAAGAACCTTTGTTGAATCAAACTATACTTTTTCAGTAGGTTCTATTTTGTAATTATGTGTAACTAAAAAACAAATCCCAGCTGTAATGAATCCAGCTGGCAAAACAGAAAAAAAGTCATTTGTTTTGACACTACCTATATGAGTGAAATAAAAAAAAAGTGTTGTTACTAGATTCCAATTCATACATTCCAGGCTGTTTTTCCAAATGAAATGTGGTCAAACACGTTTCTGTGATCGTTGGATGCTTCAGACAAATTCTCTTTAATGCTCATGGCTTAGTGCTGTTACAGTGCCTTCACCAAAGGTCCAATCAGAAAGGTAGTTTCTCAGGAAATCTTTGGGCCAGTTAAATTCAAAGCTAAGAGGTCAGAAGGTTTTCTTTTCCTCCAAAATCATTATATTTGGAGCAAATACCGATATCATTACATAGTTCAGTTGCAGCAAGTCATATTGTACAATTGCTACTACAATCAGTTTGAAAACATTTTCTTCTTCTTGATTGAGCTCCTTGACATCAGTTCCCTTTCCCTGCCCCCCCCGCCCCCCGCCGTGTTAGGTTGGGTCAGCTGACTAGAGCAATGAGTCCAGAGACATTGAAATATGTATGAAAAAGAGCTGTTTATCATGAAGTATTTATATGCCTCAAGGAAGCATCCTAACTCAGTGCAACTCAAGTCCATAAATCTGATACTAGTCTGTAAGTCCCTCTTCAGACTCACGCAGCCACATGCAATGATGCAGAATGCAGGAAGATCATATGCCACTGGGCGCAAAGACCTGTGGGTCCAATGGCGGTGCCTCTCTTCAGGTGATTAATCAGCAGGAAGGGGAAGACAGAAAGAGAGAGGGAAGCTCCCAGGATGATCTTTTTGAGAAGCCTAGACCCCAAAATTGGTCCACATCAGGCTGTGACCTCATTGACTGGCATGACTTCCCCCCTACACTTTTATGTATCTTCAAGTAGACATGAAATTATTTAACTACCACCTACCCAGAAGCCCTTATTCTACTTGCTTTCTCTATATAAGATCTTTATTCCTATTGGAGGGAAATTCTTACAGAGGACGCTGGGCAGATTTTTTTGAAGCACATATGACAAGCATGGGGCTCACGACGAAGTTTTCAGAAAATGGAAAGCTTGCTTAGTGACAAAGGCTTGAGAAAGCTGTGCAGAGGAACTATTTCATCATGGCAATGCGTTTTGTTGAGGGTAGCCAGGACTGTCTCCTGAAAATTCCATTGGGACAATTTGCCACATACCTGCTACAGCCCCAATTTTCTTCTGTATATTTTTAATTCCTCAAATTAAAAGCAAACTATTTAAAGGCGGGCAATGGCATTCCCTTGAAGCTGTGATAATGGCCATTCTGTTGTGGTATGAGTCAAAGACCCCCACATTCTTTGGGAAAGAGTAAAGAGATGGGAACCGCTAGCAGTGTGTATACCTAAGTGGATGATGTGTTGAGAGACATTAGACTCACATTTGGTAGAGTTTTTTTTTAAACCTTCTATGACTGTGTAATAATGCAAAGGGACTTCAAAAATGATTTTGTGGGGGTGGGGGGAAATAAATTACAAGGCCACTTTTCCACGAGCTTCTGAAACCCCCTCATACTTTTAAACTTAGTCTTGTCAGCTCTATGAGACACTGCCAGTGTTCTGACTTCAGCCTGCTTCTCCAAGAGCAGAGTTTATGCGGTGCTATTATGGAGTCCAAGAGGGCAAGAGGGAGGGACCAGGAAAATGAAGCAAAGCTGTGAAAAGAGCTGATGAAAGGATGTAAGTCCACCTGTACTGATTGTTCAATCCGTAGACCCCATACTGGGCCCTACATGGAAGCTCCAGGTGGTGGTAGAACTGGACAGGATTATCTATTGACTTCAATCCTTGGTTGTACACTGTCCTCATAGAGCCCTAGCTCCTTTGCTATTCCAGGCTGCAAATAGGTCACCATGGGTCCAGTGGGCCTGGACACCCATGTGATATAGGCTGGAAGGAAACCCTAGTATGGGCAGCAAGAGTATATATCACAGCTCGATGTGCAAACCTTGCCAGTGGTTAGAGCACCAAGCAACAACACAGCATGCTACTTTGGGGGTGGGAGGGCTTTTTTAGTGGTCTTAGATTCATTGATTATTAGCAAACTTACTCCAGCCAAAGTAAATCAGAGAATATATTTTTTTTAGGTATGAATCCCAGCAAAAAACCCACTTTTCTATTAGTTCATTGCATAATTAAACTAAGGAATATACATCTTGGATTTGGGAAAGGGTCATGGTGAGTAATCATACTTAATCATCTTATCGAACTCATATTTGGTCATTGTAAGTTCTGGGTGACTGTCAAAACCACGTGGACAACTTCGAAAAAATAAGGAATATACATCTTGGATTTGGGAAAGGGTCATGTTGAGTAATCATACTTAATCATCTTATCGAACTCATATTTGGTCATTGTAAGTTCTGGGTGACTGTCAAAACCACGTGGACAACTTCGAAAAAAACTAACGGTAGCATTTTATTCATCAGGACTCTTATTTAAAGTTTTAAAGAGCTGTTTGGATGTAAAAAGTTCTTTAAAGTTCTTTTTGTCTCCACTGATGATCCCAAGTTTAATTTATTTGGAAGCACTGATAGATGTTCATTTTTGTAGCAAGTCTGGAAGAGAGAGAGAGAGAGAGAGAGAGAGAGAGAGAGAGAGAGGCAGTATTTTAATCCATAGTAGACAGACTTGATCCTGAGTAGAATATAAAAGGTGCCTTTAATTAAGATTAATTTGATGGTTGGGTGCAACATGGAGTGTGCCAGTATATGTGGACTGAAGGCAGAAAGTCCGTTATGAGGCAGCTATGGTTATAAGGCATGTGGACAGGTGACAGATCTGAAATAGGATTAAAATGGGGAAAGATGTCAAGGAAAGGCAAGAAGGCCTTCCTGGTAGAACAGGAAACACAGAGAAAAATGCCCCTTCTCTTTCATCAAAACCTCCTCTCATCATCTAAACTCCTTCAAGTACTAGTATTAATATTTTTAAAAAATAACTCAGTGGAAAGGGCACATTTTCTTTGTCCTGAATCTCAAAGGGGACACATTGTCCACCTGTTTTCAGCAGCACGGGCATCCTTGTGGGCCCTGGGGAGTCAGTTTGGATCCATAGCTACTCTAGGTGTTGGCAGAGCTGCCTTCAGGGATTTTCTTGATTGCAGTATTTATGGAACCCGATCATCAGGTCTTTCTGCTGCTTTCTAACAAATAGGAAAATAATTAAAAAAATACATGCGAGTGTATTTAAGCATTAATGAAATCAACACATGCATTTGTTCTCTCAGCATTTTTTTGGAGATGAGAGTACAGAATCAGTATTTACATAATTAAAGATCTCTGAAGAGATACCATATAAAGGATAAATATCCTGAAATGACAAACAAACATAGATGTCTGGTGCATGGCTTCTACATACCAGGCTTAGGCAGTTCAGGGATAAAAGACACCTCATCAAAATAAGCTCAAGATCAAATTCTATAATTTTTAAGTAAATCAAATGATTTTGGCTGAAGCCTAGTGGACATATGCAGTCTGTACCACAGTTCTTCTCTCAATTACCTTTATCTGAGCAAATCTTGAGGCAAGACTCTGCTGGGCTACCACCTCTTCCCAGAATCCTTCCTGAACCAAACAGCCCATACACTGACCATTCCTCACCACATGTACCTTTCTTCTGCTGCTATCTCTGATTACACTGCCATTTTATAATCATTTGATGATTCTGCCTCCCAGACCGGATTGCTCACAAGATTTGTGTTGGAAGCATCTGGGTCTTCTTTTGCTTTCCTCTCTGTTTCCAATAAGGAGCCATGGTGGCACAGTGGTTATGCAGGGGGCTGCTAACTGGAAGGGCAGCAGTTTGAAACCACTAGATGCTTGAAGAGAGAAAGACAAGACTTTCTGTCCCTGTAAAGAATTACAGCCTCAGAAACACACAGGGTCAGGTATTGACTCCATGACAGTGAGCTTCTTCCCCACTTCCAAATAACCATTTTATAGGGAGTTATTACAGATAGCATATTTTTCCATAGTTCAATTGCATATAGCAGTAATGTACACTTACTACCACAATGACAGACTTTGGGGGGTGGGGAATGTTTCTAGTGCTCAGGGAAAGGCTGGACACAGAGCAGTTGCACCACAGCTCAAGAATCTAAACCCCTTCAGTTGTTGATTAGACATCATCTAATATGGAAGAAAGCAACACAGAACTATTACACAACCTCGTGACTTCTGGAAGAGCCAGAAGTGGCTTAGGCTGAAGCTACTGCCCCAGGACTTGGAAAGGGACAAACTACAAGACATCGCATTTCTTCTTAAGAGACTTACTGTCAGTGAAGGTCACCATGCAGCACTCACTGTACAGGACAGAACCTAAGCAAGCCTGTGTGTCAGTTAGCTTTGTTTCCCAGAAATAGAGTCCCTGAGTGGTGCAAATGACTCAACACTAGGCTGCTGAGAGATTATAGGTTTCAATCTACACAGAGTCCCTAGACCTACTTTTGAAAATTCAGCTGATGGAAACCCTATGATGCACAATGCTGCCCTGATTAATACCTATGACATTATCATGAGTTAGAGTTCATTCAAATCTGGTAGGGTTTATTTTTTAAAATTAGAATGTGAGTATCTATTAGGGCCTCGGTAGCCCACTCCTAGCTTCTTCATTCACTCTACATGGCAATAGTTTCTTATCAGCTTGCCTACATCTGCCCATATCTTATTTTCATTTGTTTGCAACTCAGTTCCTGAGTAATAGAGTCAAAGTTTCTGTTATGTTGTTTACCACTAATATAAGATAGCCATGGAAAGTACGCCTGAAGAGAAAGCAATAGGACTGAAGGTTCCAGAGGGATTGGGGGTGAGGGGTGGGGAGGCAGTCAGGAAAAGGAGCCATGAGCAAACAATGCCATAGACAGGGGAACAACTAGGGAATTAAAATAAACAAGGAAGAGGACACACATATCCCAGTGGTATTGGAGCAACATCAGTCCAGCTAAGAGGAAGTACCAAAAGGCAGAAGTAGAGCGAGCATGATGGTGGGGCATGAGGAAGGTAAAAGTAAACAGAGCAACGATCCAGGAAGCAAGCCTGTGGATAGAGGTATAAGCCTAGGTATGCACATATGTAAATACATGAATTCCTAAAAATAGAGGTATTGACCTATGTACATATATTTAAATAGCAGCACATTGAGGAAGTGGATGGACTTTGAGCTTCTGCTGAAGCCTGCGCTCAACTCACGAAGACTGTTTTCTAACCTAGCATTCTGTGATGCTCCGTCTTCTGACACAATTGCTAAAGACAAAATAGGCACACAAGAAAATGTGGTGAAGAAGGTTAATGGTGCCCGGCTATCAAAAGATATATCATCTGGGGTCTGAAAGGCTTGAAGTTAAACAAGCAGCCATCTAGCAGAAAAGTAACAAGCCCACAGGGAAAAAGCACACCAATCTGTGTGATCATGAGGTGTCAATGGTATAGGATAACAAGCACCAGAAAACCCAGAACAAAACAAAACAAAAACAAAAATCATTGTTGAGAAGAGGGGTGGTGGTGGAGCAGAGACGGATCAGATTTTACATTGGTAATGCGGGACACCATTGACCAGGGGTGGGTGGGGTGGGTAGAGGGAGTATATTCCCTTCCTGTTCTCTCATGTTCCCTAGTTTGTCATGCATTCTTCCCAAATATTGGGACTTTTTAAAAATGCTTCAGGATGCAGGAAAAATTGTTTAAAATCAGGACTGTCCCACCCAAAGCAGAACGTCTGGTCACTTTACAACCCATCTGTAGATAATAGGACATCTCTCACAGAAAGATCACAAGGAAGAAATAAATCAACCAGGGCACAGTGTAGAACTGTTGAAACACACACTATTTCTCTGGTTCTTGAAGCTTCTTCAACAGCTCCCCGAACCCCAGTCCTTGTCTTTCAGTTCTGGCTAGACTAGAGCATATAAACTGGTACAGAAAAGATCTCAGGACACATGGGATACTGGTTAGATAAACTGCTCAGGAACAATGGGAGTAGCTATACCAAGTGGGCAGGGAGAAGGTGGGGCAGGTGGGGGGGGGGGGGAGAGGCGAGGAAGGGGAACCGATTGCAAGCATGGTCACATCACCACCACCGCCCTCCAAGGGGATGAACAACAAAAACCTTGTGGGAAGGGAGACAGAGGTTGGTGTACGATATGAAAATAATAGCAATTTATAATTTATCAAGGGATCACAAGGCAGGGAGGAGGGAGGGAGGAAAAATGAGGAGCTGACACCAAGGGCTCAAATAGAAAGTATAGAAAAGGATGTTGGCAACATTTGTATAAATATACTTGATATAATTGATGTATGGAATGTTATAAGAGCTATAAACATCCAATACAATTATTTAAAATAATAATCATAATAAAAGCTTCTATTAGTTCACATTTCACCAAGATCTCCCATCCTGATAATTGTTAAAATCACTATTCTTGCAAAATCCTTCAGGCCTTTGGTCTCTGGCTCTCGTTGCTGTGCTGACGTCATAAACCAGTGCTTTCCCCTCTCTTTCACAGTCAACATCAGGACTCTCAGCTTAGAGGTGCACAGATTGTCCGGTGAAAAACAAAACAAAACAATCTGTAAATTTTCTTTTGTATGTGTGTCCAATTTTGTGCTGGTGAGTTTATCTGTATCCATGTCTAATGATACGGCCCGCGGTAAGCTTGGCGTTGGAATCAGACACGCATGACCGGCAGCCCCACTTGACCCCTTAGGAGATGCTGTACCTTGGACAAGTGACGTAGAATCTCAATGCACTTTTCTGTAAGGACATAAATCATGCTTCTTCTCTGTTTGGTCTATGTCCTAAATGATACCATAGTGAGTGAAAGGGCTCAATGCTAACATTTTCACTGCAAGGGAACACTGGTGGCCCAGTGGTTAAAGTACTTGGTAGCTAAACCAAATGTTCAGCAGTTTGACATCACTGGCAACTTACAAGAATAAAGACCTGGTGATCGGCTTCCATGAAGTTTACAGCCTAGGAACGGCTATGGTGACAGTTTCACTCTGGTGGTGGAGTGGTTACATGTTTGCCTGTGAACCATAAGGTCAATAGTTTGAAGCCACTAGCCACTCTGTAGGGAAAGATGAGGCATTCTACTCCCACAATGATGAGTCTCTCAGGAAGCCACAAGGGACAGTTCTACCCCTTTTCTCTTCGGATCACTGAGTCAGCATTGAGTCCATTGGAGTGAGTTTCATGGGTTTCCCTTTCTGCTGAATTTCATCTGTGCTAGTGGCTCGCTGTGAATAGAAATTGACCAATGGCACACAACAGGGCTCTGTAATGATGACTTCTTTTCCATTTGTTTTTTCCCCCCACAAGGATTACGAATTTAAGAGTCACACAGGGAAAGAAGAAGGTGCTCCCCATAAGCTCCCTGCAACAGAAGCTCTGGTCAGAAAGGCGGCCTGCCCGACAGAGGCAGACTGGCTAGGAATGGGTTAAAGGAGTGAGCAGGCTGCCCAGCTGGACCAGTTCTCAATCAAGGGCCTGCATAAAAAGCCAGCAGGCACAGGAGTGGGGGGCTGGCCATGCGGGAGAGCTGAGAAGTTGCTCATCTCTTGGTTCAGCCTGTTGTCAAACCTTGGAGGGGGGGGTTGGGGGTGGGTGGTGGGTGGTGGTGGAGGGGATGGCCTTTGTTCAAACCCTGAGAGAAAGAACAGTGTTTTATATTGAGCCTGGCAAATAAAAGACCAACCTGAACCATCTGGTTCTGCAACATATGGGAAACACAGATTTCTATTGTAGATGACCAAAATATGAGTCTATTGAATCTTAAGGCATTTATTTGGCTATCAGGAAGAATTTGAATAATGGAATAAATAGCTCTTTGGATGGTTACTCTTATGAGGGGAGAGCTAGAAGAAAAGGTTTATGTATTTCTTGCTAAGTGATGACTATTCCTTTTGGTACAACAATCCTTATGGCAGGGTCTTCAATTATTCAGCAATACTAACTTACTGATGTTTAGAGGTTCTTAGGTTGGTTAGGGTGGCATGGGGTGAGGGTGGGGGTTGTTACTTCAATCCAGGAGAACATCTTAGCCGAGAACTCAAGACTGCTATTTCTGAACTCAACGGATCAGATGTGACAGTGGGACTAAAGTTCCTATTTTTATCATCTGTCTTAGGCTCCTTATAAAACAGAGATTATACACAATAACCAGGGCCTGCTTTTAATTGCCCCCAAACAAGAGCCCTTGAAAGGCCTGCCGCTATGTGGGCAATTAGTTAAAAATGTATCAATCATTTGACAATCATTCAATGACTTTTATTTTTCAAAAGGTTTCTTTTTTCTTTTTTCTTTCTTCAGTTGCTTTTGAGGTCAGATCCTTCAGCGCCGTGAAAGAGTGGGACGGAATTAGTGTAAGATTCAATTACAAAAGTACACTGAGAGAAAGATAGCATAAATGAAAAAGTTGCGTTCTAAGCATAAAACCTTGCAACAAAGTTTGAGGAGCAGAACAGAGGTCTGAGTGTTGACAAGCCCAGTGGAGTCCCTCTGCTTGATTCCTCTAAGGTTTTTGGTAAACCCTTAAGATGAACCCATTAGTCTAAATCCCCCTGACTTGGGCAAGCTTGAGAATGGTGTAATACTTTGCTAAGTTGATTTCTAAATGGTGCTAGTAAATTCCGACCTCCGGAACAGTGAGCTGGTACCCAGAAGGCAAAACTGGGTCTTCAGTGTGGTTTGATTGTGTTGCTAATTTATAAGGAATGCTGAGTGACATCTGCAAAGACAGAAGGGTGACAAGCGCCAATATTAACCAAGTGTTTAAATAAAGGCGCTCAAAATGACCAGGAATATTAGCAAGAAGTTAATGGGCAACAGATTGAAAAAAGTAAAAATACATTTGTGAGGGCGCGCTGACGCTGCAGATGTTCAACCCGGACGGACTTTGTCATGGCAAGGAGCAGTGGAGTCGATGATAATAATGTCTGGTATTCATAAAGCATCTGTCTTTGGGGATTTCAAAGCACTTCGGGTGTGTATTATCTCATTCAGCACTGCCCCCTTTTGTCTGGAGTGGCCCGAATGGCAGCAATGGGGTAATGTGGCCAGTGTGCCGGCTGGAGACTTTATCGTGTGTCTAATGACATTGAGGCAAAGACGCTGGGGCAAAGGGCACTTCAGGAGCTAAGAGGCCTGGTGATTTTGTCCTCTGAAAAGTCAGCTGGGAACTGGACTGTGACAATTCTCAGCTTGGGTCTTTGCGCATGATTTTGAGGGGGGTGAGGGGGTGAGGTGAGAAGGCTGGCGAGACAGATGAATGAAACCCAAGCTCCCAGAGATGGGGCAGTCTTGAAAATCATACTGAACATTGTTAGAGGGGGAATTGCTCTACTCACCACCAGACTGGGCTGCATTTTTTGATAGAGTGGCTGCAGAGTTTGATCTTTTAACTTTGAGATGATACCTGAAGGCCTTTCCACCACCACGGGGCAAGGAAGACAGTATTTTCTCAACTCTGGCAGACAATCCTGGAAGAGGGAAGCACCGCCTGAGTCCCTAATTGTAAGGCATATGGAGAAGGAGGGGCTCAGATGACTGACTTTTGACTAAGTGAACAGATGAGGAGGTAGGTATGTGTATGCTACAATTCCCAAACCAAACTCAGTGCCCTCCAGAAAATGCTGAGAGAGGGGCCCTCGAGAGCAGGGTGGAACTGACCCTGTAATTTTTGAAGACTAACTCTTTTCAGGGGTGTCTTTCTCCAACTAGAGACTGTTGAGCTTGAACTGCTAACCTTGTGGTTAGCATCCCAGCATAGAACCACTGCACCTCCAGGGCTCCTGATTCTAAAACTAGGGAAGAAATAATTGAAAATGATGTACAGGTAAGGTGAGAGTAATAGGCAACCTTACGGACCCATGGAAGACTTGTCAGGGTGGGACACCTCTCAGTAGTTCACAGCCTCTCTGTTCCTTGAAAGGAACATTGTATATGTTAAAAGGCTACTGTTTGTTTGGGGCATTGGGAAACCCATTTTGCAAGTTCCCATCAGAATAGGATCAACCCCCATCTCAGAAAGGGTTATGTGTGCTGGTTTTCACTATAGAGCAGGCAACAAGAATTCAGACCAATTAAACTCCACCCTCTCACTTCAAGAAAACATAGTTTGTACATTTACAGCTCAAGCTTAAATATTGAGAGGTCGGGAACACCTTCTCAAAATCCTTGATTGGTTTTCTATTTGGGATAGGATCCAATCCCAGTAGCCTGTTTCATCTTCCCCCGAAGCTCCCGCATGATGGAAAAATAGAAGCTGCAATGAGGCTGTACCAAGTTGGGCAGTTTTGTTCTAACATCACATAAAGCCTCTTAATAGACGCATTCAGGCAGAGCTAGTGGGAAAAAATCCGAAATAAACGTCATAATGATTCCTTCAGAAAGTGGAAGCAGTTGCCAGTGTGGACCATTTCCTACAGAGTCTGCAGCCACGGTGTGAATGCATTCCGCCTCGTTGTACTCAGTCAAAGCCACTGGTTCGAGCAGGGGAAACAACCGCGAGACAGTCACATTGTACAGGGGATGCTCAGACACAATTCATGAAACGTGATCAGTTTCGACATTTTTCATATTGCACGTAGAAACGTGTGTAGGATCTGATTACCTAGTAAACTCTTGAGCATTCAGACAAATTCTGAACACGGAGCTAACCGTTCTGGGGCACACACATTTCTTTCTTTTCTAGATTTTTCTTTGGTTAAACATATACAAAAATGCCCTCAAACAATAAGTAGGACAGCCCACACGCCAAATCCCATTAATAACGCAATATAATGGTGCTCTCACGGTGCGTATCTTTTCACCACTGACCTTGTAGATTTTATCTAACGTAGGTCTGACCTCCCTGGGTCATGCCGGGAGTCTGTGCTTGGTTTCTAAGCATCACCAGAACTGTTCAGACATAAAATCACTCTGTCCAAAGAAGCACAGCCAGCTCCCAGTTCTTTTTAAAAGAATCTCCTCGGTGTTGTATTTTTTAAATATTAAAGCCATGATTTGATCAAAAGACAAAATTAAATAAATGAGCAAGGAATACTATGTAGCCATTTTTTTCCAACTTCCCTCTTTAAATGAGTTGGCAGCCTTTCCAGGCTGGCTTAAACTTAAACAATGATAGGTTTCCAGACTAATTAGGGAGCAGAATATTATGGGGTGCCTAAAATTTGGAAGCTCTTGCTAAGAATAAGAGTCCAAAATGATCTGTTATGAAAACAACTTGGGGCCTTTAAGGAACAGCAATAGTAAAACATGAACAGGGCCCTGAGAATTTTGGCTTCCTTTTGTTCACCTATTTTTTTGTTGTTAACGCTCCTTGATAGAGGATGCTCTACAGTTCTCTGTGCAAAATAATGCCACCACATTTGGTCTAATTTACAGAGTCAATGCACAATGCCTTTATTGCCTCCACTATAGAACATCCTTTAAATGTGTTGAAGGTTCTGAGGTGAAAATATTATTATAGTTGCCTCTAACTATTTCATTATAATACTGGACTCTCCACTCCCACCCCCTCCTGAAGATGGAATTTCCACAAAGAAAGAGTTACCCTGAACGAAAGCTTCCCAGAAACACTTCAGAGATTTCATACTGATGAAAATGCACACCTGCTACTTCAAGATTTGAAATGGAACTTGTGTTAGGTGGGGTTAGCTAGAGGAACAAATCCAGAGACATTCATAAATGTGTAAGAAAGAGATTTATGTTAAAGAGTAGTTGTGTATTAAGGAAATATCCCATGCCAGTCCAGGTCAAGTCTGATATTCACCCCTAAGTTTGAAACTAGTGCATAAATTCTTCTTCACACTCAGAGGGTCACATACAATTACGCAATTGTAATTGGGTGTACAATTACAATTATGCAAAATTGTGGATGCAAATCTCATGGATCTAATGGTGGTGGAAGAATCTTGGCACTGGTGTGCATCTCCATATGGTTCCTCCATCTCTCCCAGTGTGGCTTCTCAACAGGAAGGTGAATCAGAGAGTGAATGCATGGCCCATCTCCAGGGAGAAAGAGAGCAGTTCCCAGAGTCCTCTTGAGAAGGCTGAACCCACAAGGAGGCATAGTCAGGCTGCAACCTGATTGACAGGCTTGTCTCCATCCCTGCACTTATTGATCAAGTTGACATGAAATTATGCAGCTACCAGAGATCTGTAATCAGGTACTGATAAAACAGCTAAACAGAAATAAAGCCATACATTTGTGCTGTGACGGCTTCACGATGGAGCCAAGGTCTCAGAATATGAAATCACCTACTCCAAGTGACCCTAACAGTTTTGTTTATGATAAAACCTCCTAGCATCAGTTCTCAACCTGTGGCTTATGACTCCTTTGGGGTTCAAACGACCCTTCCCCAGTGGTTGTCCAATTCACAGCAGTAGCAAAATTATAGTTATGAAGTAGCAACAAAAATAATTTTATGGTTGGGGGTCACCACAACATGAGGAACTATATTAAAGGGTCACAGCATTAGAGAAGTTAAGAAACCCTGTCCTAGAGCTCCCACTCTTTCATCCTGCCTGACCATCCAAACATAAATTGGGGTACCAAAGTCTTTTACAACACATACCAGATTCCTGGATCTTGCCTGTGACTGGGGAGTGATCACTCATGGAAAGGATTAAAGAGAGGAGAACAATGGCTACAGGAGATAGGCAGGTAGTCACAATACATGCAGAGGTGAATCCTTTAGCCAGAAGAACCTTTAGCAAGAACAGCCTTTAACAAGAAGAGCTAATTTGAAAAATAACATTAACCACAAAACTTGTTGCATATAAATGCTTGAGAAACACATGTGGGTCTTCCAGTCAAATAATAAAACAAAAACCCAGTGCCTTTCTGTCAGTTCTAATTCATAACAAACCTATAGAACAGAGTACAACTGCTCCACATGGTTTCCAAGACTGGAACTCTTTGCCGAAGCAGACTGCTTCATCTTTCTCCCAGAAAAGAGTTGTTGACTTCTAACCACCATTCTTTGGATGATCAGAACAACACTTAATCTGCTGTGCCACAAGGGTACCCCACAAATAAAAAAAAAGAAACAAGCAAGCATACTAATATATATGGAGAATATTTTTATACAATTCCCGCTCCCCCTTCCCCCTTGGATTTTAACAGCACATAATTGAGACTTATCTGACTCACAGGATTGGGGATGAAGTGCAACCCTGCAATAGATGTCACGGACTGGTTTACGTGGGAGTTCGTCTTATCTTAATTCCAACAACACATCTATACTTAGACAAAGATGACATTGTATAAATGCTGCAGAGACCCACCATCCTCTTCCTATTATCTCTAGCCTTTAAATACTAACATCTTAAAATACCCATGCACATTTTCTCTATATACTATGGGCTGCATCTTTCATTTTTCAAGGCCTTTCATGGCCTTGTAATTTCTTTCTCTCACACTTTCTCCATGTACCCAAGGCCTTCTTTATAAAGGCCAAATGCAGTGTTATTAGAGAGGCCTCAGCTTTCTGAGATTTTGAATCATTTTTGCCAATGCTGTTTTCTGGAGACATTGTATTTCCACAACTGCCCCTATTCCACATCTTACCCGACAGTCCTTTTTGTCCGCCTGTTGGCTTCTCTCCCTCTATGAACTTCCCAAATGCAGGTGTTTTCCAGCACTTTAACTTTAGCCTTCTCCCCTTCTCATTACTACTTGTTGGCCAGTGACTTGAAATTTTTCTTTAACTGATATTTTCAAGTTTTTCAGGTCCATATTCCGAATGGCTCATAGAAATCATCAATGAAGTATTTTGCAAGGATTTTCAGCTCAATGTATGCAAAGTATCACCATCACTCTCACCACCAGTATATCCAACCTTGTCCTTTATTTTTAATAAAATAGAATTAATGATTCTACTCTCCATTTGGTTGTTTAAGAAAGGACAGTGTGAATTATCTTTTTCCCATTCTCTCCATCATCCTACTGATCCAAAAGATTCTGAAGTCTTCCCAATCATTCCTGCTATTGTTGTGACTGTTGAGTTTATTCTGACACACAGCAACATGATAGGACAAAATGGTTTCTCCTATGGAGCCTCTGATTAGTTCCAACTGTGAACCTTCTGGGTTGAAACTGAGAACTTCCACCACGGCTCCTAAATTCTCCTGAAGCATCCTATACACTTTACTCAATCTATCTATCACTTTTGAAAGGGACATATTCCAGGTCCATGTTCTCTCTCTTGTGGACATTTGCAATAGATTATTTTCTGGGCTTCTGTCTACCAACTCTGTTTCTCTATACTCAGTCTCTACCTTGCTACTTGATCTAAAATGTAAACCTGGTCATATTGCTTTCCACTTTAGGCATCTTTAATATTGTTCCATCCATTGTTCATATAATATGAAGTCCTCTGTGATTGAGCATCAATTATACTCTCTTATTTCACTTGCTATTATGCTTTTGCACACTTTTCAAGCTCCACTCATAGTTAAATATTAGCATTTGATTCGTGCCTTCAACTTTTATGTTTTCTCAACTCTAACTTAAAATATATTTTTTCTTGCCCATTTATGAACATTAACATCTTTTAAATCATTCAAAAGAGGAGTTAATCTCAGTGCCATCTTCTTCTTCTTCTTCTGATTGATTGAACTATTCATTTAAGAGACTTGAAATTCCTCTATGTATTAAGAAATGTTAATATATAAATAAATAAGATCTATCAGATATACTAGCAGGAGAAATAGACATGTAAATAAATAAGTACTACACTGTGGTAGTTAACATTATTTTTTGTCAATTTGAGAAGATTGAGAGTGAAGGAATGGAGTCTAGCCTGTCAATCAGGTTGTAGCTTGATGATATACTTTGGAGGCACTATGGAAATAAATAGCTCGCTGGAGGTGGGACACACATGTGAGACATGCTATTGATAAGACTCATGGAGAAAGGCTGAGGCAGCCAGAACCAGGAGCTGGAGGAGCCATGTGGAGACCCACCCAGTGCTGAGATGCTCCTACTGCCACTGTATCCACAAGATTTACCACTCACTGGCTGGTGATCTCACTGCTTTGTGGCATTATTGCATGTGTTTCATGAGTCTGAAGAGGACCATATAGATTGGTATTGGGCATATGGGCTAATATCAGACTTGTGGACTTGATTTGGACTGGGCTGAGATGTTTTCTCAATATATAATTACTTTTTTATATAAAATTCTTTCTTATACACATAAAAGTCTCCTTGGGTTTGTTTCTCTAGTGGACTTGGACTAGCACACACAACCATGTGGTAGGTAAAATATAAAATTACATAGGTAGTTGTAAGATAGTGGAAAGAGTTGGTAGATGGTTATATGTGGGAGTTATAGGAGGTATGTCTGGTAGCCAAAAGTCAGATTACAAAGAATATTATTGCCCTGATTGCTACTCTTAATATTTGTGGATTCAGTCCATCAGCTTCTTCATGGAAGAACTAACTAGCTTCCTTCTCTTTCAATGATTTGCAGTCTCAGGAAGTCCTAAGTAGCATGTCTACTTTATGGATCACAATGAGAATGCACTCAATGTCAGCAGAGTTGGTTTTTTGTTGTATTTTTTTAAAATACATACAGAATTTTGATTTGTTCCCTAAAATGTAGGAGAGATGTCAACTTAACAAAAATCTGGGGCTCTTAGGATGTAGCCTCGAGGAAGGTGTGATTATATTAGTTTTCTAAAACACCTAACTTTGGTGAGTGTGGGAAGAAACGGAAAGGCTCAAGATGAAGGTGACCAATGATCCTAACTTTATTGCTTCCCAATTCTGACTTGTGCCAACCTATTAACTGTCCCAATAAACCCCTATAACTGAGAGTATTTTCTGTGAGTTCTGCATTGCAACGGATGATAGACGCAGCATGCTGTGAGAAGACGGGTTGGTGTCAGAATGGGGGCGGGGAGAGAGAGAAGACATGGCAAACTCCTGCCTTGTGGCCTCCATGCTATTTGCTACGTCCAAGTACTGAATGTACAAATGATGGCCATGTTCTCAACACCATCTTATTGCCATCTTGTTGCCCCGCTGCCTTGTCACTAGCAGTTAACACAGTTGTTTTTTTTCTCCTCCCCATTCGCTTGCAACACTTAGGCACGTGGTGTCCAGGATTTCACTTTTCACTCTTTGCTATCTGATGGGCTGTTTACGTTTAGTCTTTTCCTCTTGCTACTAAATAAAAGAAACACCTCACTGCCCTCAAGTCAATTCCGACCCACAGCAACCTTGTTGGATGGAGTAACACCGTCCCTGCGAGTTTCTGAAGCTGCAAGTCTTTACAGGACTAGAAAACCTCAGCTTTCTTCTTTGGAAAGGCTGGTGGTTTCAAACTGCTGACCTTGTGGGGAGTAGCCCCGTGTGCAGGCCTCTATGCCAACATATCCCCAACGCTAACTTTTCTTCCCCTTCCCTCTCTTTTTATCTTCTTTCTTTCTTTCTCTGGATTCCTGCCCCTGCTTTTCTTTCTGCCACTCTTCTCTGCCTTCGTGGTTTTACTCAACTTTACATATGATCCCTTCAGGACCAGTGGTGGGAGTGGTGATACCAGGGGGTGGAGGGATGGTGGAATAGAAAGGGGGAACCAATTTCAGGGATCCACATATGACCTCCTCTCCTAGGTACAGACAAGCATATTTGTACATATGCTGCCATCTTCATGTGTACATATGTTGCCATCTTCATTCACAGGGAAGTGAGTGAAGGGACACATTGCACAATGTATGATATGAAAAAGTAATAATTTGTAAATTATTAAGGGTTCATGGGGTAGGGGAGTCAGAGGGGGAAGGAGGGGAAATATAGGGAGCTAGTAATGGGGGCTTAAGTAGTGAGGATGTCTTGAGAGTGATGATGGCAACAAGTGTGTAAATGTGGTCTGCACACAATTGACGTATTTACTGAACATGATGGGAGTTGTATGAGCCCCCAATAAAATGATTTACTAAAAAAAAGGAGGGGGAAAGAGGAGCTTATACCAAGGGGTCAAGTAGAAAATATTTGGAAATGAAGATGGCAACACGTGTACAAATATCCTTGATACAAGTGATGTTATAAGAATGTTATAAGAGCTGTAAGAGCCCCCAATAAAATCACTAAAAACAACAACACAATCTCTGTACTGAGAGCTCTCAACAGTATATATCTTATCTGGACCTTATCCTTGATTTTAGACTTTTAGATTTTAGATTTTATCCTTGATTTTCATTTACTAGCAATCTAGTTTATGTCTTATATTTAATGTGTTCTCATCCAAACTTCAGTGCTTCTTCTCAAGATTTACTCCTTCCAAAGGTTTCCTCGTATCAAGCCATGGCAACTCATTAGGTTTGTTGTCAGATATTTTGGAATATTCTGTGTGCCTCCCTTTGTCTCAGACCCTGTACAAAAGTTGTAGGCAAATCCTATCAACCCATTCAAACAAGGTGTGATATTGGACGCCCGCATTGGTCCATTCGACATCATCTATTGTTGCTTTGCTAACTGGTCTTTTTACCCATGCTTTTGCCCACTCCCAGCCTGTTATCAATAACACAGTCATGTGATCCTATTAAATATGGGTTAGATTGTGTCTCCTGTTCAGAACCTTCCTATAGCTTCCTATAGGAAGCTGTAAAATCCAAAGTTATTTTCAGCTGCCTTTATTCCTGCCCCGCGCCCCCACCCCCCGAGATCTTTATTCTCTTAAGTCCAATTGAGATGTTTGAATGCCTTGGTCCCTGCATTAATTGAAATCTTTTGTTTTTATTCCTGTTTCCCAATTTTTGGTTAATCTGTTCCTCATGAAAGTTGGGCATTGAATAAGGATGAATGACCACAGATGGACACATTTAAACTGTGGTGGTTGCCCAATGGTGAAAGTACCATGGATGGACAGGCAGGAGAAGAAACAAATCTATCTAGGAAGATGTTCAGTCAGAATGTTCCTTAGAAACTAGGATGGTGTGGCAGCTATGTGCTTATGTTAATTTCATGATTGAGATGTAGGGGTGGAGGCTAGCCTATTAATCTGGAAAAAGCCATTGAGTAGCCAATGAGACCTCTGTGTGGGCCTCCTGATACGTCTGGGAAATCTCGCAATATTTCCCTCGTGGAGATGAGAAGCTATCTCCCCAGTTGTTGGGAGTTAGTCTCAGAGACGATTAATCATGTACAAGATGGCGGTATCTGAGGAGCCAGAGGAGAAGCCACATGGCTTTGCCCTGATGGAGCCAGACCTCTGAAACTGGAGAGGCTACATGGAGACCCCTGCCAGCAATGATTTGCTTCTGCCACCACTGGATGCTGTTGATGGACCTTGAACCCTGGAAGCAAGGAGCCATGGGGAGACCCCTGTCAGCATTGGGACCTGCACCGACTAACCTGTGACTTCGTGAGTCGGAAGGAGAAATTATAGACTGGTATCGGGCATAAGGGTTAATATCAACTTATAACTTTGAACTGGACTGGGTTAGCATACTTTCTCAGTGTTCCATTCCTTTTGTATATAAACCCTATTCTTATATCCATATGCATGTCTATGAAATTTGTTCCTCTAGTCTATCCAGACTGACACAGATGGTGAGACTTTGTCTCATATACTTTAGACTTATCAGTAGAGGTTCAGCCTCTGGAAGAAGACTGTGTGTTTGGTGAAGTAGAAAGGCAGTGAATATTAATTTATAAATTATCAAGGGTTCATGAGGGAGCTAATGTGGAGAGGGAGGGGAAACAATGAGAGGGGACAGAATGAGGAGCTGACACCAAGGGCTCAAGTAGAAAGCAAATGTTTTGAGAATTATGAGGGCAACAAATGTACAAGTGTGCTTGATATACAAGGCATGAATGTATGGATTGTGATAAGAGTTGTATGATCCCCCCAAAATAAAGGCAGTGAAAAAGAGGAGATCCTTGGCATGATGGGTTGGCACAGTGGCTGCAACATTGGATTCAAAAATAACAATGGTTGAGAGAATGGTGCTGGACTAGGTAGTCCATGGGATGGTCGGCCATACGTGGTATGACTTTGAATCAGAACAGATGCAATGACAATTTCAACCACTTTTTCTGAGTTGGTCTCTACACTTCCTTCCACAACACTTCTCCTACTTTTTTAATTCACAGAGGTTCTTCCATTCTCCTGATTCTCAAAGAAGACATTTATCACTGTATTGGAATTCCGTTATGGACTAAGAAAAAAAATTAGTATGAAAGGGTGAAATAAAACAAAGGTAAATTGATCTGTATGTGCAGCTCTGTCTGCTATTCCATCACGTTCCTCCGTGGGTGTGTGGCGGGGTGTAAATAAGTGTACAGTAGGACAGAGGGTGCTGCCTTGCCCTCAGCCAGTCACAGATCTCTCACAGCATGAGTTTTTTTTAAACTAAAAATTTGTAAGATTGTAGTTTTTAAAGATGGATGCTTTTTATTTTCATCTACCATCACTTATACTTATAAGCCAATAATTTCATTGAGTGCTTCACTTTAAAAAGAAGAAATTATTTTCTTTAGTGTAGAAATACCTGGGTAACTTGTGCGTTTTGAAAATGGTTCGATTCTTTCTGACAAGTGATTGAAGGGAATTTCTGGAGTCAATTTCGACTCTGAATTTTGTCTTTGTGCTGACCTGGGGACCTAATATCCACACCAAAGTGCTTGAAATGTAGACACTTACTAATTCATTGCATCAGGTGTTTTTTTTTTCACATACTCTTAACCATAGCACTGGTCAGATATTGTTATTTCACCATTAATGTGCTTGCCTATATTCAGGCATCAAGGAATATATTGTTTATTCTTTCTTATGCTTCACAGCTTGGTGCATAGGTATTGGGTCAAATCTTTTCATGATATTAACCAAATACGTGAGTCTGAGCTCCAAGATTATAAATGTTCGCATGTCGCTGCAAAATCGGTGGTGTCTGTGGTCCAATATGTCTAGACGTTGTTAATCTGAAAGGAAGAAGTAGCTCGGTGTGCCCCGTACTCATAACAGCTGACCTTGAGGAACCGAGTGTTAAATCTGTCTCTGCTGTCAATATTGGTGTGAGTCCCTGAGAATATTTCTGATTTGTGGCTATATAAATTACACATTTCCTTGGAAGCTGATGGATACCCTCCTCACAATTAGACCAACCGTGGAGAGCTGAGTCTGATTCTTAATCTTTTGGGTGTCCCCGACAACTAGGGGATGGATGGGAGCTGCGCCCGTGTTCCTTACAGAAAGCCATTTGATGCTCCCACAATTCACAGGCTGCTTATGTCTCCTAAAACCTGTTTGAGAATTCTCTAGGACTCCACGTTGTTCTTAGTCCCCATCAAGTTGGTTCTGCTTTACAGAAACCCCACATGTGCAGAGTAGGACTTCTTCTTAGAGCTTCTAAGGAAGGTGGAACTCTTTTGAATGGAGATTACCAGGCCTGTCTTCCGAGGCTCCCTTGAATGGGTAAAATGGACAGGCTTTCAACTAGTGACTGAGCACCAGGAGGCTCCTCTGGGATTCCGTGCAACCCAAACTCAGTCATCCAGTCACTGCATGGCTCATAGTAGGCTACTTAGACTTCAAGTGTTCCAAGGAGGAGAAAGTCCAGTCTTTCTCCCAAGGGAATACTGGCTGGTGGTTTCCAGCTGCTGACCTTGGGGGTTGCAGTCCCACTGATAACCACTGCATATGAAGATTGCAAGATTTCATAGAATCCCTAAATCTATTGTGTTAGTCCGGGTAGACTAGAGGAACAAATTTATAGACACGCATATGGATATAAGGGAATAGTTTATATACAAAATGAATGGAACACTGAGAAAGCATCCCCACCCAGTCTAGTTCAAAGTCACAAGTCCGATATTAGCCCATCTGCCCAATACCAGTCTATAACATCTCCTTCCAACTCACGAAGTCACAGGCCAGTGGGTGCAGAGTCCCAGCGCTGGCAGAGTTCTCCCCATGGCTCCTCGCTTCCAGGGCTCTGGGTCCATCAACAGCATCCAGTGGTGGCAGAAGCAAATCTTCGCTGGCAGGGGTCGGCCTCTCCAGCTTCAGAGGTCTGGCTCCATTAGGGCAAAGCCATGTGGCTTCTCCTCCGGCTCCTCACATGCTGCCATCTTGTCTTGTCTGTGATTCATTGTCTCTGAGACTAACTCCCAACAACTGGGGAGATGGCTTCTCATCTCCACGAGGGAAATATCGCAAGATTTCCCAGACCTATCAGGAGAAATCCATGCCCACACAGAGGTCTCATTGGCTACTCAATGGCTTTCTCCAGATTAACAGGCCAGTCCATGCAGAAGAGCCTTGGAAGAAACCTCTGCAGATTTACTTCTGTAAACCAGTCACTGAAAACCCAATGAAACATGGAGTCATCACTGGGAGTTGAGAGTAGACTCAAAAGCCACTAGTTGGATTTGTTGTTGTTGTTGTTGTTGGTGGTGGTGGTGGTGGTGGTGGTGAAAGTGTAGACGTCTTAGACGTCTTGAGATTGGTATGTGATGTCTGGCAGATTTAGTAGTCTGCAGAACTGTGCCCTTTAACTTCTGTGGGTTAGAAGAAGCCTTGCTGGGCAGTTGGATAAATGTTGCACTGCTAAGCACAGCATTGGTGGTTCAAAACCACCAGCTGCTCCACAGGAGAAAGATAAAGCTATCTGTTCCTGCCAAGACTTACAAACTTTGGAAACTGTGGAAGTTACACAATCTAGTGTCAGTTTGAAACTTGTGAGGATTAAGAGTGAAGGGGTGGGATCTAGTCTGTCAATGGGATCATAGCCACTTAGGTCTAGTGTGGGTATGTGCTTGTCCTAAGGATTCTGGGAACTCTTGTATTTCTTCCTTGGAGGCAGGAGACAGACAGACAGACAGACACTCTCTCTCTCTCTCTCTCTCTCTCTCTCTCTCTCTCTCGCTACTCAGTCCCTGTGAGACATCCTAGCTGATAAGATACATGGAACTACACTAGCGACCTGGAGGCTGTTGAAGCCATATGGAGGCCCCTTCCAGCACTGAGATGCTTACAACTAATGGATCTACAAGACTTTCCACCCTGCCAATTGGCCTATAATCTACCAATAATGATGCCAAATATGCTCAAGCACCAGTAATCACCACTAATCAGATGCCAAAAGCAGACCTAAAAGCCTCAGGTAGCCACACTGATATAGACCTGACGTGCTCCTTTGCCTGGCTAAGCAAGGGAGAACTTTTTTTCCTTTTCAGACATTTCATTTCTCTGCAGCTGCACGGAGCAGATTGGGCAAAGTTTAGTCTCTTCTTTCCAAGCCTGCATCTGGGCTTGTTTCTCTGACCTTGTGTTCAAGATGTGAGCGGGCAGTCTGTCTCCTGATCTGACTCACCAATTCCTACATCATTGTTAGTCAACAGCACTGATCTGTTCAGGAGGATCCTTCCTTTGAAAGGACATTTGAATTTAAGATTTGAGATTTGTCAGCCTTCAAAATCACACGAACCATCTTCTAATGCTTCATGAATACTATGAGACATTGAGCAAATTGTGGAAACCCAAGACATATGGGGCATTAACATGTCTGGTGATGTAGTGGATTATATGTTTGACTGCCAACTGCCAAGGTCAGCAGTTCAAAACCACCAGCTTCTCTGTAGGAAAAAGATGAGGTTTTCTACTCCCTTAAAGATTTACAAGTGTCAGAAACCCACAGGGGCAGTTCTATGCTGTCCTAGAAGAACTGCATGCGTCAGAATGAATTCTATGGCAGCTGAATTTTGAGGTAGTTACAGAATCATTTGTCAATTTGAGAGGATTCAAAGTTTAGGGGAGAAGTCTAGACTGTCATTCATTGTATAGCCAATGAGACATCTGTGTGGGCATGGCCTTCCCCTGAGGATTCTGGGAATTCTGATATTTCCTACTTTGAGACGGGAGAAACACTCTCTCTGCTCACTCCCTGGGAGATGTTTTTGAAGGTAAGCCATGTGAAACTGTCCTGAGACAGTCAGAACTTTTGAGTGGAAGGAACCACATGCCGACCCCCTGCCAGTGCTGAGAAGCTGACAACCTCACTGGATACACAAGACTTCCCACCCAATGGCCTGTGATCTTCCTGTATTCGGCATTAATGCATGTGTTTTGTCAGTCTGAAAAGGATTTTATAGATTGGTGTTGATCATATGCGCTAATACCAGATTTATGGACTTTATCTGGACAGGACTGAAATGTTTTCTTAATAGTCAACTGCCCTTGTATATAAAGCTCTTTCTTACATATATATGAATGTCTCTATGAACTTGCTTCTCTAGTCAAACCAGACTAATCCAGAAACTATGAATCGGTGATGACTGAATGATAATGTCTACCCACACCCACCACCCCACTGCCCAAGTGACTGTGGTCAGATGAAAAAGGACTGTATTTTCAGTCCGTTCAATAGAGGTTTTGCAGAATTAGAGTGCATATCAGGAAAATGCTTACACAGAAACTCAGACTGTATAGTTCTGTGCTGAGTTTGGGCCTCTATTTTTAAAATTTATAAAAAAGAGAGGATGTTTGTGGTGTCAGTTTAGCACATAGAGAGTGTCGGCTAACAAAATCCCTTGGGCACTATGGAAATTAAAAGTATGATTTCACCATGAAGTGAGGTGAGTCAATAACTAAGGAGTGTGGACTTTACGTAGTAACTCACCTTACTAAGGAGTCATGGTTAATTGAACTTGGATCACCTCAATGCAGTGGAATATTACCAAAAGGTAGAATTAACTTATCTGGGTACACGCTTCATTTGAAAGTAAATAACTCTAGTTCTCAGAGCCAGCCATTCCCTGCTTTACTTTTCTTAATCTCCAAAAACAGCTCTTAGCATCAATCTCTCTTTATCCTATGATTAATTAAGCAATCATCTCTTTTAAAGATTTCTTTCTTTTTTCATAAAACTGGGTGGCATGTTTTTAATGAAACTAAAATCTGATCAATGTCCTCCAGTCTCTCACACACACACAAATAAGAATACAACATCATGTGCAGAGCAATAATTTTTAAACGTTCAACTTTTTCATAATTCTTATACATCATGTACTTCCAAAAGCTAACACTAAGTTGAAGCCACAATAAAAATAACATCAAGGCAACAGAAAGTAGCAACGCTTCAAAGAAAGTCCCTTCACTTGAGGCTCTGGGACTCAGTGGTGCTGCCGGGACATTGGTGTACCCTTGGCAAGACTTAAAGATGAGCTTCCTGGCCGTCCCCACAGAAGACAGCTTCTCTCATCTTCTCTGTCTCTTGCATATTTTTTCCCAAAGACAACCAAGACAGGACAGTGTGCTCACTACACACAGTATATACTGAGAGTAGTTCCAAATGTTCCCTGTGTCATTTTGAGTTGTGTGGATACAGACATAACCATTTTGTTGATAGACGCTGTTCAGGCATAGCGACCCTATGAACAGCAGGAAACGACACAACTGCAGCTACACCTTCCCCACCTCCCCCCAAGCCCTTATACCCCATCTCCTCCAGCTCCTCGCCATCATTTTCCGCAATTAGTATTTCCCAAGCATCAAGGTACAGGCCACACCAACTATTTTTTCTGCAGCATTAAATTATGAGCACATCTTCTCAAAGTAGCCACATTTAACTAGATTTTACCGTGGACCTCCTGTGCGTGGCTGGAAGGGTTTTCTTGGAAGCCGTGGGGTTAGATAGGGTTTCGCTCAAAGGAACTGTTGGAAGAAGAACGAACGGACTGTGTCTTGGATGTGGGGGCATGCAGACTCACAAGGGAGCGATGTGCGATGACACTGGGGCGGAGCTTCTCCTCCCTCCCTGCCCAGCCTGGCGTTCACGCAGACACGGATGGAACAGTTCTTCTTTCTCCTGATAAGCACCTCCGCTCCTTTCCTAGGAGCTCCGGTGGTGCAGTGGCTACCCTTTGGACCCCGATCCTTCTGGTCCGCAGTTCTGAACCACCAGCGTCAGGGGGAAAGAAAGACTGCGCTTTCAGCTGCAGCACCCATGGAAGGTCTCAGGAACTCACAATGGGGGCGTTGTGAGTCAACATGGACTCCATGGCATGGTGGTGACTCTTGGGTTTTGCTTGTTTGTTTGCTTAGAGAGCTAGCAATGGGGGGTAGGGTGGGCAGGATGGCAGTAGTGAAGGAGGGGGCGGGAAGCTCTCAGCCACTGCACCACCCACTATGGGCTAGAGCGAGGGTGTTGGGCTCTGGCCTCAGAGGTCAGTTTCCTCCCCACAGAGCCTTCCCACGAAACAAGGCCACACTGTGTTGTCCTTCGGCTGTTCCGGGAGCAAGGCACCACCGTGACTCACCGCTTTGGCCCCTGTTCCCAAGAAGATTGTGGGTCAACAAATCTGCCTTCTCTCATGGTCCTCGCTGGTCCATCTGCATCTTCATACATCGGCCAGCTCGGCACCTGGCCATTGGCTCAGTCTGTCAGGCTGTGTCTGTCTGCGTTCTGTCACTTGCTAACAGGAACACGCCCCGCAAACTCCCTTCCCTCGCTCTACGGGCAGTGTAGTACACAAATACACCTGCTTCCCTTGTGAGCTTCACACCCATCCAGTCGGGAGCTATGCTGTGAAGCATGGACATCTTTCTAGGTATGAAAAGGGTGGGGGGAGCTATATTCTCTGGCCACTGTTTCAACATTTTGAATGGAATTGTTGGATTTACCACATAAAGTAAAAAAGATTGCTTTCTTGCAAGTAGGTTGCAGGAAGGAGGAAGTGGTTGTCAAGGTTCTCCCCAGATTACCCAACAACAGAGTGTGCTTTAACATACCTGCCTACCAGAGACAAAGATATGATCTCACTTCTCCGGTGTTCCTTGGATGAAACTCACCCTTCAGACGTTAGGGCCCAAGGGAGCTCTGTGGGCTAATAGGCATTCCCAGCTGATCCTTGGCAGACCTTACCACTAAACCCCCGGGCCGACTGGGTGTGTAATGTAACCCCAAAGGCATTTATGAATCAGCTGCAGAGGAAGCGCTTACACGTGGCACCTTGCCAAGTCCCTATTAGAAGTCTCTCAGAAGGGCCTGACAACAGATATTATAAAGGCTGCAAAAGGACGATTATGGTCTGTCATTTGAAGCGTCTACACATGGACTACACATTTAGTTTTCTTCATTATAAATGAAAATGCAAACGTCCCAAAGCATAAACTGTCTAGCCAGTACCATCTACTGTATATTGGCTGCAAATACAGTGAGGATGCTTTTTAATCATCCCTGTTCTTTAAGATATTGGTAAACTCAAATGATAGAAAACTCACAATCTTGGTACAAATGTGTTATCTGAACCTTGCCAACCCCTGCTTTATGGATTAGCTTTTCTTAAACAGAATGACAAGTCACAGAAAGAGACGTTCGAGGCTGGCACCTGCTCTTAGAATCAGAAATAGCGACCTGCCTTCAGCAACCTGAATCTGAGGACTTAGCATCCAGATAGATAGATAGATAGATAGATAGATAGATAGATAGATAGATAGAATTGCCCCTTATAAAGATCATTTGAGAGTTTCAACACATGCATTAGAGGGAACCAGATAGTGGGGAAGAACAAGGAATCATGATGGAGTGGTACTCAAATTAAATAGCAAGACTTGGAGAATAGTGTGCTGCTCAACCATGCTTTACTCACCACTATAACTCATTATAAATGAATAGATTTTTAAAATGTTCACATGTTGTATAAACAGCATTTTTTCCTCATTGATACACAAAGTATATGAAGATATTTATTCCCTTTCTGAAACAGACCACCTGCTTTTGAAGACCTTCTGAGATGAACCAGATACTTTGTTTTTCAGGGGAAATACACAAACCACATGCAATCTAACCTGTATGGTGAGGATGCTTTTAAACACACAAGAGTCTTGACTTCCTGTGGTCAATTTCAGATTTGTTTCAGTGAAACGATGAGAAATAAGGCAAGTCATCTAATACATATGGGAAAATTTAAAATGTACAGAATCCCTTTTCTCTCAGGCGGACCCATGAGGTGTTCTTGGTGGTACCCTTTATCCAAGCAGATCACCAGGCTTTTCTTCCACAGTGCCAGTGAGTCTGTTTGAACTAGAATCCATTCATTTAAGAGCTGAGCACACAGAGGTACCACAATGTCTAAGTAAGAAATATTTCTTCTTTATCGTTCTCATTGTCAGTAAACTTTATACAATTAGCATATGCTATTCCATTTGCTGGAAATAAGAGCATTCTAAAAATGTAGTCTCAAATAGTACACAAATCTCTGATCCTGTAATCCATTCTAGCTTTATTCTTTTTTTTTCCCCAATGATTTTATTGGGGGCTCTCACAGCTTTTGTAACACTCAATACATCATTTGTATCAAGCATATTGTACACATGTTGCCATATTCATTTCCAAATATTTTCTATTTGAGTACTTGGTATAAGCTCCTCTTTCCCCTCCTTTTATTATTATTTTTTTAGAAATCATTTTATTGGGGGTTCATATAATTCCCATCGTGATCCATACATACATCAATTGTATGCAGGCCACATTTGCACACTTGCTGCCATCATCACTCTCAAAACCTCCTCCCTCCACTAGGTCCCCAGTACCAGTTCCCCCTATTTCGCTTCCCTCCCCACACCCCCTCCCCCATGAGCCCTTAATAATTTACAAATTGTTATGACCTTTTCATATTGTATATTGTCCAATATGTCCCTGCAGTCACTTCACCATGGTCTGTACCCCAGAAAGGAGGTTATATGTAGATCCTTGAAATTGGTTCCCCTTTTCTTTATTTTTTTTCTCTGTTTTGTTTTTTGTGGTATCACTGCCCTGGTGGGAGTAGGAAGCCCAGCCTTGCTCCTGGAGAGCTGCAGGATTGAACTGTCAACCCTGTGGGCCCCAGTCCCGCACACAACCAACCACTAGGCCACCAGCACTCAGCCCTTGGTTCCCCCTTTCTATTCCACCATCCCTCCCCCTTCCCAGTATCACCACTCCCACCACTAGTCCTGGGGATCATCTATCTTAAATTCCCCATGTTTCTGCCTCCAGTGTATATCCACTGATCGAGCTGGATTTGTCTGGTAGAATTGGGATCATGATACTGGGTGGGAGGAAGCATTTGAGAAGTAAAGTTGCATAATTCATTATTACTACACTGTACCTTAAACTGACTCATCGCCTCGCTGCAACCCCTCTGTAAGAGAATGTTGCTTCACTTATTGATGTACTCCCGTCTTTCTTAATGATATAATTTTTAGTTCTTTGATGCCTGATACCAGATCCCTTTGACACCTCATGGTCGCACAGGCTGGTGTGCTTCTTCCTTGTGGGCTTTGTTGCTTCTGAGCTGGATGGTCGCTTGTTTACTTTCAAGCCTTTCAGACCCCCCATATTATCTCTTTGGATATTTTAGCTTTATTCTACTGGTATGACATTTTTTCCATCCCCTTTCCTTTGTTTCCACTTATACTTTAACCCACTGCCTCCTGGATTTCATTTACGGAATTTGACCCAGTCAAGATGACCTTCACTCATGGTCACATCAGAGCTCTATTAACCTTAGTCATGCCCAACCCACTGCTGCCTCTGCCTCTCCCTTCACCTACAGCGCTTGCTCCCTTAATTTCCACACACACTTTTGATTTAGTTTTTGGTACCCTGCTGCTCTTCTTACTACTTGAGCTCAATCCAACATTTTCCTCTCTATATTCCTTCCTTCTCCTAGTCTATACTGCTCTCTCAAGTGCATTTTTCAACATTCTGAATTCTCTAGTTCTGAATTCTGAATTGTCTAGTTCCTGTTCTGATCTAAAGGATTTTAAAGTTCAGGGGCCATAAAGGCCCTACATGTACAGTAGTAAAAGAAATAACAACCCTTTTAAAGAACACATTTAATAGATTTTACAATACAGTATATTTGATGCTTCAAATAGAAGTTGGACTTGTACATGTGGGATAGTCTCATTATCACCAATGGGGAATAATATACTCAGATACAATCACATAACAAAATCTCAAAGAAGATGTGTATATTCGCATCTGATTTTATTGGTGCTTATATGGTCGATTTTACATTTCAATAAAATGGCAAATAAAAAGCAAAAGAAAGCAAAGATGAGACAACAAACAAAACAAGCTTCCAAAATAAAAATAAAAACGTACAGTTTATGTGAAAATGGAAGTCACAGTAAACATTGTAGATGACTGACTATTTGATTGGCCACATGTACAGTAAGTGATACTCAGACAACCTAATATACCTTGTGAAAATTTAAGTAATAATAGAAACAATAGCTTATATATCTATATATGCAGACCTGCATATCTATATACATGCAGGTGTATATAAGCATATTTATACTTATGTATAGATGAATATTCTGTATATATAAATACATGCAAGCTATATATTTCTATATAAGCTATAATTACACATGTGTGTATAGTATCTATGTATATATGTGAAATATCTATGCATACATACATATAAAAGATGTCAGAAAGTTTGAATAAAAATGCATGTACTCATGAGATCCACCCAGGAAATAAACCTCCAGTGATTTCCCTCTATCCATTATGAAAGGATAGGAATGAACTGGTTGCTACAGTACATTGAAAGACAACTATAGGAAATCAAAATGATAAACTTGCTTTTTAAAAGAGGTTATAAACCTGCTTTAATTCTTAGCAGTTGCTTCCCCCTCTGATGCACAGTGGGTCTGATCTGGTTCTTCTCTGTCTCTGTCTCTGTCTCTCTGTCTCTCTATGTTTCCTTCTCATTTGGGAGTTTATCTTTGATGTATCCTGTCATTGAAGGTAACCTTCTTGAATTCTTTGATTATGTTTTTGTGGTTTTTGGTATATGAAGCTCAGGAAAAATGAACATATAGAGATAGCAAGTAGAATAAGGGTTCCTGGGAGGGGTTTATGGGGGAGTGATATCAAGGAGTTCAAGAAGAAAGAGAATGGTTGGAAACATAATGGCAACAATTGTAAAATACTGCTTGATGTGATTGAATCATGGAATGATATGCTATCTGTATTAGTTTCAAATAAAACCATTTAAACATATACTTATAAAATGGGCAAAGAAACATGGAGAATCCCTGATATTTCAAAGAAGCAGTTGTTGAATAAAAAATGAGATTAGATACCACTTGGATATGACATTGTTTGTTACTTGAGATGAATGTGGTGTGATGTTTCAGTAATTGTTTTTTCCCCTCTCCCCTCTCGTCCACATTGGAGGCATCACACCTGGTTCCCAGTGAGCCCTGTTACTTTGACTTTGTGTGGAGTCTGCTAAGTAATTTTCTTCTTCTGTGATGGCACTGCTGAGTAAGGGCTAGACCGCAGGCGAGGTTGACAGTTCAACCCCACCATTTGCTATGTAGAAACAAGATGAAACAAGAACTGTTCTCCTAAAGATGTGCAAAGCTTAGGAAACCCCATAAAGGGTTGCTCTCGATTGGAATAGATTCCATGAGGATAGGTATCATTTTGTTGTTTTTGTTATGAAACAAAAAGTAACAATGCAACAGAATTGTAATGGAGTAGTGCACCTAGCACTCTGGTAAACACAAATTAAATATTGAGTGTGTTGAATTTCTTGAAATAATTCTTGCCTTCAGGATTGAAACGTTCTTAAAAGTACACACAGTTATTGTGCTTAGCAACTGATTGAAATATTGTCGATTCACATCTGCCCCAAGGTGCCTCGGGAGAAAGGCCTGGTGAACTGCTTCTGAAAACTATCAACCACTATAAACCCTATGTGGCACAGTTCTCTGAACCAGGTGAGGTCTCTGTGAGTTGGAAACCAATTTGACCTGGTTTAATCTTTGACACTGGGATAGGATTCAGGGCCCTTTAAAGATGATGCTTACAAAAGAATATTTTTGAGCTTGTCCAAAGCATGAAACATCTCTTTTCCCTACTGACCCCTCGTTACTGGACAAGCACTCCTGGGTAAGCTACATCATTGGCATGTTCCCTCAGATAAAATGGGACTGTGATCACGCTCAGTGACTAGGGACTGAGGACCTTGGCATTCACTCCTTCATTCTTTAAGAAGTCACTAAATCTATGTAATACAAGTCAAGGTTGAATTACTGAAGACAAGGCTGGACAGAAATTAGGTTTTATTACTTACTCTTCCATTCTTTTCGTGATTTGGCAAATGACTTAAATGCTTTGAATCTCATTTTCCTCATTCTTAAAATGAAAAGTATAGATAAGAAAAATGACACACACACCCCACTGAATCCATAATCCCAAGACCATTCAGGAGGAGGAAAATAATTTCTAAAACAATCATATTTTCCTTCTTTTATTCATCTAAGATCCTGGAAGCTTTGGGTAAGTTCCTATTAAATGTAATAAGCTAGTTTGAAATTTGAAAAGTATAACTAAAGGCTGGTATGATTTCTTTTTTTTCTTTTGTGTGCCACACATTTCAGTTCAAAGTAAGTGGATAAATAATGAATAAAACATCTAGCTGCATATGTGTGCAGATGCAAATAAAATTAGGCATGTCATAAGTGGTGGAAGCAAGAATTCCTATTTTAAGTCTGACTCTCCACTTAGACTGCCTGGAGAAATCAGGCAGAGGGAGGCCTTTCCCATCCATGCCTAGTCATGAACTGAAATGACATCCTCAAATTTTGGATAGCTTTCATTTCATTGTTCCAGAGCAATCTGGAGGTTCAACATGAAGCCCAAGGAGTGTCCTTGAGGCATCACAGAAGAGTCCAGTGTCCTTTACACTGTCTTGGATAGTCTTCTTCCCGAGAATGACTTTCCACTCAATACCATTTTGGAAGCAAGCACAATCAACTCGGCAGGGGTTCTCAAACTTTTTAAACAGGGGGCCAGCTCACTGTCCCTCAGACGTTTGGAGAGGCTGGACTATATTTAAAAAAATATGAACAAATTCACTGTGGGCCTGGGATGAGTCGGCTGCTGAACAGGACAGGCAGCATGGCAAAAACACTCAGAGGGTCAGATAGATGACCTAAGCAGACCGCATGTGGCCCGTGGGCTGTAGTGGAGGACCGCTGGACTAGGGCATATTAGAAAGGTCCCTTCGCCTGTAGTGGAGCCCCGGGTGGTGCTGTGGTTATTCACTGGGGCTGTAATTCCCCGGGGAGTGGCAGTTCAAAACCACTAAGTGTGACCTTTCTACTCCCATAAACAATTTTCTCAGAAATGCACAGGAAGTTGCTGTGAGTTCGCAGGGAGCGTGACGAGTTTTCTACACCACAACGGGGCCTACAATAGTAATGTTATCAACTGTCAAAAGCTTTCACTGCATTCATTCCATCTGTTGGACGGCGTTGGAATAGCCTGTGGCAATCTGCATGTGTCCCTGACAGCTCCTCACTTCTAGCGATCCTTAATCCTACTACTCCCTGGAAGTGGCACAGGGCATTCTACTTCGGTCAAGAATGACAGTCCCAGAAACTGCCACAGAGGCAGCTCCATCCTGCGCTGCAGGGTCGTCATGAGTTCGGTGGGACTTGAGGGTAGTGAGTTTTTAACATTTGTTTCCAGGCCATTTGAAAACAGACACGCATCTCCAAAAAGCCGCTGTCACAAGCTGGGGCCAAGTGAGGTTGTTGAAAGTAGAGGTGCAACTGGAATATGTCTCTGTTGTCTCTCATCCATCCTTCATTCTTCATTCAGAGAAACCCTACCCCAGAAACCACAAACCTAAAAGCGGTGACTAGAAAAGGCAGCGCGGGGCTGAGACTCGACGTGGAGTATCTGGTGCCTCGTACGTGATGAGTTATCAGCGACTACGGCTGTGCGCCCGCATACGAAAGCCCGTGCCCGCCGTACCCCGTGCGTCTCGTGTTAAGACAATCATTTACAGGAGTTAGAGGATGCCCGGAAAAGCAGAAGGTTCGGTGTCAATCAAAGCTAATCACTGGTACAGGCAGAGAGCTTTTGTTCACCTCCATGCTCTAAGCCGCGCTTCCACATCTGTGTTTGAAGAGATTAGAGAGGTGCTTCATACAAGAACTGTATTAGTTAAAGCTGATCGACAGTATTTGGAATAAATCATGAAAAAGTTGAGTGCCAGAAAGGGAGGCCTGGCCAGGGAGACATGGAAACTGAGTGGGTCCCATCCACTGCCCCCACCCATTGCTATTTCCGCTTGGCTCCCCCTGGGACCCTCGGCAGGTGCCATGCGCTGGCCCCTGGCTGGCTCAGGGCGCGAGCACCCAGCCAAGCAGTCTGGGGCCAACGTTTCCAGAGACATGCCCGCCACACGTTGGCAGAGGACTTGCGTTTTATTTGAGGTGCTTCGCCACAAGCAGCTGAGCCCAGACGGGTAAGTGGGATTTTCCATCCAGGCTGGCCTGAGAACACCGCGAAGGGGAAAAAGGAACAGCAGACGCGCCCCCACCCCCCAGTCCCGGTGCCCAGACGCGTTCTCCCGGCATGAAGGCCATACACGGGCAAATAAATTATGAGTGACAAGTATTTGAACCAATAAAGAGGGCACTATATTTTATATGCAGTAAATTTAATTCCAGATTGTGTTTCACCTCCGCAGGGTGACATGTTTATTGCCAGTGAAAGATGAAAGCCCGGGGAGTTAGAGAGGAGCGTCAGCAGTTCTAGTGGGCACCCGCAAAATGAAGATTTGACAGACCCGTGGCTGAGCCCTTGAAATGAAATGCCAGATCAAATTTTACCCCCAAAGGGTCAGATGTACTGTCGTGCCCCCAGACTCGCTATACCAGCGGAATAAATGAGCCTGGCTCAGCAGCGCGCGCGCAAGGCCCACCGCATCCCGGGTGCCTGGCTTTCACTCACAGGCGCCTCGCGTCACCAAGCGCCCAGAGTCTGGTCCAGGCAGAGGAGGGCGTGTCACGGCCTCTATGGGGGCTCCAAAGGTTTTTTTTTTTTTAATCTATTCAACAGATCGAAAAGCAGAAGTGGGTCTGAATTGATCTGTCCGTTTTTCAATTCTATGCTACCAGGGCTCAGCTCAGGTGTTCAATGTATTGAACCATACCACTTTTCAACAATCCACACGCTAGAAATATGCTCAGTAAGGGAAACAGTTCCCGCACGACTCATTGTGTTGGAGATTTTTTTATGGGGGACCCTGTCTGGCGATGACATCGAGCTTCCCGTGGCGGGCCACGGTGGCAGGGTGGTATCTAGACAGAGTCCAGGCAAAAATAAAGGTCACATACACACATCCCCACCTCCCTCCCTTGGTCCAGCTTGCTCCTCTGGAATGGGCCCCACACGCTCCCAGCGAACATGAGGAATTCAACACGCAACTTCACACACTTGCGGACTTTTCTTTTTCTGGCCAACTTGCTAGTGTCAGGAAAGCATATTCATAAAGGTGTTGGTAATTTATATATAATGATAGCTAACTTCCCACCCCCACCTCCAGGAGACAGTTTGTCCAAAATTTAGATCAGGCTAGTCAACCACTTTTGAACTCATTTGTGTAGACACGCTGTCATTGGCTCTTAAATCAATCAAAAGGGTTAGCATTTTAATCGGTTTCTCTTGCTGACCTGCCCTGCAGGGCAGGCAGAGGGATTTCCTATCAACTTACATGCACAGAAATTTGGGTTAAGAGTGTTCCTCCTACTCAAATGAAATAAAGGTAAAGGAACTTTCACATTTCAGATCATTCATGAAAGACCCATTGGGTTTGAAGAAATTATAAAATTCAGTGGACCATGTTTCTCTGCTTTGGCAACAATTCTCTCTGACAATCAAATACAATTAAGCTGTACTTTCAAGATAGCTTTCTCCCTTGATTCACTGTGTATATCATCTTTTTCATATTATTGCTGCCGTTATAGAGAATGTATACTTTCTAGCCTAAGCTAAAGTCAAGAGACTTGAATAATGTAGCCAACTCCACCTACTTTTTTTCTGGAAATGCTTCACCCTCATTTAATCAGACTTATCTGCTTTCTCTGAAAGTGGCCTTACATTTGGCCAATGGCGAGCTAAAGTGGAAGCGGGGGACTCGCCTCCTCCTGGTGGCACCGGGTCTTCTGTAGATGCAAGAACTCCTGCAAGGAACAGCATTTGTCTCTCATACTCGTAACAGTAGTAATACTCTTGTTTTAGAGGTGGATGCTGGCAGGAATATATGAACACTTTTTAAGATCTGTAGCTGTGAGGTGCTATATGAATGGCAGATATGCAGCAGTAAGGCCGATAATCTTTCAAACCACACTGCCAATTCCCAGGGCCAGGCTATTTCCAGACCACCGCTTTGCACTGACCACTCTGTTTCCTCCTTTTCCCAATGAGTGTAACTCTGCCAGACTCATTTGTGCCATGATGAGCTGAGCGCACCAGAAGCTTCTCTTATATTACCTCACTTACACCCTTCCTCCACCTGCCCTCCTTAATGTCTGTATCTCCTGATCTGCTACATCTCTATTTCCCTGCTGTGTCCTTCACAGTATTTCCCTCCTGGGGCTCTGTGCAGACCTCTTGGGCCAACTCTGCCTGGAACAACATTCCATTTCCCAGGTTGCATCCTCTTCCTCTTGGCCAAAGAGCCTCCAGAGGCATCGCAGACTTCCAAAGGCACACCGTGTGAGTTTCTGCCAGATTAATCCCTTCCATTCGTCTCCCATTCCGCATAGCACACTTATCAGTCCGACTTACATTCCCTTCTAAGTTCTCGAGAGTCAGAGAGACAAGTAAAATCAGAGACAGACCGGTAGGATTCCGGGTAACTGAGCATAGTACGGATGTCAGAAGAGGCATGGTATTTAACTTGAGAAAGGTCCTTTTCATTGGGATCATCAGAACCCAGGGCATCCGAATAAGCATGTTTCACATCACATTCTCATGAGGAGGCTTTCCAGCATCTCCTTCTGTTTCCTTTTGACTCTTCGTACTGATAGTCTGCTGTCAAGTGGTTCTCATGCTTTCTCCCAAGTTCCTCATTCTCTTAGCTAACACCTTGTTTCCAATTTCCACAGCCACTCAGGTCACCTCAGGGAGCGCTTACCCATGTCATTGCAGCCTTCCTCTTGATTATCATGGTTTCTTAGAAGACCTTTTCCTTATACAATTCAAACTCCTCATCATGTCATTTAAAGCTCTGTGTGGTCCAACTGTACCTTCCACACCTTGCAACCTGCCTTTAAGTGTGTGCTGTATTTACTGGAGTGCTGTTCTTCTTCTAAAACCCCTATCTTGCAGAGTATTATTTTTAGAAGAGATAAAGATACAATATTTACCACTATTCATGGCATATAATAAGTGCACGATAAATGGTACCTTATCATCGACCATGCCAAATGACCCCTCTGATTCTGCTCAGCTAATTTGCTCCACCTTTCTGGAAGGTGGTGTCATGTTCTTCGCTTTTGCACCTGCATCTCACTACACCTAGGTCTTTTCTCCCTTTCTCCTTCCCTGTCCATATGACCTGGGACAAGGTGCCTGCCTTAGCTTTCTGGGGCTGCTGTAACAAAGTACCATGAACTCAGTGGCTTAGCAGAGCAGACATTTATATTCTTACACAGTGCTGGTGGATAGACCTAAAAGTCCACACTGGCAGAAAGGCCCTGTCTCTACGAGAGTTCAAGACAAAGATCCATTCCCATCTGGCAATCCCAGGCAGGCCTCATTTCATGGTGGCCTTGCTCAAATCTCTACTTCTGTTTTTCCTCACATGACTAACTTCCCTCAGTGTCTTTCTCTTGCTCTCTCCTTTTTATAAGGGTACTGCTCATGTTGCACTGGATTGGCTCACTCTACTCCAATATAACCTCATGCTAAGCAATTACAACTGCAGACACCCTATTTCCAAGTGAGATCACATTCTTCTATACCAGGGATTAAGGCATTAATACATCTCTTTTGAAGGATGCAATTCAAACCTTAACAGCACCCCTCCTTCTATAGACCTTTCTCACCAAGTGCTTCTCAGTGTCAGGTAGATGGCATTACCAGACACTCGGGAGACTGTATGGGTTATGTTTAGTGTTATTTTATATAAGTCAGACATTTTTGGGTTAGAATTTGACTGATTGAGCTGATCTGTTCAATGACATGTTCTTCTGAATTATAAGTTGTGCATGCTTAAGTGCTTGCCCTCCTTTAAGGTCCAATTTAAATGTTTTCCCATCCTCACCAGATGGCTTACCCTGGTGACCTGGAGGCTTAGGGAAGAAGTGATTCACGCCTTGTCAAGCTGAAATTTTCTTTTTGATTTGACCTCTATATTATCAGATATTATGTTGGACCCGAGGCATATTGTATCTCCCTCTGTGGGAAGAAGTGAGTTTCTGGGAAAGAAGAGCAAGTGCTTTCATCCGACCCAGGTCTATGGAGCTCCTGGGAGCCCAGCGCACCTTGGGACAGGTTGAGTGACATACAATCTCTACCCAACAAGCACTCACATTTTAGGGATGCTTGAGAATAAAAGGACAGGTAATGCCAACAAAAGGAGAAAGGAGGCATTTCCTAAGTGTTAAAGATCCCCACTCAAAATACATATCTGCTTGAAGACATCAAGAAAGACTAGCATTCACGAAGTATGCAGTATTGTGCGAGAACAGTTTTCAGAATCAGACAGGATGGAAAATGAGTTTACTAGCTATTAGTCCTGGTGGCTTAGGGTTTATGGGTTGGGCTGTGAACCATGAGGTCAGCATGTCTAAACCATGATCCCCTCAGAGGGAGGAAGCAGAAAGAGTTCCAGTCTTAGAAATGCTCTCCTGTAGGGTCAGTATGAGTCAGCATCAACTTGACAGTAGTGAGTTTGGCTTTGGTATGAATGGTGTGGTCCTGGCAAAATTTCTTGTTCTCACTTCCATCATGTAAGTGAGAATAATACATATATATGTGTATATGTGTTTGTATATATATGTAATGCAAAGGACTTTGGTGGAGACTAGAAAAGATACACAGACATTGTCTTGTTTGAAGAAGAATCTGCTTATATCAAGGATGGGATAGAGGGACCTTGGGAAACAGATAAGAGAAGGTTAACAGAGTAGGATTCATGAGTAACCAATGGAAAGGCAAGAAAGACTTTGGATTTAACTCAACTTGAAATAGAAGTTATTTTTTAAAGCTTCTGAATAAACAGGATTTAAAAATTAAGTAGCATAATGCCTTAAAACACTATGATGTTAGTGACTATTTGTTGAATGATTAGAAAAATAAACAATACATTTTATTTTTGGATAGAATTGGAACTTTTATTTTTAATAACCTTAAAAGAGTCGGTAACATCCAACTTCTACAGTATGTGTTTGTCTTCAGAGGTGAGGTTCAGCTGCATGGGAATAGGTAGACTTACTGGAGATATAAACATGAGAAAGTGAAATTGAGTTTGAATAGGTAGTTGTGGGGTAGAGGTTATAAGCAAGGCAAAAATAAAGGAACCAATTGCAATTAGAGTGTCAAACTGAGCATTTGAATAAAAATATTGCCTGGGAGAGCAAAGTTCAATTTTACCTGCACTGCTAAGATTTCCTTAGCTGCTCTTTCACAAACTCCTCAGAAGGTGTTAATGGATGACATGGAATCCTTTGAAATGGCAGGCCTTCATACTTTGAAATGTCTTCTGGCTATAGAAATGAGTATTGTGGTGGGGAGGGAATGTTTTTAAGGGTTAAGGAACTCTTTCATGTGAGGATCTGAAACTGGTTTCAACGTTGGCTTCCCCTCCTTGTCCAAGTCACTAGGCTCGCAAGCTATCCCCTCCAAAGGAAAATCCTCACACTCCTCTGCAGAATGCCAAGGGGTATAGTGAGCGAAAACTAACCTTTCTGTCATAAGCAGTCCTTTCCACAATCCCCTCCCCTTGCTGGAACAAACTGTTCAACTCTATTTGAATAAAAAGCCCACACATATATCCAATCAAACAAAATGCCATTGTTCCAAACACAGATCCGGCAGTCTTCCCAGACTTGTGTCAGTAAAATTTCACAGCCCTCCATACCATTGTGTCGTACCTCTCTTTCTCTTCCTCTTTGTGTGTGTGGGGAACCACTTCTCTTCGACAGGCTCAGGCCATGTCCCCCCACAGTTGAATAGACTAAGGCACTTCCATGGCAAGGCAGCAGAAAGCACCACTGAAAACACAGGTGTAGTCAGTACCACACACCATATGAGGAACAACTGATCCACATGAAGCTATTTTGCTTATTTGCCTGGACAAATATTTTCCCATTTGATGAGGCATAGCTCCAGATCGATGCTAATGAACCGGGAAGCTAATTGTGTGATGTGTGTGCGGAGATGGGTTGGAGGCAATGGTGGACTGGAGCCAGCTTGTAGCATCTTACAAGAGCTGACGATTACTTTTTTAGGGACTTATAAGTCGTTACAAAAGATTTATATATATATATATATATATATATATATATATATAAAGTTATAATTTAGTAAGCTATATTACAAAGAAAGGCAGTCCTTTAAAATATTACTTAATTACCTTATTATATTTTATTATGGTCCGTGCTCTTGAGGTTAACATCATCTGTTCTGCCTACCTGGCTACCTGGTGAAGGTGCCATGTCATCATGTGATACTTCAAGCCTCTAGCCTGCTCTGTATGCAATGATCTTGCATTGGTACCTGGAAATTGGCACACGCTATCGATCAGGGTGATTGTTCATTTGGCTAGTTGGGTTTTCTCTGAGAGCTGACTGTTGAATATCGACCAGCACACCCTTGGAGGGAAGCAGTGCGCAGACCGACCAGGGGTAGGATTTACCTGGTTCTCATAGGTGTGGCAGAACTGAGAGCTACTTTGTCATTGAGTTCAGTGGACCCATGGCAAAAATGACACTTGTCATCAGGGTTCTCTCTCAGGTGGGCTTCTGGGCAGCCATCCAATGTAGAACTAAAACAATGTGCATTTTCTTACTCTTTCTTAATGTTCGTCTGCACAACAGTGTATTCTAAGCTGCCATAGTAATGTTTAGTCCGTGTATAGGCATAAACCATTAAGTGGAACTATGCTTGGAATATTTACTTATTCATTTCATAAAACTCAATATACATTTGATGAAATACGACATTTTTATTCCCTCGCGTTTGTTACTTCAGCAACCAAATGGAGCATAAAGAGAAAGAGGGACTAATGACCAGAGGGGGACACATTGACTGTTTGGGTTTCAGCTTTGTGTGAAAGCCCACAGTCCCACAAGGTATTAGGAAATTCCTGAAAGTGTTCAAAGAGCTAAAACTATTGCCAGATTTTTGAAGGCAAATGTAATATGCTCAGAGGAGAGAAGTTCCCTGTTTCTAATATTTCTAACACAATGAAGGACTACTGTCGTATTGGCCTACCTCTGAAAGAACTGGATCCTACCCTGACAGTGAGCAGATGGTGAAGCATGAACCACACCACGAGGATGCTCAGATTAAAATGGGGAAGATTGCAAATGAAGATGTCAATCAAGAAGCAATATGGGAAAATTCTAGACAGCATGTCTAATGTTTGGGGCCAGGTATCATTTAATATTTTTTCATTAATATTTTGACATGATTTCTTAGAACCTAGTTCTGTATATCTTTTTCAGTGTTCTTCTTTAAGTATTAACTGTATAAAATAATAAACTACTATTTAGTGTACCATTTTTCCATACTTCCAATGGTCATTAGGACATCAACTTTTTAAGATTATTAAAATCTCTCCACTGGAACAGATCCCATGTCCTGCACAGCCACTGACAACCATCCTCTCCAGGAATTTGGTGACAGACTGCCTTCAGAACTGCAGTGTCAAAAAGGCATGTCTATGCAGGGCATTCAGTGTCCTGGTGCAGATTTGGTTTGTTTAGCTGCTGTCTATAAGAGCACATTACAGAATAATTCTGACATCTTCATTGGTCTTTTTGAACCTCAGGACTCAGAAAGATAGATATTTATTATTAGGATGAGTTGGTTTACTAAAGCACCTTTATGTTAATTCTTCCCCCCAAAGTAATATTTTATTACTGAAATCATTTACTAAAGTGATATCATTTAACCTGAATTGGCTCTAATGGAACATCGGTGTAAGACTATTAGTCACCATGCTCTCTGTTCTCCTTACTCTTTTAACACAGCATGTTTCGTCAAACTTAGGGGGCCAATCAGAAAAATGTGAGTCACATGGAAGCATAAAGGTACAGAATTCAAAAGTGGTTTTGCATTCGGTATCCTGCCAATGGGGGCTTTTTCTTGATATACATTTTTTGAGGTCTAAAATGACATACACGGGGGCTTTAAGAAGTTCATGATAAAAAATGGGTTTAAAATGCAGCAGGATGTCCCCATAACCTTTTGGATAGTTCCTCCAAATTGCTTTCTTCACTTACTGGTGACACAGTATTTTTTATCTGTGGGCTACAAAACAAAAGGTCAATGATTTGAAACCCCCTGCCACTGAGGGAAACAGAAAAATTTTCCTTAAAGATTTTCAATCTTATAATTCTATGGGATATTTTATTCTGACTGATAAAGTCATTGTACATAACAGATTTTTGTTGGGGCTGGGGATCAGATTTTGTTTTCCTAAAGATTTAATCTCATTAGAGTTCATTAAATAAGTTTCCACACTAGTCTATTAAATTGTTAAATTATAATAAAACTTTTCATTTGAAACTAGGTTTGCTTCTTTCCAGTAAATAAAGTTCATATAAAACTCAAACTCTCTTCCACCAAGTTGATGCTGACTCATAACAGCCCTTGAAGTCAGAGAGAACTAGCCCTGTGGCTTTCCATGATGTTAACTGTTTATGGGAATAGAAATTCCCATCTTTCTCCCTTAAGTGGATAGGTAGATAGAATAGGTAGATTGATAAATAAATAGGTGATATATTAATGATGATAGATAGAAGATAGTTAGTTAGTTAGTTAGTTAGATGACAGATAGATAGATAGCTAGATGATGGGGAATTGTTGTCAGGTGCCTTGGGGTTAGCTGTGAATCATAACGACCCTATGTACAGCAGAAGAAAACACTATTGGGTCATGCATCATCCTCACAATTGTTATTTTTGAGTTCACTGTTTTAATCCACTGTGTCAATTGGTCTTATTGAGAGGACTCTCCTCTTTTCCTCGGTCTCCTCTTTGTCAAGCACGATGTCCTTTTCCAAAAAGTATTCTTTTTCAAAAAGTATTCTCTCCTGATAGCATGTATAAGATGAAGTGTTGCCAAAAGTTCAGAAAACTGAGCAAAAAGGATCTTAAACAAAATGGACTTTTCCCACACAGTTGTTGATGATGCCCTCACTTATGTACAGTGCATGTCTTAGCTATCAAAGGAAAAATCAAATGCACTGTCTTAAAATTGACTCAGATTAACAGCAACCCTATGTAGGGTTTCTAAGGTTTGAACATTTATGAAGTATACTGCCTTATTGGAGGATATGGGGGGCTTGAATCATTGACCTTGTGGTTGGTGTATGTATACACACACATATACACACACTTATATACTTACATACATATAATCTTATGTGAGGGAAAGCCAAAACATTTTGCTATTCGATTTCCAGCTCATAGAGGCATGGACTTCTTCCAAATACAACATGTTCAATCATATCTCTGTGATTTGTGTCTGCCCACAGACCACTTCACTCAGTGATAAACTTGTCTTTATCTCCTTAAGTGCTTAGAAGATTTTGTTTTTTTGCTTTAAAGCCCAATCAAAGCAGTGACTTTTGAGTAGATTTGAATTCAAGGCAGAGGCCAGTTACATTCAAGGTAGAGAGGTAAACTCCAAAGTCTTTGTGATTGTTTGGGGCATCCTTAATGGGTAATCTTAATAGCATTTCTTGAAAGACACATGGAAATCACAGGGCTTATTATGAAGAAAGTTTTTCTTAAAAAAATGTTGATAATTATACTGGCAAACAAAAGTCCAGGAAGATGACACCAAGGGATTTTTCCATAATAGGGTGCTTACTAATTCATTGACTCTAGGAAAGGTTGTTCTACAAAAATTTCATTGGCCAACCTTACCTCATCCACCTAGAGCTCTTATCGTTCCCTTTAAGACATATGTTTTATTCCTTAAACCCAAAAAACAATAAAAGAGGACACGACATGAACTTTTGGAAGATAATCATATTGCTGATTTCAGTAATTTAAGGAGCATCGACTTTTTTGGGGAGAGGAGAGTGAGATGAATATTTGTTCTTCAGAAGGGTGCAGTCAAAGGGAGGATATGTCATGAAACAATGGCTTTACGCTTTGATATTTTTGTTTAATAAAGGTTTCTGTGATTTTGCAGTTGTGGTTTTCTGGACACACGCACAGATATATACAAATACAGACATACAGAAGAGGGAACTCCAAAACATTTGTGAGACATGTAATCAAAAGGTAATTGATTTTTTTCCTACAAACTTTTTGGAACTTTTTCTCATACATAAAAAACATAAGTTCTTTATATCATGTTCAAAGCACCCAGGCTACTAACCAAGAGGTTATTTATTTGAACCCACTCATTGGTTCTATAGGAAAAAGACCTGTGACTCTGCTTCTTTAAAGATTTTAGCTAAGAAAATATATTTCATTGACCCAGAAAGTAGTATGCAATAAGTTCAGCATTTCTCATAGCTACTATATGATGTCATACTACCAGAGGCCAGTAAGTATTGTAACTTCCTTCAACCACAGATTCTCTTTTGCCAGCAGTCCGCTATGTCTGTCATATGACGTGGCTTTTTGGTTCTGCGCACAGTGTCACCTCTCCCAGTCTCCAGAGGCACAACCATCAGATGCAGTATGCCTTTTGGTTCAAATCCCTTATGTTCTCAAAATAACTATTTAGTAATTTAATAATTAATTAGTAATTATTTTGGGTTATAACTTTGAGCTTTGACTGCCTGAGGTGTCTCATGTGTTCCAAAGGAAATAAAATTGAGAGTGTATACTCTAGTAAATTGAAGAAACAGATAAGTAGAAGCATGGGGGGGAAACCCCAAAGGAAGGTCATTCCTGCAATGTTTCATCACACACCTTCCATTAGGAAAGAAAAAATAACCATTAAGGCCGATCCATGTTTGAACGTAAAGCACAAAATTAAAACTTCCAAAAAGTGTGCTGGTACAAGTAACTGAGCATCTAATAGTCCCTTTTTTGATACATGGCAGTATCATCTTGAATTTGATGTGAACGGATTCACAAAAGTCATTCAGCAAATTAATGTAGTTTTGGAAAATTAACAACAAAGTAGGCATGCCGCCAAATGCCTAATGACACATGGAAGGGTTTGGAGATGTGTCTGTCTATTTGCAGTGTTGGAACTGTTTTCAAAACAAAAACACACTGAAAACCGTGCTGGCATGACAGGAAGTGCCGTCATTATGTAATTTTAATTGACAAATAATCCCATTTCTATCGGGATAAATTCACCTAGCCAATAACGGCATTATCATCTATCATCAACTGATTTCCTTTCATTCCATGCCCTCTCTAGTTTTGATGAATTAGATCCGCTATTTCTGGCAGCATGACTGTACCTGGAAAAATCAAAGAAAGGACCAGCATGAGATGTTGAGGCGGGGGGTGGGGAAGGGTCATGTAAAGGGACAGTGATCTGTTACAGGCAGGGAGATCCTCAGTAGCATTACCTGTGGGGCAGATGTTGCTATCTTCTATTTATCTTCCATTCTGAAAAGTCATATTGGGATGTGTGGCATATCTGCTATAAGTTGCTAAGCATCCCTTTCATTTAATGGAGGTTTATATTTATAATATATATATATATACATATACACACATATGTGACTGGAAATATATACGTGACTGGAAAACTTATCGATCTACATATAATTAATCTTCAGATGTTGGCTTTAAACTCTAGTATAATAGCCTCAGTGGATAGTCCACTTTCCCATAAGGAGCAGCTGAGATGCAAAATGACCACAAATATGAACATACTCTAGCTAAGGGCAGGTATTCCAATGGCAGCATTAAATATAAATACAATAGAGTATTGACATAATGTAGTAAGGTTCCCTCGCTATTAAAAGGCTTTGTTCTAAAGCATATCTGTGTACACAATGAGATGATGAACACAGTGCATCACATAGCTAAATCTAATATATGCAGGGGTATGATGTTTGCAATGCATGCATTTCAGCAGGTCCCATTAGTGTGCCTTTCCCCTCCAGTGAAAACAGAATGAACCACAGCCCCTTCTGGTTTGCATAAAGCAAACAAAATTAGATTTGCTTTGCTGAATTGAAACCCGCTTGGGATTGTGAGCCTCTCTCGGGGACAAATTACTTCAAACAATCCCTTTGTACCATAACAAAATCAAAAAATTCAGGCCAATCAACATGGCTCAAAACCCTTAACACAAGAATTAATAATACAACCTAGTCTATTTTTATTGCTTCTGTGCTACAGCTCCTTGTTTTAATGTAATTACACTTATTTGCTGTCCACATGTTAAGTAAGCTTGCATATGTTAACGAATGCGACATAAAACAACTTTCGTAATTTCACCATTGTTACAAGCATTGTTCCCCCTGGAATAACATCTGATCATTGGACAAGTTGAACACTAATGTTATAAAATTAAATCTATTTTTAGACCCTTGATAAATGAATATAGACAAAATGTCAAATGTTCCTTCAGATAGGTGCAAAAACTGATTGACAATCAGATTAGTCTATTAAGAATATTGGTTTTTGGAGTGCTATTCACTTGCTATCTCTTGACTTTTAAAGACTAGTCCCTGCTGAAGAGAAAAACCACATGCCTATAAATATGGAATCTCTTAAATCAGGTATCTGGTCAATGATCACTTAAATTCAGCAGCTTGAGTTAACATCAGGATGATATATATTCATACACTTTTTAACACCTGAAAATCAACAGAGGTTCTGTACCAGTAAAACTTTCATCTGAACCACATATTAAAGTTTACTGACTTCTGGAGTTTGAAGTGTAGAATCTGGGATAACCGTTTCCCATTGCTTTTTAAAAGCTCTCGGTCACTGGAATATGTAAGGACACAAGATGTGGGTCTTGAGATAAAAAGCTGCTCTTCCCCCACAGCACCCATTTCCTTATCCGTCAAGAGCACTTGTAGGGAAGAGGTGTATTTAAGACACTTATATCTCAAGCACGATTTTGCCTAATAGTGAAGATGCAATTCATTTTGTATAAATTGAGTGTGCTTCACTGGGCATTGAAAAAAACACCCAAGTGAAAAGTTTGTTTTTTAAAAGCCTGCCTTTAAGAAAAAATTTATCTATATAACTATTGAATCACTAAGGCACAAATCACCTATCCATTTAGTTTGGCAATTTGTCAATTTTGACAAAAGATCCCATATAGCCTATGCTATTATATAGGGTGCATCCTCCTCACCATCCGTTATGCAATTCCATTTAAAGTTTCTAAAACATATGTATTTATTTGCATGTAAATATATACATGTTCACACGTAATTATATGATCAAGTTCATGAGTTCATGTTGAGTTTTACACATGGGAGATTAAGATACGTGATCTCTTTTGAAAATCACAACTCGAGTCGGAGGTTTGTTCTGCTGAGCAGAGCGTTTCCAGCAGGTGGAATTAGAATGCTTTTATATTTATCAGAGTCCTAGTGCTGTAAGAGGTATGCGTTGGGCTGGAATCCACAAAATAAGGAGTTCCAAACCGCCAGCCAGTTCGTGGGAGAAGGATGGGCCTTTCCACTTTCACAGAGCTGTAGCCTTCAACCCGCAGAAGCAGTTTTGTCCGGTCGTAAGGCGATGCGACGAAGCAGCGTCAACCCGATGACGGTGGGTTTGCATCTCTCAGGAACTCTGGTGGGAATGTGGGCGGGTTCTGGGTCTCCAAGGCTAACGTGGGCGTCTGAAACCCGTTAGACCTTCCGATGGAGACTGATGAGGCAATCTGCTCCCATAAAGATTTTCCATCGTCAGTGTGAATTGAAGTCTATATCACGGCACTGAGTTTGTGTTTGTTTGTTTGGTTTTTCTGGGGGGTAGGTTGCATTTTTCATACTTGTTCCAGTTGTCTACTATTATTGCTTTAAAATCAGGCCCTGACTAGTCCCAGAAAGCTCTTACACTTGAGTCCTTCATCCTTGCCAGTTACATGGAAACAGCTTGCAGAGTCAAACCACTTAATATACAAAATATTAGCTAGAAGAGGTATGGCACTAGAAATTGCTGTATAAGAAAAGAATTCATGTATAAAAACTATATGAGAATTAAAAAAAAATCCTTTTTTACCTCCCATTAGAATTTCTCATGGCTTGTGAAAGTGGGAAAGTGGTGCCATCTTTAGTCTCCAGGTCAGTGGCTTACATTGGCATCCTCTTTAAAAAGACCGCTCTCCACTCCTTTGAGTCAAAATGCTAACAGCAGAATTCTAAAGAGTACAGGATGATGTCATTATTTTAGCTTTACTCATAAGACACAGGAATACACGTTACCTTCATTTTCTGCTATTTTTGCTTCCTATTATTTAGGTCTTATATTAAGTCCTTGGATCAGTTCCCAACCTATTGTGATTCTAATTTGATTTGTATACCCCAGTCTTTCTCAGAGGTACTTTCACATCTTAGATAAAAGAAAATGAATTAGTTGTATGTACATGCCAGAGCAGCGAGAGCAGGGGTACAGATCAGTAAGTGGAGTTCAGCTTCAGAAAGAACAATGATGTGATCGCACACCTACCCTTCTTGCCCCTTCTCCCCTCACCTCTAGGAATCCCGTTTGTTCCCCAACATTACCTCGGTGTCAGACTTTGCTCTACCACCACTGCAGTGCCTAGTTTAGCCCATGAGCTCCATTTGCTACAAGCTGTAAGACTTGAGCAAAATATATTAGCTTCCCAGATCTTCATGTTCTCTGTCTATAAAGTAATGGCATTTGCTTTCAAAGAATTGCCTGAAATTACAAGATAATCTCCTTTGAGAACTATATTGCAGACTGTATATCATTGCTGTTTCTTTTCTTTCTTTCTTTCTCTTTCTTTTTTTGCTCCTCTTCTTCAGTCTGCCCTTAGACTCCTTCTTCCTTGTGTCAGTGAACCAGATGAAAAATTTTAACCCTCTCCTATTTAATTCTTCCACTTTTCAGTTCACTGAAAGTGAACTTTTACTTTTCTGCTTCTGAAAAAGAACTTGATATTGCTCTTCAGTGGCAGAGAGAACTTGCTTTGAATGCTAAAACTGCCACGTGTACTTTAAATTTTCCCCTGACAGTCTTGCTGTGTATAATAATGATCTTATCACGATCACAAACATAGGGTGGTATAGGATGGGTGGGGGATTCTGAGCTTGAAGGTGAAGTCTGGCTAGATGCAGAAGCTCTTCCATAGCTTCCAGACAGGGCAAGCTTGCTTAATTTTTGAGGTTTCACATGTAGGATGTAAATAGTAATACCTGTCCCAGAGGATTTCTGGGAAGAATGATGTGAGAACACTTCACACATATGGTATAGACATACAGTAAGGCATACAGTAAATGCTCAATACATTGTGTGGCGGTCATATATTCATTATGCCAATTTCATGACTGAGATGTAGGGGTGGAGTCTAGCCTGTTTATCTGGAGATAGCCATTGAGTAGTCAATGAGGCCTCTCTGTGTGAGCCTGGCTTTCTCCTGAGGCTTTTGGGAAATCTCGTGATATTTCCCTTGTGGAGAAGAGAGGCCATCTCCCCAGTTGTTGGGAGTCAGTCTCTGAGATGACAAGATATGGACAAGACAAGATGGTAGTGTCCAAGGAGCTGGAGGAGAAACCACAGGGCCTTATCCTGATAGAACCAGACCTCTGAAGCTGGACAGGCCACAAGGAGACCTCTGCCAGCATGGAGTTGCTTCTACCACCACTGGATGCTGTTGATGGACCCTGCGCCCTGGAAGCGAGGAGCCATGGGGGGACCCCTACAAGTGCTGAGACTCTGCACTCACTGGTCTATGACTTCATGAGTTGGAAGGAGACTTTATAGACTGATATCGGAGATGTGGGCTAATATCGGACTTATGACTTTGAACTAGACTGGGCTGGGATGGTTTCTCAATGTCCCATTCCTCTTGTATATAAACCTTATATCCACATACATGTCTATGAATTTGTTTCCTTAGTCTAACCGGAGTAACACACATTGTAATTCCTTTATATTTTATTGTTTCTACAACACAGATCAGAGTTCCCAATGCATAGCACATGATGAATAACTGTTATGTCTACTTGCTCCTGTCTTCCTATATTTAACCAAACTACATTTTGGTTACATAACTACATAACCAAAATATATGAGTGGACTCGTTAAAGGTGCAACTATCTTGTTTTATCGAAGAACTTTTAGCTTTCTAAATTATCATATTGAGAAAAAAGTATCTTATTGTTAACTGATAGAATTACTAAGGATACTTATTTGTAAAATGCTGTAAAAATATAGTAATGAGGAAAGAATGGTGATCAGGAGATGGATATGGAAAGCAATGAGCTAGAGTGCAGTAACATCTTCATATATGTACAACAAATAACATAGGGAAAAAAACCAAGACAATTCAACAAAGAAAAGAATAGTCTTTGATATGGTGGTACTAGCTGGTCAATGAAAATAATCTAGCCCTCACACCAAATACAAAACTTACCCTCAAATTTACCATAGACTTAAAACATTAAGACAGTAGACCTTTTAGAAGAGAACATCTGAAAAACAATTACATTCTTGGGATAAAGATTTCTTTGACAGCTCACAAAAACTCAAGAAGCACACCAACCTGTGTGACCATGAGAGGTCAAAGGGACCAGGAATCTGGCATCAAAGAACATAAAATCATCTCATTGTGTTCTCACCTTCCCTTTTGGGATCACTGAAACAAATGCATGTATAAGCAAATGTGATGAAGAAAGCTGATGGTTCCCAGCTTTCAAAAGATATAGTGTCTTGGGTCATAAAACCTTGAAGATAAACACACAGCCATCTAGCTCAGATGCAACAAATCCCACATGAAAGAAGCACACCAACCTATGTGATCATGAGATGTTGAAGGGATCTGGTATCAGGCATCCAGAGGAGGACCCAAAGTCCATCTGTAGGCAATGGACTTCTCCTTACAGTGGGGTTACAGGGAGGAGATAAACTAGTTAGGGTGTAGTGTAGCGATGATGGAACATACAACTTTCCTCTAGTTCTTCAATGCTTTCTCCTTCCCACTGTCACGATCTCAAATTACAAATCTCACTAGACCAGAGGATATACACTGGCACAGATAGAAACATAGGGAATCCAGGACAGTTGATCCCTTCAGGATCAGTGATGAGAGAGGGTGACAATACCTTGAGAAGGAGGTAAAGTGGAATAGAAAGGGGGAACCGATTATAAAGATCTACATATAACCTCCTCCCTGGAGTACAGACAATGGGGAAGTGGATGAAGGGAGACATCAGACAGTGTAAGATATGACAAAGTAATAATAATTTATAAATTATCAAGAATTTATGGGGGGGTCGCAGGGAGGGAGGGGAAAAATGAGCAGCCAATGACAAGGACTTAGATAGAAAGCAGATGTTATGAGAATGATGAAGGCAGTGGATGTACAGATGTGCTTGACACACAATGGACTTATGTATGGATTGTGATAAGAGTTGTATGAGCCCCCAAAGCAAAGGATTTAAAAATCATCTTAGCCAACTCTGGACTACTTTTTAATCGAATAACTAAGACAGCCTAGACATGTCAATAAAATTAACCATCATACCAAGGTTCAGTGGAAAAAAAAACACAACTAAACCTCAAGCCATAAACAAAGAAACAAAAGATGATATAATGAACTTCCCTAGAATTATAAATTTGTCTTCAAAAGACAAATTCAGAAAAAGAAAGGCACATGTAGGTTTTTTAAGGCAAATTTTTTAGTACATGTTTCTGATAAAAGTCTTGTGCCTGCACTGATAAATTCTGCTTACAACTCAATAAGAGAGCAAGAGATCATTTAGGAAATGAGCCAATTTTAAACATATATCACAAAAAAATTATACAAGAAAAGCTACTCAACCCCAGGGGAATGCATGTTAAAACCACAATGAGCTATCACTGCACATTTGTTGTTACATAACGTTGTGATGACGTGCTGGTGAGTTCATCCCAACCCACCGTAACCATATGCCTCACAGAATAGAGCACTCCGCGAGGCTGCCCGTCCTCACCAGTGTTGTCTTTGGAGGCTGATACTGCAGCCACCACTGGGCCCATCAATCTCGGTGAAGGCCTTCGACTGTCTACTTTGTTTTTTGCTTTTGATCCTCCACTTTACCAAGCCTGATGCCCTTCTCCTCACATTGTTCTTTCCTGGGAACTGGTCTAAAAACCAGGGAGACACGTCCTCACCCTTCTTACTTCTCAGGAGCGATCCAGCTGTACTCCTTTCAAAGATGGATTGATACTTCATACTGGAGCTTATTTTTAACTTTATAAGAAATCGTCAAGTGGTTCTTAAAAGTGGCCATACCATTGAACACTTCTCTAAGAAGTAAACAAAATCCTAGTGGCTCTGTAATAACGTCAATATTTCATATTGCTAATGCTGCCAGTCTTTGTCATTTTAGCCCACATGCCAGTGACTCTCAGGAGAATGAACAAATCATAATAGGTCAAATTTAGAAAGTAATCACTTAAAATGTCCATAAATGTATGAAAGGGTAAATAAAGTATGGTATATTTATATGACAGGAAACGACTCAGCAATAAAACAGAACATACATGGCTGACTTGCAAAGAAAATTCTGCTTAGGCAAAGAAAGAGGCCAGAAAAAAATAGAGTTGATGATGGCAACAAATGTGCAAATGTACTCTGCATACAATTGATGTATGTATTGATTGTGATAAGAGTTGGATGAGCCCCATTTTAATAAAATGATTTATTAAAAAAATAGAGTTGATGCTCTCTGAGTCTTTGTAGCAGAGAAGCGGTTGCTTGGGTTTGGGGTGGAGCAGAACAAGATCAACTGCAAAGGAGCATGCGGGAATTTAGCCCGAGTCAGGCATACTATGGCTAATACTGTATCACTAAGCTGATATTACAAATGAGTGGTTACCCGAGGCTGGGACAGAAGAAGAAGGAAATGGCAGGAAGGGGCATGAATTGAGGTGGAAAAGTATGTTTAAATTTTAATTGTGCAGTTAAGTATAGAAAGGGGCACTTCTGAGAAGTGTTGAAACTTATGAGACTTTATAATCTAAAGTGGATTGAATGAAAAGGATACTTGAATAAAGAGATTATTCCAAAAAGTCAATGCCAATATGCGAATGGACAAGTCCTGAGATGATGACCACTGTTTATGGGCTAGCCTATTAACTGATAGATTGGTGGCTCGAGTTCACCCACCAGCACTTTGGAAGAGTGGAATCTTTAGGGAACACAGCCTCCCTCTGCACACTTGGGGTCTCTATGGCTGGCAGTCAACACCATGGCAACCACCTACAACATGCCTACAACCTCGGACCGTTGCTCTGTGCTTTTCTCTTATTAGAAACTATGATATGGAATTTCCAAATGATCATTTGAAGTTTTCAAGATTGATTTGTGTGCTTGCTTGTTAACTTTTCTTCTATTCCTGACTCTGCAATTTCCTTCCCATGGGAGCCCCGATGGCATTGTGCTTAGGCAGTGGGATGCTCCCTGCAAGACTGGCCGTTCAAAACCACCCATTGGGATGAGGCAGGCAGAAGCACTTTCTAATCCCTTGCAGAGTTACAGCCTCAGACACTGGCAGCAACAGTTTGACCTCGTCCTAAAGCGTCACTCTGAATTGTCACTGATTCAATGGCAGTGAGTTGGGTTTTTAGTTTGGGGACCTTTGACAGGTCAGTTTACCTCATCTAACTTTATTTCCTCCTTTCTGTAATGAGAGGACTGTAATAAATCAGATTTAATGAAATATTACATAGCACAGTATTATGATTATGAACTTTGTCCTTTTCAAAGAAATTAATCTCTAATAAAACATATTATTGTGAACTATATTGCTTATAAATCCCACTAGACAGAGAATTTTAAACTTCCAAGGGGAAGCCTATGTAATGGGCCTAGATAAACTCTTCCTTCCTTCCTTTTTATTTCGCCTCCAGAATTTAAGTGGAAATATTTTCAGGATTACAGTAAACCTCAAATGCACAAGACCATACAATTCTCTCTCTCTGATTAGAGTCCACCTCTTGATAAACTCATCTCCCAGGTCTGGGGAAAGCTCAGGGTGTGAGACAGTCTGTTCCAGAAGTTCCTACATGATACCACAGGGGAAAGATGCAATAGGATAAAATTCAGCTAAATTTCCCTCCCCTGGATGTCTTCCAGACAGGGGGAGCTAGCGCAGAACTTTTGGAAGAGAACAATTTAAACACTCCACTGGAGATGGGGCCCATACTATTGGGACTATAATACAGAGTGACGAATCTCAGAGTATATAATAAGATGGTGATTAGGAATCTAAACATTTGCTACATCTGGTTATATTGATGTCTGATGTTTCTATCTCTTACAATCAATCTCTATTCTCACAAAATGCTACAGTTTACCCTATTTATTGGGGTCCTTCTCTCTGTATTAACTCTCTTCCCATTTGCTTTTTCCTTTTTCTTGGAAACTGTAATACTACCTATGTTACAGTTGAAATATTGCTCATAAGAAAATATATTCATGCAAAAAGTGAGCCAATACCCAATTATCATCATCACCATCATTAACATTTTGTTCTGGACATTTCTAGGCAGCGCACACTCACAGACAGATCGAAAAAGAGTACAAAACAAGATTAACGGTTAATTCATGGAAGAAAGTAAGTGCAAAAAACAAAAACCAAATGCCAGAGTATCTGAGTAAGTGAAGCGAAGGCTGTGGGTGGTCTCCTAAAGCTACAACCGGGTCAAGACGACTCCAACTGTACATCAGAAGGCTTCAATTCGACATCACTTTCTGTCGGCAGAAGTCCGGCTTGCCTTCACCCTCAAGCCTTCTTGACCCTGACCCCAACCCCAGTTGTTTTTCCATAGTACCCTACTTCCCTACTTGGTTTGCTCATTGCTATGGCCACACAGACTCAGAGACAACATACCATAATACTCATGATTATAGAGCTTATTAGGGAAGCTACCAGGTAACAAGCGGAATCAGAAATATTAAAAACATCGATGTTTGTTTCAGGGCCTCAGCTCAACAGCTCTGAGAGGCATACTCGTCCTCATCTTCTCAGCCACAAGACTCCTAGCCTTTGCCCTGCTCCAGCAAGTGTTAAAACTCTCCTTTAGAGATGATGAAGACTTAAAAGGCACTACTCCGAAACTTGTCTCCTTCTCAAAGGCACTGTGCTGTACTCAATCTCCTGGGTGGGAAACACACCTCTCTATCTCAGGGTCCCTGTGCTATTGCCTCAGTCTGTGCCTCTCCCTCCTGCACGAAGCATATCTTGGATACTCAGGTCTCTTCTTTCTTAATGGATGTGGCATTCTATCTTCTGAGATTTCTTACTGGATATGTAGTGGAAGGAGCCCCACTGGCTTAGTACTTATGTTTCGAGCTTCTCATCACAAGGTTAGGTTTTCAAAACCATGAGCAGCTTCTTGGGAGAAACTCTAGGCTCTCCCCTCTTAGGATGTTAGAGTCCCTGAAAGCCACAGAGGTGGTTCCCATCTGTACCATGGAGCCTCTGTGAGTCAGAAGCAACTTGATGGCTGTGGATTTGGGTTGAGTTTTCTTTTCATACTCAGGGAATTGACAAAACTGGTCAATCCATTGTTATAGAGTAGACCTATATACTTAACATGCATACTCTTATTCAGTGATTTGGTGGAAACAATAGACTATGACTAGAAGAGTATTCCAAGTAATTAAACTGTGTTACAGTGCCCTTAGAGACACTGAAAATGATATTTGATCCATAAATAGTACTAAATATTGAAAACAAGTTACAGTAACAGGACATGGCCCTTGAGAAATTTTTAAAATATGCCTAGCAAAGCAATTAATTGAACATGACTTGGAAGATAAAACAAACAGAAAAAACTTTCAGAAATTTGAAACAGAAGACCAAGAGATGAAAATATGAAGTAAATATTCAATATTTCTCTGCTAAGTTCACATGGAAGATGTATTAAAGCTCATGTGTTCCAATCATAAAATCCAAGACTGAAGGAAAGAACAGTATTCTGAGCTTTCAGTTTGCAGAAGGCTATGGATGACAGTTAAAGTCCCAAATCCATTTGCAGGGTCTCCACTTGGATTAAGCCTCTAGTACATTCCCCCTAACCATCGGCCAGCCATGTGAAGAGCCATGCTATTAGAGTGCATTGGAACGTGGATGAATGCAGATGCAGTTAGGTTAAAATTTAATAACATCTTTTTTTTCTCACTTTGGGCCTATTTTAAATTTATTTTAGTTTTTATTACCTTTCTATAATCTTATCAACTGGAACTTTCTTTTGTTTTATTCTATTTGAAATCAAGAAGAGGTCAATCTATAGGCATAGTAACTGAATTAATAGTATCTTGAGGTTATGGCAAGGGAGGTGGGGCAGGTTAGGGAGCTAATAACAATGAGTATGGGGAGCAAGAAAATGTTCCAAAATTGATTGTAGGGATGATTGCACAACCCTTTCAAATGTGTTTAAAGTTATCAAACTGTATCATGTGTGAATTATATGTCAATTAGACAGTTAAATTTAAAAAAATCTCACCTTATGAAGTTTATAATTTGACTAAGGAGGGAGTGCATAGCATTGATCACTATATTAATAAAATAAATGTATCCTTTGCAGATCACAATTAGTGATATGCATAAAAACCTATGAAGGTGATGGGATATTATAGAAAAGCTATGGAAAAAGGAAGAGAAGGGTGATTTTCAAGTCCTCATTGATAAAGTAGCTTTTTAATTGAATAGGATGAAAAAATGAAGTAGAAAAGTATTTAGTGAAAGAGACTTTTAAGTATGATATTCTGCAAATGCAGAATAACAAAGGTGATAATGAGCCTGTTGTATTCTAGAAGCAGTAATGTTGGCAGACTAAAGGAGGAAGGACTAGGAGAGGAGGGAGCCGTAAGAGATTAAACTGAGGAGGAGCTAGATAGTGTAGAGAGGCCACCGGAGGGCCATTTCCTCTGAGTCAGAGGAGCATCTGTACAAGTGGGAGTGAACAATCTTGAAAAATATCTAAAAGGAGTCATTCTGATTGCAATATTTAGACAGCAATCGTGGATTAAGAGGGCACTCATCAGATGACCACCACAGTGAGTAATGTGAGACATTCTGATGACTAGATCATTGTGGAGAGGCCCTGGTGGAGTGGTGGCTATTCATTGGGCTACTAACTACAAAGTCAGCAGTTCAAAACCACCAGTCACTCTGAGGGAGAAAGATGACTTACTATTGGTGTCCAGTCACAGTCTTGGAAACACACAGGGCCAGTGCTACCCTGTCCTGGGGGTCCCTGTCAAAGTTGATTTGATGGCTGTGGGTTGAGAGAGTTTGTATATCGTGGTGGTGGTGAGGTAGGCTAGATTGTGACTATATTTTGTAGATAGAAGCAATAGAATTTGTGAATGGATTAAATGGTGAAAGCATAATGCTGCAGCAAGGCTCCAGAGGGTTTGTCCTGAGCGACCAAAGGGTGGAGCTGTCACTAACCGAGGTGTGAAAGACCGCAAAGCAAGTGTTTTGTTTGAGCATGGCTGGGGACATGGTTTTCTTCTAAGCTTCAGATCCCTGTAAAATACTTATAACAGATTCCAATATCCTTGCTTTGATCATTGCTTCCTTTTATTTAAAAAAATTTCCCTTTCCTTTCTTCCACCTTGTAGTAACTCCTCTCAATTAAATTGCTGTTGCTTCAATACTCCCAGTATCTTTATACCCTTCTTTGTTGGTTTTAATTCCCTAGTTGCGCCACTGCAATCTAGTCAAGAGGAATTACTAGGAGGAAGAAGAAGGACAAGCATGATGATGGATCAGGAGGAAGGTAAAGAGAAACACAGGAAAGATCTATGAAGCAAAGCTATGGATAGAGGTATAAGCATAGGTATATACATATGCAACATAATAATTCACATTAATTAATTCACAAAAATAGAGATATTGGCCAATGTACATATATTTATATGACAATACACTGAGATTCTGGATGGAATCCAGGCCTCTGTTCTTGCCCTCCCCCAATGTAAGAACACTTGGTTCTAACAAACTGGCATTCTGTGTACAATCACTGAAGATAAAATGGGTGCATAATCAAATGTGGTGAAGAAAGTGCATGATGACCAGCTATCAAAAAATGATAGCATCTGGGATCTTAAATGCTTGAAGTTAAACCAGCATCCATCTAGCAAAGATGCAACAAACTCATATGGAAGAAGCTCACCAGCCTGTTCAATCATGAGGTGTGGATGGAATCGGGTAACAGGCATTAGAAGACACCAAGCAAACAAACAACAACAACCCATATGGTTGAGAATGTGGAGTGTCAGAGCAGAGACCCCAAACCCTCTGTATACAATGGGACATCCCCTCGCAGAAGAGTCACAAGGAAGGGGTGAGTCAATCAGGGAGCCGTACAGCTCTGATGGAACACTCAATATTCCTCTGGTTCCTTGAGGTTTCCTTACCCCTCACTATCATGACCCCAGACCTGCCTTCCACTGCAGGCTAAATCAGAGCAAGTACACAATAACAAGAAAGCGATAACAGCTCAGGACACATGGATCCCGGAATAGGAATCAGGGTAGCAATACCAGGAAGGCAGGGGGAAGGTGCAGAGAGGAGGGGAGGAAGAGGGAGCCAATCACAATGATGGACACACAACCACCACTCCACCTCAACAGAAACAATGGGGGAGGGAGGGAAGTGCAAAATATGAAGTCATTATCAAGAGGTCAGGGCGATGAGCGGAGAGAGGGAAAAAAGAGGAGCCGAGACCAAGTGCTCAATAGAAAGTAAATGTTTAGAAAATAATGATGGCTCACATAACTACAAATGAGGGAAAGAACAGGGTGGGAAACCAAGGCCCACTTGTGGGCAATTGGACACTCCTTTATAGGGGAGTCGTGGGGAGGAGACAGGCCAGTCAAGGTGCAGTGAGGTAGCAATGAAACATACAACTTTCCTCTAGTTCCTGAAGGCTTCTTTCCCACCACTATCATGGTCTCAGTTCTGCATTACAAATCCAGCTGGACTGGAGGAGGTACACTGGTAGAGATGGGAACTGGAAATATGGGGTACGCAGGACAGACAAACCCCTCAGGGTGAGTAGTGAGAGTGGAGTTGCCAGATGAGTGGAGAGAAGGTGGGGCGCGGGGAGAGAGAGAGAGAGAGAGAGAGAGAGCCAACTATAAGGATCTACATATAACCTACCTGGAGGACAGACATCAGAAGAGTGGGCGAGGGGAGATGTCAGGCAGTGTAAAATATGACAAAGCAATAATAATTTATAAATTATTGAGAGTTGGTGGGATAGGGGGAAGCGATGATGTAGGGGAAAGAATGAGAAGCTGATAACAAAGGCCTGAGTGGAAAAGCAGATATTTGGAGAATGATAATAGCAGCAAACATGTGAAGGTGCTTGGCACAGTGTATGTATTTATGTATTGTGGTAAGTGATGTATGAGCTCCCAACAAAATGGTTAAAAAAAAGAAAAAAGAGAATAATGATGGCAATGTATGTACAAATGTGCTTGATATAATTGATGTCTGAGTTGTTATAAGAGCTATAAGGGCTCCCAATAAAATGATTTTAATATAAATAAAGAAAAATAAAATTATGATGGCAACATATGTACACATGTGTTTGATACAATTGATATATGGGTTGTTATAAGACCTGTAAGAGCCTACAATAAAATGATTTATTTAAAAAAAGCAAATTTCCTTTGCCCATATTTCACTTTATTTTTTTGTATTATTTTCCTTTGACAATTAACAAGCAGCCTCAAAAAATGGCCAAATAATTACAAAGCAGGAATATTTTTCAAGTTCTTACATAAGGTAGAAATGATCCCAAGCAAGAAGCATTATAAGCCCGAACCTTTCCCCACCTTTTCCACTTTCCAGTGGGCAGCAGGCACAGAGAAGGGCAGCTGTAATCTGCGGACAGACCAGAGTCAGCCCCTTCTATTCACCTCTCCTACCAACACCGAGTCTGACTCAGTCTTAATTAGCTTCCTGATGTGCATCAGCTTTTAAGCATGATTTGAGTCACTTTATTGTTTATTGTTTACATTAGCACGCCTATTAGACCTTTCATAAATGAAGTGAAATTAACTCTAGGATGATGGATCTGGAATTCAGGGGGAGAGGCGTGAACTGCCTGTGACAAGAAGGGACCTTTCCCCCCATCCATCCTGTGAGAACCTAGAGATGGTCCTGGTTAGTCCTAGAAGGAAGGAAGGCCTAGCAGAGCACAGGGTTCCTTCTCCAAAGCTTTGACCTTGCAGTTCTGCACCTTCAAGCTAGTCTGCATCAAGCCATCACAATTATCATTTATGTGTTATATCCAGTGTCTTTGGGCAAAGTTAAGCTTGTCTCATTTGCTGGATGTCTCTAGATTCACATTTCACTCTGGATTTTTTAGTGACATTCACCCTCAAACCTTAGTTTTCTGATGGAGTCCAAAAAATCATCGACTTTCAGTGTGTCTAGCTTTTTCTTGTGGTAAGAGTGAGAGGGAGTACATCTAAGCTCTTTCTATTTTGGAAGTGAAACTGATATATACATCATACCTCTATTTGTAACTTATGAATTACATAAAGTATACAAAAAAGGTAAATTATTCAGATAAGAAAGAAAAACATTCAAACTGACTCACCAATTTTGTATGTGAGTGTGCTTGCCTAGATCTATATACCTGATGCTTACAGGATATTCCCAAGGAGATATTCTTCAATTAGAACCTTGACTAGTGACTAGTTCTGTTATATAGGTTAAAAGTTAATTCTGGCTCCTGAGCACATATGGTTCTTTACTTTTGTTCATAATGCCTTTTAGTCAGATATTCAGAAGTATTGATTTATATGTTTCTTCAGTTTTCATGTAGATATTTGACCTCCATTTTTAGCCCCCAGTCTCTCCACAGTTCTCTTCTACTCAATGTCAAATGAGTAGCCTAATATATTTTTCTGCAAGGAGCAAATAAACATTCATGTTTGAATGAATAAATATGTTAGCTACTATTATACCAATAGCTCTACTTTGCTATTTTTACATAGAAACTTGAATGCTGATATTGCTATAAATAGTAGCTACAAATGAATTTTGGGTGCATTGCTGGCAGGTTTCTGGTATACAAATGAACATGACTTGCAAATAGCAATTTTACAGTTTCCACATATGGAAATTCAGCTCTGTGTATAATATTCTGCTTGAAGGTTCAGAACAAGGAGGCAGAGCAACGTTCATTCACACAACTTAAAAAAATGCATTAGGTTGGCTATTTTGATTTCTTCTCCGAATGAGTCCTAATGACATGAAACATTAATTGCCTAGTACTGAGTTCAAGTTTGCTGCCTTCAAAGAGATTATGGGAAATCTGGATTCAATTCATTTCTGTATGGACTTCTCTGGAGACTCTACATCACCAAATTGGAAGTTGAATTAAGCAAGCCTTCAAATCCCATAGCTACGAGTAATTGTGGGGAAGTGTGTCCACTCACAGATTATCCTTACTGTTGTCTGTAAAATTGAGTGCTGGTGCCTCCGTGATTAGCCATTGGGCTGCTAACAGCAAGGTCAGAGAGTCAAACCCACCAGCCATTATTAATGAGAAAGATGGGGTTGTCTACTGCCATGAAGATTTCATCTTGTCCCAGAAACCTAACAAAGGCTTGCATTGAGTTGGAATGGACTAGATAGCTGTGGGTTTGGTTTGAGTTTATGGTTTGAAAAAGTTCCTAAGTGTTGCACATGGTTTTCCCTGAATTGTTGATCTAAAGGTTGACAGCTTGAATCCATCCAGTGGCACTAAGAGAAGAAACTTGCTCTGTAAGATACGGTGTTACCACAAGCCTGAGTTGGGGGATCTACTGGCGAGTAACAGGCATGATGACTCAAGCATTTTCTTTGTAAGTGGAACCATGCAGCTACTGTTTGGCAATGAAAGCAGAACAAAAAAAATATGTGAGTTCTTTTGAGCCAAGTAGAGGTTCTGCCACCCTGATCTTGTCCTTTCCCTGCCTGGGTGCACGGGACTCCAAGCATTGCAGGACAGCTATGCCAACTGACCAAGGGGCCAGCATCCCTGGAAACAACAATGGAAGGAGAGCTGTATCCCGTTGCAACATACTACTCTTGAGAGTGCTGGCTTTGACATTAGTCAGTCAGCACCCACCTCTGTTTGTCTGAGGACAGAGAGGTCTGTGTCCATGCACATTATACACAGAGAATTAACACAGCAAGAAATCTCTACCAATCAGTGGTAAGAAGCTATATTAGCTTTTAGGGACGTCAGTGGAGAATTCATTAGCGGTGACGTAAATTCCACATTTCTATCTATGTTCAATATCGTGGTCATTGATTTCCTCTGGAGAGAACTCTGGGTCCCTAGTGGATGACAGGAACACAGGGCAGTAGAAGACTGGTTCAGTGTGGCACACCATCTGATCATCCAAAACACAAGGATTCGATTATTATATGAGCAAGTGATCAATGTTTTGTGGATTACCCATTGCTAGTCCCTCTTCCTGTGAATGGATTCTGAGGTTCTGGGTTTTGAGGCTGTAAATCTTTCAGGGAGAAGATCGTCTCAACATTCTCCTTGGAGCACCTGGTGGCTTTTGGTTAATTGTCCAATGTTTCCCCAGTGTACCACGAGGGAACTTTCTTCTGGCTGAAGTCTCTAACATTTTGGAGAGCTAGTTCCTTGTTTTCATGATGAGGTAGCTAGATAAAACAAAACATTTTCCATTTTAACATTTTTCACTTGTAACAGTCCATGGGCATTAGTTACGTCTCATAATCCTACACAGTCCTGCCGAATGTTTTTGTTTTCCCAAACAACATTTGCTTTCTTAGGGCAGTTAGTGGTAAACAAAATGAACTGTATTCAAGAGTGAGCAGAGTTCTAAAAACATATCCCATCCTCATCAAGTGATGAGAGTACATCCTGGGATCCAAACGACAGAAAGGAAGAGTCTGAGAAGTATGGATGAGGAAAGCAAACGGAAAATGGATGGAAGGCGAGAACCCTTACTCAGCATGGGCCATGGCCAGAGAGGGGGACATTGCCTCTGTGGACAGACTTTTATGCTCATCTACCTTAACTAGAATTATGTAAAGGCGCCCTACTGATCTGCATCCTTGACCTGACTCCTGACCTTTGTAAAACTTTCGAGGGAGTTGATTAGAAAGGGTAAATGGGAGCTATCACCCCAGTAAACTTTACTTGGTGATGCATTTTTATGGGATTTCAACAAAAAATAAATTAAAATAAAAAATTTCCTCTTGGGGTCAGTAAGCCAAATCTGCTTCTGGCGATGCAGAGGTTGTGCACTCTGCTACCGATTGAAACCTTGGTGGTTCTTATCCATCTGTCCCACTGTAGAGAATAAATGTCTCTGTCTGCTTCTATAAATATTACTACCTTCAAAACCTTATGGCAGGATTTTATCTTCACAGCATGAATTATCTAAACAGCAGTAGGTTCAAAGCATTCCAAACATTGGAGAATTTTCTCAAAATGGCATGCTATTCCATGGTTGGCCAGAGGTAGTTACTAAAGAAGTCTGTAGAGTATTTATATTGACTCTATGGCTTCAACACCTCTCTCTTTCTCCTAACTTTCTGTCTCCCATTCTTTTTCTGTAACTCTTTTTATTTAGAGTTCAGTGGCTGCCATTCTTCAATAATATAATTAAGTTCTTCCATTATTATCAGGATAGGGGGAGGTGCTATTTTTTCTGTGAAGGGCTATTTGGACATTCATAACATCAATAAAAGGGCTGAGCCCTGGTGGTGTAGTGGTTGTGTGCGGGACTGCAGCCCACAGGGTTGATGGTTCAAATCCAGCAGCAGCTGTGCAGGAGCACGGCTGGGCTTCCTACTCCCACCAGAGCAGTGATGCCACAACAAACAAACAAACAACAGAAAACATCAATTAAGGCCCATGGGGGTCAAACATTTCCTTCCTCACTTCTAAGATGATGACTAGAACTGCCCCTCCTGGTTGAAGCATTTGATCCTGGCTGGGGTTTCCCACTCCATAAGCTCTCTGTGAGCTCGGTGCTCTTCATTGATCAACCAGGCTCACCGTCTCAAGGGAGTCTGTCCAGTTCAGATGTCTTTCCTGAACCTCACATTCACCTCCCCTTTTCTCCCCTGCCCATATTCATGCTGATGATGTATATGCAACCCAAACACGATGTAGCCCAGTGGATTTCCCAACTTTTCTTAACCCCATTCCTTCTTCTAGCTTCTTTACTTCAGTGAGGGACTTCCAACCAGTGATTGAGCCCTAAACAGCTCCTGGATTCAAGAAGGGCTCTTTAATATCACTGCTAATCCTTTCTTGATAACCCTCTCTTCCCAAGATTACCACAACTCCTTGAAAACACACTATGTCCACTCTTACTTTTCCCAGTGTATGCTTTAGGTAGCAGACACAGTGATATTTGTGACTTAGATCAGATTGTTTCATTCCCCTACTTTGAAAAGTCCAGTATGGAATTAAAACAAAACAAAACAAAATCCTTTAGAGGCCTTATGAATATAATCAAACACATTAATAAGATCTATATATTATTCTAGGAGCCCTGGTATCATAGTGCTATTCAAAAGGTTGACAGATTGAATTCACCAGACAATCTAAAGGATACACACACGCGCGCGTACACACACATACACACACACACCTCTCCTCTGTTCTGTTCTATAGAATCATTTTGAATCAGGATGTAGCTTATGGTGACGAGTCACATGCTGTTCCACAATGTGGCTCCTGTGTATCTCTAGTCTGTTATCTTACACTGCCACTTGTATTCAGTAATCCACATCCAGAACTTTCTTGGATATATCAAATGCATTCCTACATGCTTTCTCTTCCTCGGAGCCTGTCTCTTCTTTGATGTATACTCATCAGTTTAACTCACACTCTTTCTCTATATCTTTGCAGACCTGTCTCCTCACTCCCTTCACCATCTGGATTCTTAGTGTCTTCATATGCCCTTTTACGTCTCATATAACAATTGTATGTTTATGTCTCTAACAAAAGCAGGATAATATTATATCATTGGAGATATTTTTCACTTACTAACTCTATGTCCATATACACACAAGAATCTCATTTTTAAAGACTGTGTAGAATTCCATTGTATTATATAGCGAACATTACATAAACACTTCCATTTTGACATTTAGTAATCAAAGGTAGAACTGCTGAAATGAGGAGGGAATCTTAAGCCCAGTGTTCAGGAAAGGGTTCATAGTGTATAGTGTAAAGGACAATGATATATAGCACAATGAAGAAAGGGTTTATTTGGTTTCCAATACTCTCTTCAAACACTAAGGTTTTGTCAGTCTGGGCAATCATTCCCCCCTCCCCCCACCCCGCTCTTATTTTCGGTTTGCATAACTTACTGATATATTCTAAGAAACAATGCCAACTGCCTCAATATTTGCATGTTTGTCAAATTATGATTATAGCTATCACAATGCATTTGATTATAGTGTATTTAATTTATAAATTTATCTCATAAGGATAATGGGTGAATATATAATAGAAATACATATAAAGTGATTCCTAATGAAATTATTACATTAGTCTCTAGTTAGATATCTGCATGAATATCTGTGAAATTCTTAGGCACAGTGAGCTCTTTCTATTGTCTCAATCAATTCTGATAACTGGGATGGTTTGCTGGCAAACTTTCATGTTGATTGCTTGAGCCTAAAGCAAATCAGATATCTTTCCTCATTTAAATCAGTCACAGGAGGAAGTGATAATTTTGGTAAAGTAGAATTTGGTTAGGAAACATTTTCTCCAACTTAAGAAAGCAAGTTGTATGAGCAACAGAGTTGACCAAATGAGAATACCCACTGAAAATTGAATCTAATGTGCTGTAACGGGCATTTTATTCTGAGTTATGTTAGTCACTGAGATAGCGTATAAGCAGTCAGAGGGATATAAAGTTTTAGTTCGGCTGTCCAATTTAACTATTGATATGATGTGAATTTTCAGACAATTCATCAACAGTTTCAAAAGATATTGTTTGGCACTGCATCGATTTTAGTTATACAGAATTATACCTAGTTCTTTGGCTGATTTTAGAGTGGTCTAACCATCTAACCAATACTCAAGCTTGGAATCAGAAATGCTATGTAGTCTTGGCTAAGCATCATCTTATGATGCGCTTGGCACTTCAAACAGGTAGTTGATTAAATACCCTAGATGTACTTAGACTAAGACATCACACACATATAGCCTTAGGAGAGACATGGAAATTCTGACTACTTCTGCCAAGCCTTGAAGATAATGAATTTGCTCAGTGAGTCAGACCCACGGGGTGGCTGCAAGTCATGTTTCCAAGGGGTTAACTCTCAAGTGAATGTAAAGATGTATTCAGCTTTCCACAAGACATCTGTGCATTTAGCCCAGATATAGGCACAATCCAGCCTTCAGAAAGGTGAGAGTGGGCTGAGAGGATGTCACTGTGTGAGCAGAACTGAAGGCAAGACAGGTCTTTTCAAGTGTGTGCTGTAAGCCTGAAGGAGGATAGCAACGTCCTTGGGGCCTTCCGAGGAGAGATTCTTCCCGGCTGAAGAATCAGTGTGCAGTCACCAAAAAGCCCTGCAACTTATCAGGCAAAGGGACCTGAAGGCTAGAGTGCTGTGATGATGCAAATGAAGGGCAAAATGGTACAAACGCCTATCTCCCAGAAGGTGCAATTAGGCAGCAAAGGTAGAAAAGCAGCTATCTCTGGAAATGCAGAGAGGAGGCGCCTGCAGACTACTGCAGGCCTGGGTTCACAGTTAAAAGATAGTGACGATTTCCATTTTTGGCCTCCATGTGATATAAAAGTTTGCCAGACTTCCAATTGATAATACTAATAACAGATCAGAAAATAGACACAGTTAATGCAGAGACCAATGCCCACAATGCAGTGAAAACATCTGAGCTGGAGGAAATCAGGGATATATACACATATATTCCATGATAATCCAGCTACAGCTATGCACATAAAATCTCTGTCTAAATCATGTGAACTATTTGACATCCTCAGCCATTAGAGATGCTGGGTTCGTTCTAAATATCTTAGCTTGCTAAAACAAGCATACATTCGACTTCTATTCCACTCCCATTTAGATTGGTATTTTGCTATATGTCATTCATAGATTGGCACACACAAGGCACACATGTCGGGCAGTCGCCATGGTGCTTCTCCATACCATTGGAAGTTATTTAAGTGTGTATGGCTTGATCAAAATGCCCATGTGGTACTTTGCTTTGCAGGCAGACCTCTATTTGAGACCTGCAAAGTCTTTCTGACATGTGCAAAGGCAGAGGCCTTTTCGGCTGTTTTATGAGTCTGCATTAGCCCATAAAACTCTTCATTGAACTGAGTGTTGTTGATGAGATGGCCTTATCGCTTCTCGATACCTTTTCGGTGCCTTCAGTTTCCTTCATGTTCCTTGATGGTTTTCCTGTTTATACACTTGGCTAATTAAAATAACAAATCTTCACAGCTGTCTTTTTGGGATTCCTTCTTATCACTCTAAACTAATTAAATTGGAAGGAGGGGAAAAAATGAGAGCTGGCTCCAACCAAGTAGCAAATCTTCCAGCATCAACTATATTTAGTACCCTTTGTGAAATAAAAATATTTTATCTTGGACAATCCTTTCTGCATGACTAATATAATGATCTTTAGGATACTCAATCCTTTGTCTATTCTGCTGCCCAAGAAACTTCTGTGCCTCCACTCCCAAGCGGACTACAGGATAAACAGAATGCTTTTGGGCAGAAAACCCATAGAGTTGAATCAATCTCCAATCCAATGCCATAGATGCTGAGAGCTCATTCGTATGAAAGCAATGAAAAATTGAATGACTGAGAGAAACACCTTATATCCAAGATAAAGTCCAAGTACCTTGCTAGTTTCATGGGCAGTTAGGACAGCCTATGAAAGATCAAGAACACTCCCACCAAAAGAGGGCAGTGATGCTCCCCCCCACACACACACAAAAAAAAAGATCAAGAACTATTGTCCGAAGGAGCTACCATTCTCTCACTCAAGCCATGGAGATGTGGATTGTCTTAAAAGATTATAATTGATGTGCCTTTTCATTGGTCTGGGACATTTTAACTGTGAGCTGAAATAACTTTTCAACTTTCCTTTTCCTTACTTGGTATTATAATGTTCAGCAACATGAAGACCCTTTTTCTGTTCCCTTTTATACTCTCTGGCACCTCAAATTATAATTCCATGCTGTAGAATTTGAATAGAGACAGTTTGTTAATCTTGGCATCAGATATTTTATTAGCAAGTGTTCTATCTATTTGAACTACATGCAGTAGTTGAGCTGTATTTTAATTTATAACATATTGCATTTTCTTATAAATCTCGTCTTATGAATATTCTAAATTAACCAGACTGATTTGCAGTTTCTCTGGGTTTTATTTCTGATGAGTTTAAAAAATCAAGCATATTGAATGTGAACAATTGCATCTAAAGAAATAGTTTGAGGTTTAGCATATTACTTGTGGGCTTTAAAATTCAATGAACAACTAATGTCCTTACTGTCCATTTTTCCCTTGTAGTACTCAGAGAGGAACCTATAAAGGAGTTAATTCTCAAGAATTCTAATGCCTAGAGCACTGAGGAGTTAAATGATTACTGTAAGGCACATTTGGTAGGTGAACGCGCAGAATGATGGATTACCATCTAAGGACATTTTTGAGAAGAGGAAGATGGCAATTTGAAAAGGAAAATTTACATGAAGATGCTTGCATTATATATTGAACTGCATTCACCAACATATATACATTTAGGTACTAACCTTGCTACCTATGACTGTGACCTTTTCTCTCTCACACACATTTTGCAATTAAATTAAGGTCATGTTGGAGTAAGGGAGATCCTAATTCTGATCCTTTGCCAATGGTATCTGGAAAAGAGAAGCACAAACACAGAAATACAGGCTTGAGAACTGCCAGGAACTCCCTCAGACTGCAGACTCAGAAGATATAAGGATCTTTCCCTTGGGAGAGAGAAAAAGAAAGACAGAGACGTGGCAGAGGAGGGAGAAGGAGAGAGAAAAAGAGAGGAAGAGGAGGAGGAGAGATAAGATGAGATGACATAAGTGAAACTCTGCTAGGTCCCTGAAATCAGACTTCTAATCTCCATACCTGTCAGAAAATAGATTTCTGGTCTTTAAAATACCCTTTGTGGTACTTTGTTAAGGAAGCCATAAGGAACTAAGGCAGCCTGGAAGATTTCTTCTGTGACTAACCAAGGAATCTCTATCTTGGTCAGACAGAGACTGCTTAGAAGAATTGATCTAGCACCATTCCGTTGTCTTTGACCTTAAAATCTACCTTGCTTCCATTTATGATTTACCTTGAGAAGTTATGATTTACCTTGAGAAGACATTGTACACAATGCAAAACGCTCGCGTTCATTGAGTGCTTTACCTGCCTACCATTTTTTCCTAACTGTGGCTGTGGTTTAGAGACACTAGCTTTGTGGTTAGCAGCCCAAAGGGTAGCCATTATATTAACAGGGACCCTTTCGTTTGTAGAACAAATATTTTAAATGAATGTTTTCAATGAAGATCATGAAGTCTATGCCACAGCAATTATATACTCCAACTAAGAAGGGACACAATCCAACTATTATTGCACTTAAACAGTTTTGAAAATGCCAACAACAAAAAAGCTCACAATAGATAGTGATCCCTATGGGCAGGGTTACTTAGATAGTTCACGGCTTCCATGACCTTCAGACATTATGATTCTTGCTGCTACTGAGTCGATGCTCACAGTGAACCTATAAGGCAGTATAACTGCTCCTATGAGTTTCAGAGATTGTAATGCTTTATATGTCTTTCCCCTGCGGAGCGGCTGGTGGTTTTGAACTGCTAACCCCATGGTTAGCAGCCCTACACCCAGCCACTAGGGTTTCTCCAAACCAAACTCCATGTCAACGAGTCAATGCTGACTTACCCTTGTGGGATCCCGAGACTGGAACTGTTCACAGGAATAAAAAGCCCAATCTCTCTCCCTCAAAGAGCTGCTTTTGGTTTTGAACTGCCTACCATGGGGATCTTAGACCAACCAGCAACCACTGTACCACCAGGTCGCCTTGTGTTAGAGTAATGAGAAAATAGTGTTAAGCCAGATCAGTTTGGAATTTCTTCCCTTACAGAGATGGCACTCCAGAATTGTTGAATAAGCTAGATGATATCTGCATTTGGGGGTGGAGTGGGGGAAAGAACAGATTGCATTTATGATTCTTTAATGCAATTTCCTCCAAATTACAGCCAATATATTGTAAGACCATATAGCTTCAATTAAATATTTTTCAACCTGTTTTTAAATTCAGTTAAAGGGGTTATAAGCAATTAGTGCCATATAATTACAGGTGCAGTACTATGTTGCTGATTTAATGTTTCTTGTGAAAGACTGTAAATTTTCAAAAAGTTATTGATTCTACTTTAATAAGAACTTTCTTGTCTTAATATAAATTTAGCTTTCCATTTCTTGTCTTAATATACATTTAAGCAAGCTCAGCTGAACCAAAATGATCATTAGGAGAGGTGGAAATCTAAATGTTCCATTTAGATTTGTTTCAAAAAGTTTAAGAGCATCTGCTCCTCACTTACTGACATGATTAGTTCCAAACATCAGGATGCTATGTCAAAATGAAGGATGATTACATCAGATCACAAATTGGAAAGTGACTATATCATTGTGAAGTAACAACTAACATCACTAAATAGCATCCAAATAACTAAGAATCAAGGCTCAACCACATTGACACAACCATCAGAGACAGCTTTGTTCTTGACTCACAATCTTGCTGTTACTCACTTCCAGATGTATGTATTTAGTGTGCAAAATTGTTTCCATTATCAGTGCAGTACAAAAGCCAATATACCACCAAGCGGGAATTGTGCAAAATAGATAGTAGACTTTTAACTATTTCCATAAATGCCAAATATCAGATATCAAGATAGTCAATATATGGGGAGTAGATTTAATACTTTCCTGTCTAATTATAAAGTTATACTTATAGTGAATCTCTTCCAATTGAGAAATTGAATATTATTACCTCAGTGTTTGGAAAAGAAGCACATATTCCTTGTGATTTTGATAGTGACATTAAGGAGTTATGTAGTGCGGTGAATATCTAGCTCCCTTAGAAAAGAAGCATTTTCCACACTTGGCTTATATTTAATGTAAAGATATACTAATTTGGGGGGGGCATCACTGTCCTCTGGTGGGAGTAGGAGGCCCAGCCTTGCTCCTGGAGAGCTGCTGCTGGATTTGAACTGCCAACCCAGTGGGCCGCAGTCCCGCACACAACCACTACACCACCAGGACTCAGCCTGATATACTAATATTTAACTCTCAAATATTATATATAATAGTAACTGGGTTTAAATGTTAATAGTAATAAAATTTGATGCAACTAGTATAAAATTTTGATGGAACATAAACTAGATGCTAGTCAAAATTAAAAGTAAAGATATTTTCTATCATTTAGCTACTTGAATATAGTCTTCACTATGCAATATATAATATATAACCATAGGGTTTAATTATTGACTAAGGAAATGAACACTAGCTACCTCCTTAAATGTTACAGTCAATTTTAAATACACTTACCGTTTCTTATAAAATCAAACATAGCCTTACTGAAGGATCCCACCGGAATTTTTTTTTAATAAGGTGCAAACCCATGTATGTTAGTCTAGGTAGACTAGAGAAACAAATTCATAAACACTCACATATGCATAAGAAAGAGTATTATAGATAAGAGCAATTGAACAGTGAGAAAACATCCCAACCCAGTCCAGTCCGAGGTCGTAAATCCGATGTTAGCCCATATATACAATACAAATCTATAAAGTCCTCTTCAGAATCTCAAAATACATGCAATGATGTCAAATGCAGAACAATCAAAAGCCAGTGGGTAAAAAGTGGTATTGTAAGCCCCTCAGCACTGGCAGTGTCAACGTGACCCCCCTCAGTCCAGGTTCCTGGCTGTATCAGAGCAGGTCCATGTGGCTTGTCTTCAGAGATTTCTTGCAAGGAGCCAGTTTTTTCAGTTGAGTCTCTCAAGCAACGAGCGTTGTCAGTAAAAAGTCTCCACGTGAGTTAACTGAGAGACAATGTCTCCTCCTCCAAGAAGGAAGTCTGGAATTTCCCAGAATTCTCTGGAGAAGGCCATGCCACTCATTGGCTATCTCCAGATTGACAGTCTAGACGCCACCCCGACACTCTTCATCCTCAAATTGACACCAGATTAGGTGATTGTCACACCATGTCACACACAAAAAAACTGCACTCCAAGCATAAAGGTATACGAAGGAACTGTGATGCACAATGCTCTTGTGGCACAGAGCCTTGTGGTGTAATGCTTTCATTGTGGGTGATTAACGACAAGTCAGCAGCTTAAACCACCAACCTCTGGGGGAGAAAGATGATGTTTCCCCTCCTGTTCAGAGTAATATGCCCAGAAACCCACAAGAGCAGTTCCCCCGGGTCCTGTAGGTTGCCATAAGTCAGAAAGCAACTCAATATCAGTGAATTTGGTTTTCCTGAATCCAAATCCTATTATATTTATGGGAAGTTAATTTTGAAGTAGAACTACTCTATAGGTTCCCAAGGCTTTAAATCTCTTTCCCATTGGGTCTGTGTATATGGACATATACAACTATTTGCAAATATATTAATCTATAACGCATTATAACTCACAGTCATGGAGCTCATTACAACTCATAGAGAATCTATAAGACAAGGTAGAAACCGCCTAATCGGTTTCCAAGACTTTATTTCTTTATGAGGTTAGATCGCCTCATCTTTCTTCCAGAATCTAATTTAGTATATCATATTTTTATTATATCATATCAAAAGACAAAAGAGATATACATTTTTAAATCCCACAATATTTATATTGCTACCATTTGTCAGTAAAATACCTCCAAGGGCATTCAAAACTTCTTTTTAACTTTAAAGATTAAATATTACAAATTAAAGACATTAATATATTTTAAAAATTATCTTAAAAATAGTGAGTTTAGTATTTATTCAGGACTACAAACATCTGGTATTACCATTAGTAATTAATATGGGCATAGAAGTTCTCACCAGCATAAGAAAGCATAATACTAAAATAAGAAAAGAAAAGCTTTTGTTATTATTTGCAGGCAATGGGACTATGTAAATAGAAACCTCAAGGGAATAATCTATAAAATTCTGAGAATTAGTATTACATTTCATTGCAGTGATTGGATATAAATTAAATGGGCTAAAGTTGATATGTTTCTGTATAGCAGCAATAACCAATTAAAATACATAATATGAAAAGGTACTATTCACATAATAGTGATATCTTATTAACAATGCACACAATCTATATGAAGAGTTTTAAAATATGTAAATGAAAATGTTAATATAATATACTAGGAACAGAAACTATGTTTACATAATGGAGTACTAGATTTTGCAAAATATGTCAATTCTTCTAAAAATAATAGCATCAATAAAATTTTAATAATATTTCTAACAAAATTTCTAGGGCTCATGATAAAATAATTGTAAAGTTAATTCCAAAGAGTAATAGATACTGATATAATATGAAGCTATATGTGAACTGCATTAAAACAACATGAATTAAAACAAGCTTAAACATTATTATTCTAAAAATATGTGAAATTATAGCTTGAGAAGTTAATAAAACTTAGTAGACAAACATCCTAGTAAAAGTGAAATTAAGAATATAATTTAGAAGTCCACAGAAGACATATATGTGATCAAAACATGTGGGATGCTTTTCCAAACTCAGAAAGAGAATGAGTCAGGAGCCACCTGACATCACCTAACAGCAAAAAGGGAAATGCACACTTCAATACCCTAAGAAAAATAGCATGACCTTTCCTACCACTTAGGCAAATATGCATATATACATATACATTTAATCAGACACATGTATATTCAGCTCAAATATCTTTATTTCAAACGCTTCCAGGGGCAGTTCTCCTCTCTCCTATAGGTTTGCTATGAATCAAAATTAGCACAGTGGCAGTGAAAGAATTGAGAAAATAATGACAGTAGTACTACTTGCTATAATCTCACTATTTATGATATGGATGGCATTAGGTCCCTGGCGATAAAATAATTTGCCCTGCTTTAATATAAATATTGGTGATTTGAACTGATGGGGAGAGTCCTAATTTAAAGATTGCCTTAAATATGTGTATCAATAAAACTATATGTGTGTACATGATGTATATGGGTGTGTGTGTGCATGTGGAGATATATATATATATATATATATATATATATATATATATATGAAGAGGGAGAGAGAGAGAGAACCACTCACTCTGTAAAACTTGAGGTTGAGAAGTACTGTTAGAATAGATGCGTGGAATAGACAACCACAATAGGTTTTTGGTTTACGGGCAACACTAGTGTTCAGGGTTTAAAAAACACAGCCATAATTTTTCAGAATAGAACTTGCTCAATATTGGATATATACTTAAACATATAAGAAGACAAGAATAGGACTTCCAGGAAGATGGCAACTGAGTAACACATACAAGATGGACTCTGCAGATATTTGCCCAGGCGAGTCAACATTGCTGGATCATAGGAGGAATATCATAAAGATAAGTTGGCACAGATCCACAAGGTTTTGAGGTGCTGGGTGCTTTTGACTTACCACAGTGAAGGCTGGCTGACCTTAGCCCCACCACTGTCTTGGCTGGAGTCAGCATCAATTAGAATTGGCACAGGGGCTTTATCTCAACACAGTCACAGCTTGCCACCCACTTGAATCAGGGATGAAACCCATTGGGGCTCAGCTATATTGTTACTTTTGTTTCCTTCTCTTCTCTCTATCCTTCCAGTTTCAGCAGGCTTAGTTCTTTGATGTTTTTTCCTCTTGGTCTCTTCTATGCTCTCACACACCACTGCAGACACCCCTTAGCCTATGGCATTTACACCTGCTCTACCCAGCTGGGAGAACTACATCCTGTGCAGCATAGCCTGAGGCTGGGGAAATCCACCTAACTTCTACCAGGGTTATTCCACCCAGTTTCTTCCCAGGGGATTCCTGCCTGTATGACTGGGGAGCTTTTATCTCACCTCTGTGGCCCCACGTGACTGAGGGAACTGCCTTCCACCTGCCACTGTGCTTCATACAGCCTAAGACAGCTCAGCCAACACTCGCCAAAGTTCCACGCTGGTACAGAAATCCCTGCCCAACCTCTGAAGCAATCTGCCTGACGAGGGCAATTCCATTCATCATACGTGGTGCTCTACACAAAAGCAGGCAGCCCACCAGCCTTCTGTGGCACTCCCCTTGTAGCAAGCACCGCTGTGCACCCTCTATGTGCCCCAAGCTGCCATGGGCCGCCATCATGGCTTCTAGTGATATCACACACTATAGGATCATCCTGTGGGTCCGCAACAACCCAACCAGTGTCCCTTGAGAGGACCATCTAACTTTCCTTCCAAATAACAAAATACAGGTTGACTAGGGAAAGAGCTAGGTCACAGGAGGATAAAGTGTTAGGTCAATTCTATAGTTGAATTAGTTGCAGACAATTCAAAGAAGGATTGCTACGAGTCTCCCAGAGAAAGCCTGTTTTCTTTGATATCCTGGAAAATGGCATCTGGCTCCTCTAACACAACCCAATGAAAACAGCAATTAGCCCAATGGCCCCAATGAAAACAGAACAGGAGAAATAAAAGGCATTGGCAGAAGATTTCCTGAATCTAATGATGTGCATAGAAGAAGCAGACATTGATCTGCCACAGAAAGAAATTTTCAGAATGCTGCTTGAACTTATACAGGATACGTGGGAAACAATGGAGAAAAACATTGAAATGATAGATGAGATAAAGACCATACACTGAAGTGAAATACAAGAGCTGACTCAGACTTAGCCAATCAACTGGAGGAGGCGGAGAACCCCACCAGTGACCTAGAGGATTGCCAAGCAGACTTTAAAAAACACCAACAAAATTCTAATAAGATCATCAGAGAAGCTGAAGAAAACCTAAGAGCTATACCTGGTGCTATGAAGAGGAACAGCATCAGGACAGTTGGATTACCGGAGGAAGACCCAACAAAGAAGTCATCGGCAACAATAGAGAAGTCTTGCAGAAAAACTTCCCCAGCTTAATGATTGAAAAGCAGGCAAGCATTTGGGAGACTGAAAGAACACCAGTTAGACTGATTCTCCAGGGAAAGTCACCAATAGACACAAAGTTCGACGATCCAACTTAGAGACAAAGGAAAAAAATCATGAGAGCAGCTAGGGAAAAAAAACAAGCAATCGCATATAAAGATTCCCAAATAAGAAAATGGTCAGACTTATCAGCAGACACAATGAAGAAGAGGAAAAAGAAGAATAACATACTCAAAAAATTGAAGGAAAATCACACAACACCCTACCAAGCATAAATTAGAGACTACCACACAGAACAGCCTCACCCAGAGGGCAGCAAAGAGAAAGCAGTCCCCAACATAGCATTGTTGTAAGGGTGGAAAGACGTCAGACATTATCCACATTCAAACACATATGCCCAACACACTGAAAAGAAAGGGAAGTAGGGAACAACCCAACACAAAAGGTATAAGATGACATCACAGAGTTCACAGATGGAGATAATTACCCTACATATCAATGGACTGAACTCGGGCATCAAAAGCCTGCGGCTAGCGGACTGACTTAGAAAACACAACCTATCAATCTATTGCCTACAGGAGACATCTCAAGACTACAGACCAAAATAGGCTGAGAATCAAAGGCTGGAGAAAGGCATATCAAGCAAACAACAATTCAAAAAAAGCAGCAGGAGCAATTCTTATCTCAGATAAAATTGACTTTTAAGTGCAAACCATTAAAAGAGATAAGGAGGGACACTATATAATGCTCATAGGAAGGGTAGACAATGAACCAATAAGCATTTCAAACATATATCCCCACTGAATATATGAGAGACCCACTGAATTTGTCAACCAAACACTCCAAAAGCTGAAAAAAGAAATCACAGCCTCAACAATTATAATGGGTGAATTCAATACACTGTTCTATGAGAAAGAAAGATCAAAGGGAAAGAAACTGAGCGAAGAGGCTAGCGATCTAAACACTGCAGTTAGACAATTTGATTTAATAGATATCTACACAACTTTTCACTCAAATTAAAAAATAATCACATTCCTTTTAAGCCTACTTGGCACATCATCGAAGATAGGCCACATGCTGGCGTATAAGGTGAATATACATAAATTTAAGAACATTGATATCATACAGACCTCTCTCTCTGACCGCTGTGCCATAAAACTGGAAATCAACAAAAGGAAGATGAAGAAAACAAGAGCAAGTAATTGAAGGATGGGGAAATCTCTATAGCAAAAGGAATGTGTACTGGCTCAGATCAGAGACGATATTAGGAAATTTCTAGAAGCCATCGAGAATGAAAACATGATATACCAAAACTTATGGGACACATCAAAGGCAGTTATTAAGGAAGTTTCAAAGCAATGCATGCATACATGGAAAAAGAAGAGAGTCTCATGATTGATATGCTGGCACAAAATTTATAACAACTAGAGCAGAGTCAGCAAGACAATCCTACTAATAGCAAAAGAAAGGAAATAATAAAAATTATGGCTGAAATTCAGGAGAGAGAAAATAAGAAAACTTTGGGGAAAATGCTGCTAAAAGTTGGTTCTTTGCAAGGATAAATAGAATGGACAAACCTCTGGCAAACCTACCCCAAGAAAGTATGGAATATACTTCAATAGTAAGAATGAGGGATGAAAGAGGGGACATTACAATAGACCATAATGAAATCAAAAGGATATTTACACAGTACTAAGAAGGACTATATTCCAATAAATTCAACAATGTAGAAGACATGGACAAATCCTTGGAAAAACAGTCCCTCCATAGAGTATACCCCAGTGGACATCAAGAATCTCAAAAGACCCATAGCAATTGAAGAAATAGACAAGGTTATCAAGGAAATATCAACAAAAAAATCCCCTGGGCCAGATGGATTCACAGGAGAATTCTCCCAAGCAGGGTTTAGCTAACAGCATAAGGCAAAGAAAAGACATCAAAGGTATTTGCCAAAGAAGGAAGAGGTGACGTGATCATTATTTGCAAATGATATGATTTGATATATGGAAAATCCCAAAAGTTCCACAAGGGGATTACTGGAAGCAATAGATAAGTTTGACAGAGTAACAGGAAACAAGATCGACAAATAGAGTCTATCAGACTGCTATACATATTGGATAAGAAGAGGAGATCAAAAAGGTGATACTGCTCACAATAGCCAAGCACAAATTGAAATATCTAGGGATATACCTTACTTAAAGAACAAAAGATCTATATGAAGAAAACTACAGAACACTATAATGAGAAACCAAGAGTGACCTCAACAAATAGAAGAATATCCCATGCTCTTGGATTAGAAGATTCAATATAGAAAAGATGTCAGTTCTATCCAAGGCACTATATAAGTTTAATGCAATTGTGATACATCTTTCTTCAAAAAAAAAAAAAAAGGAAAAACTGGTTACCAACTTCATATGGAGAGAGAAGAAGTCCAGATTTAGAGGAGAACTCCTCAAGAAGATGGACACAGTGGAAGGGATTGCTTTACCTGATTTTAGCACATACTATATAGCCACAATGGTCAAAACCACATGGCATTGGTATAATGACAGATACTCAGAACAATGAAAAATAACTGAAAACTCGGAAATAAAATCATCAGCATACAGACCACTGAACTTTCATGAGGGCCCCCAAAATATCAACTGGGAAGCTGATGCCCTTTTCAACCAGTCATGCTGGAAAAAAATGGATATCCACTTGCAGAAAAATGATGCAGGAGCCTTATCACACTCTGTGCACAAGAATAAACTCAAGGGGGATAACACACCTCCAAACTCTTAGGACTATCAATGAGGGAATTGGGACTAAACTGAGAACTTTAGCACTGGGAATACATAGACTATTAGAAATTGGAAAGGACACAAACACAGAGGAGGTACAAATTGACAAGCGGTATATACAAAAGATAAAACACCTGTGTACTTCAAAGGAATTCACCAACAAAGTAATAAGAGATCCCATGAACTGGGAAAACATCTTTAGCAATGACACATCAGACAAAGGCTTTATTACTAAAATCTACAATGTCCTGCTGGCTTCCAACAAGAAAAAAACTAATTTTTTTGAGGAGATGGGCAAAGGACCTGAACAGAAGTTACACAGAGGCATAAATCCAAATGGCCAATAAACATATGAGAAAATGTTCCCAATCATTAGACATAAGAGAAATGCAAATAAAACAATGAGATATCATCTAACACACTAAAAGATAGCCCAATTAAAAAAAAATCAGAAAGCAACAAGTATTGGAGGGACAGGAACTCTCATTCACTGTTGGGGAGACAGGAACTCTCATTCACTGCTGGTGGACCTTTAGTCATTATGTACAGTCATTATGGAAATCGATTTGGCAATATCTAAAATAGATGAAATTGAACTACCATATGACCCAGCAACCGCCTACTGGACATATACCCAGAGGAGACAAGAAACACAGCACAGCCAGACCTCTGTACTCCAATGACCATCGCAGCAAAGTTCACAATTGCAAGGAGTAGGAAACAACCCAAATTTCCATCAACTGATGAATGGATCAAAAAGCTATGGTACATACATACAATGGAGTACTACGCATCACTGAAAAGCAGCAATGAATGCATGAAGCATATCACCTCATAGGAAGAGCTGGAGGAAATTATGCTAAATGAAGTAAGCCAAGCACAAAAGGACAAGTACAACATGAACCCACTAAGATAAGCTTAAAACAATTCAAAAGGGGCTTAGGATAAAAGCTACTGTATACAAAAATTCCTGGGATGAGCTCCAGGTAGTATGTCAGAGGCCAGATCAAATTCAGGGATACATATGGTAGCCAAATAGAAAGGAAGATGGACGGGAAAGATAGCAATGTGTAGAGGGGGAATATGGCACTAACCCACCCAAGGGGAAGGTATTGCTTATATCTCCACAGGGAGAGAGATATCAAACTTAAACCCTATGTTCCAAGATGTGAATGCAGCATGCCACATGAAATGGGGAGACAGTGGAGGGGCCTAAGGGTCCAGCCCAAATCCCAACTACGTGGACAGCTGCCCCTTCCCCCAGAAGAATTTACTTTAGAGGACAGCACTGAAGCTGCAGCTCAGGGAGAGGCACATGTGTGACAAGAGCACATGGGAACAAATGAAGGGGAAAGAAGAGAGAGTGGAGCGCACCCTGGCTGACCAAGTCTTGAGGACGATATTCCCACACAGAACAGCCAATGCACAGAGAGGACCATATAGCCAGTCCCACTATGAGACACGACATTCTTCACTGACCCAAGAACTTACTGAAGACAACACTGGAAACACAAATTCAGGATTGCACCCCATCCGGCCCTTTCACATGGAAATAAAACACTAAGGACATATAGCAGAGAAGCAGGGAGAGCAGAGAATGGAGGTCTTGAGGGATTGCCAAGAATAGACTTTGGGGCCAGCATGTGGCATCCCATCGGATTCAACCAGAGGGCACTCCTAGAGATCAATAAAGAGACTGAACTAGATACAGATTTTTCTTTATTATTACTTTTTTTTTACTTATTTGTACATTTTTTCTGGACATTGATTTTGTTGTAGTTGTTGTTTTGTTTTCTTTTGTTGCTTCATCTTGCCATTTTTGGGGGTTCATATTAGTATCTCTGCAGGTCTATCTAGATAAAATAGGCTAGATGAATAGTCTGTAGGAGAAAACAATGGGACCAATGGTTCTGGGGGACATGGGAGAGGGGGAGATGGGGGAAAGGAGGTGGTGTTGACCAACCCAGGGAAAAGGGAGCAACAGGTGATCCAAAATCAGTGGCAAAGAGGGTGTGAGAGGTCTGTTAGGGATTGATCAATGGTAATGTAACTGAGAGAAACTACTGAAACCCAAATGAAGGCTGAGTATGATAGTGGGACAAGAGGACAGTAAAAGGAAATAGAGGAAAGAACTAAAAGGCAAAGGTCATTTATAGAGGTCTAAATACAGGCATGTACATAGTTAAATATATTTGTAGATGATGAGGAGGAAATAGATCTACATGCACATATTTATAGAATTAGTATTAATGCAGGAGATAGACATTGGACCTCCACTCAAGTACATCCCCAATGCAAGAACACTTTGTTCTATTAAATTGGCATTCCATGATACTCACCTTCCTGACATGATCACTGAAGATAAATGTGTGCATAAGCAAAAGTGGTGAAGAGTGCTGATGGTGCCTGGCTATCAAAAGATACAGCATCTGGGGTCTTAAAGACTTGAAAGTAAACAAGTGGACCATCTAACTCAGAAACAACAAAGTCCACAAGAAAGAAGCACACCCGCCTTTGTGATCAGGAGATATGGAAGGGATCAGGTATCACATATCAAAGAACAAAAAAATATATCATTATTAATGATGGGGAGTACAGATTGGAGAGCTAAAATCTTTCTTTGGATAATGGGACATCCCCTGACAGATGGGTTGTGGGGAGGAGACTAGTTAGTGTGGGCGCACAGAGTAGCAATGATGAAACACAACTTTCCTCTAGTTCTTCGATGCTTCTTCCCCTCTCCCCCCCACCCCATTACTTTGATCCCAGTACTATCTTATAAATCTGGCTAGACCAGAGCATGTATACTGGTACAGATAGGAACAGGAAACATAGGGAATATAGAACAGATGATTCCCTCAGGACCAGTGGTGAGAGTAGTGATACTGGGAGGGTGGAGGAGAGGTGGGGTAGAAAGGGGGAACTGATTATAAGGTTCTACATATAACCTCCTCCCTGAGGTTTGGACAACAGGGATGTGGGTGAAGGGAGACATTGGACAGTATACAATATGACAAAATGATAATACTTCATAAGTTATCAAATGTTCATGAGGAAGGGGAAAAGGAGGAGCTAATACCAACGGCTTAAGTAGAAAACAAATGCTTAGAGAATGTTGTTGATGACTAATGTACAAATGTGCTTGGCATACAATGGACTGGTGGATTGTGATGAGTTCTAGGAGGTACCAATAAAATGATTTTTAAAAAAGACAAGAATAATCTCTCTTTGTCTACCATTTTCAATCCATTTATTGGATAGCAGAGGATGACTGAGTTGCACCCTTATTTCCCATGGTGCCCTTGTTGTATTGTTCACTCTTGCTTCCAGTGCATTCACCTTGTCCTCTCCTTTGGATGTTAGAATTTACATATGTGTAAATGTGATTTTTAAAAATCATTGATTTATAAACATTTCAAGAGTCAGGAACAGAAATTTGCTCTGAAATGCCTGCTTCTTTTATTTGGGGATTCAGGAGAATTACAGATAGAATCAATTTTACAGAAGAATACATTTTAATTATTCTTTTTTCTCTCACACAATACAGTGTTTTGAAATTGCTAGCAATCATTGCCCATCACAAATGGAGAAGCCTTGTCATAAATTTGGAATGGAACCCATTGATAGGATTTGCACTTTTAATTTGAAGCAAAAATGGAGTCTTACTGCTTTGCTACCAGGTGAAACTGACTACAACTCCAGCTCATCTTCAGAACGGACATTTTGTTGGGAAACAATGTGGAGATGGAGGCCAGTACCAGAACAGGGAGGAGGTTAGGGTGCTGATTTTTTAAAAGACTAATACAGTGTCAATTTATAAGAAGATCATTGTTAACTAAATGACTTGATAAAGTTCCTTTCAAAAAGGAAAATATTTGGCATTAAAAAATTCACAGTTTTCATTGAGAGAATCCTACTCCTTTGATCTTTTATCCAGGAGAGATTAATGTTATAAACCTTACTTAGGTGTTTCTCCTGATTCCTAATAGCCTTAGGCAAAGACATTCAACCTCTATGCCTCCTTTTCTCCATCTGTAGAATGGCGATAACAGTACTTCTCTGCCTTTCAGGAGTGTTATGATGCTTAATTAGTTGTTTGCAAAGTACTTTGCAAATAAAGAGTTCAGTGTAAATGCTAAGTACCATTATTATTATAGCATTCTTATGTTCTGTGCATCATTGCATGTTTTCTTTTCAAAATATTGCAGTTTTCCATCTGTCATTTGCAATTCATCAAACAAAAGTCAAATTCTTGACTTCTTCAAATTGCTCTGCTTAGAAATGGATCTATGTAAAAGTCTTAAAGCAATATGCCCCGTGTGCCCAAGTGTTCAGTAGTTTCTCAAAACCTGTCGTCAATAAGCAACACTTTTACACAACCCCACTTATAAGTTTGCTCAGAAATGCATGGAGACCGGCAAATATGATACCCACAGGAGTGGAGTGGACCCTGGCTCACAGTAGCCCTCTCTCATCAAATAGAACTGCCCCATCGGCTTTCCCAGGGCGTCCATCTTCGTGAAAACCAACATCAGATCTTCTCCGCCAGAGTAGCTCATTTGAGGCAGCAGCTTCGTGCTTTAACCACAGTGCCACCAAGGAATCAAGTATAAATGAACATCAGAAATGATTTGTTCTTCAAGTATCATCAGAGCTCAAATTTCCTTAGAGCAAATGTCATTTGAAGTGCTTGGTTGTGGGTTTGGCCACTAGCTTGACATCACTCTCTTCCTGTGCCTTCTCTTTGCTCTGCCTTGCCATCAACCCTTTAAAAATATAGTTGAACAAAGCAGCTTAATATGCACTGGATATGAATTCATAAAAACCTTTTTTTCACTTATGTTTAGGTCCTGACTCTCCTTTTCTAGTTTTTTTTTTTTTCAGCCTCGTTTACTGATCCTGTTTCCCTGATGCTGGAGCCTGCCTCACTGGAACCAACAATAAATGGTGAGCGGCAAATAAAGACACATTACAGCAGGTCTAAGCACAATTGTCTGCCCAATCCATACGCCTGATAAATGTCCTGTTGCAGCTAAAAAAGATGTATAACGTTTCCCTTATACTAAATTTAGTGGTGAAAATCTTTAATAACTAAAACTGACTATAATTTCCTCCTTTCGACTGTTCTATTTCAAGGTCTCATAAATCCTTTTTATTGATTAGTTTTACACAGAATGCTGTAGAGCTCTAAACACAAGAAATTAAACTGAATGGCAGGTGGATGTTTTTTTTTTCATGGTCTTTCAGCTAACCCAGCAAAAAGGAATTTTAATGTATTAGCCAACTTTGTGAATACTTTTTGGTTTTGTTTTCTTTTTCCTTTGCTGTTTTATGTTTAATACTACAACACTTCTTATTCTGAATTTAATTGCCTAAAATAATAGAAAACAACTTAAATCTTGTTTTATTTTTGCAACTTTGAAGTATAGCATCTAAATTCAGATGTTGATACTTGATTTCATAAGAGCAATGACACAATTCTTCATAAAATGATTTGGCATATAATTATGAAACCGACTTCTGATTGGAATGCCAAGAAAATCTTCAATATGCTAGTTTGATAGTAAAATTTTCAACTGCTTTAACATATTGCAAAATATTTTAACCTCAATTTAGGTCATTAATCGGTTAATCATATGCTTCAATAGTAAACTATTTCCTACCAATGAAATAGACTCTATGGGACCAATTGTTAGCAGAAATATTTTAAGTGTATAAAAAGAGATTATAGAGGTTTGGGGTGAAATCACATCTCCTGCACCGCAGACTCAGCTGTCAACAGTTGTTTACAATTGGCTATTAATTGAAGGATTGATAGTTCAAATCCGTCCAATAGCTTCTCAAAAGCAAAAGACCGACGATCTTCTTCCATAAAATTAGATTCAAGGACCATTCCATGGAGAACTTTCATTCTGTGACACATGGAAGGCTGCCACACGAGCAGCTCAGGACAAGAACCCATTCTACTCAGGAGAGGGGTGCAGTGTGAGCATGCTCACTGCTGAGTGGAGACTGGAAGATGATTTCATCCACAGACACCTTGCCAGACAATCCTACTTGTAATAATCAGTCACTGAAAAAGTTCGATTCTTTCTGACAAAGGTGGGGGCGGGAGGGGTTTCACCATGAACTGGCATTGACTCACTGGTAAATAGTGATCAGTGGTATCCTTAGAAATTCTGGAGATTTTTATTTGGAGGGTTAGTTGGTAATTTGTTCTCTCAGCCAAAGAAGGAGCCATGAGGAAACACAATTAAATCAGAGGTCTCAGGGATCTATTTCTGTCAAGGGGGCATCATGAAGAGAAGACCTATATGTGACCAAGAACAGAAAAGACTCACAGTCTGGTCTGGTGAGAAAGACCTTAGAGAAAAATGACTTGTGAGAAGCCTGGTGTTCACATAGTTTGAGAACATGTAACTCAGTATGAAAAAACACTTAAAGACTAGGGCTTCTTTTGATACCAGTTTTAGGCAGGAGATATAGAAAGCTGAATAATAAGTGAATATTGGTCACCTTAATTATAAAACATAGGCTCAGCCTACAGAGACATATGCAACATAAAATGTAAGATACTACTAAAAATAAACAGTTAAATGAGAGATTCATCCTGTTGACAGGCATAAAGGAGTGATGGAGCCAAATGTGTTGCTTTATTAATGAAACTTAAGTGAAATGGAGGGAGGAGGGTCATGGTGATACCTAGGGCTCCAGCCTTCAAGGTTGCTCATTCAAAATCATTAGCAGCTCCATGGGAGAAAGATGGAACTTTCTACTCCTGTGAGCAGAATCCACAGGGGAGTCTCTACGTTGTTGTATAGTGTCACTGTAAGTCAGTACTCACTCAATAACAGTGCACTTGGGATGAGTCTGTTTTTGTTGTTGTTAGGATTAGGTTCCAACTCACATCAATCCTATGTAAAATAGAACAAAACTTTGTCCCATTGTGCCACCTCATAATGATCATTAATTTTGATCCCATTGCTACACCCATTGTATCAGTTTAGCTTACCTGAGGTCTTCTCCTTTTTCATGCCTGCTCCTCTACATTCCCAAGCATATCCTTTTCCAGAGATTGGTGTCTCCTGCTAACGTGTTCAGTATGAAAGAAGAAATCTTGCTATGGTTGCTTCAAAGGAGTTTTCTGGCTGTACCTCTTCCAAGACAGATTTATTTGTTCCTGGAGCAGTCCAGGGTAGTTTTCATATTCATCGCCAGCACTAAAATGTAAAAGCATCCATTCTTTTTCAGTCTTCCTTATTCAATGCCCAACTTTCACATTCATCCATTGAAGGTGACTGAACATATTATGGCTTTTGTCAGGCACAGTTTCATCCCTAAAGCAACATCCTAGCTTGTAAACACTTTAAAGTAGTCTTGTGAGGCAGATTTACTTAATGCAATGTGTCATTTCATGTCTTGACTGCTGCTTCTGTGAACATCAATTGTTTATTTAGAAAAATGGAATCTTTGACTTCAATCTTTTCTCCATTTATCATGATGTTTCCCATTGGTCTAGTAGGAGGATTTTTCTTTTCTTTATATTGAGTTACAATCAATATTGAAGGCTGAAATCCTTGATTATCATCATCAAGTACTTAAGAAGTACCTGGCCAATTAATGGGAAGAGATTCATATGTGTACCCATTCCAAAGAAAAGAAACAATAGAATGTGCAAATTATAGAACAATATCATTGATATCACCTGCAAATAAAATTTTGCTGAATATCATCCAACAATGATTGCAGCAGTACATTGACAGGGAGCTTTCAGAAATTCAAGTTGATTTCAGAAGAGGACGTGGAACAAGGGATATCATTGATGCCAGATCTTGGCTCAAAACAAAGACTATCAGAAAGATGTTTACTTATGTTCCTTATTCTATGTTGAGGCATTCAAATGTGTGGATCACAACCAACTATTGATAGTCTTGAGAAGAATGGGAATCCTGAAACACTTCATTGTGTTCATGTGAAACCTGTATATGGATCAAAAGGGGAACTCTGAAAGCAGAATAGGTGAGTTCTGCAAAGTTTATTATCAAGAAATGTGTGCATCAGGGTTGTATCCTCTTACCACACTTATTCAATTGTATGCTGAGCAAAGAATCAAAGAAGCTGTACTATATAAAGAAGAATGTGTCATCAGGTTTGGAGGAAAGCTTATTAGCAACCTTTGATAAACAGATGATACAAGCTTGCTTGTTGAAAGTGAGGCCTTGAAGCACGTGTTGATGAACATGAAGGACTACAGTCTTTTATATGGATCCAATATAAAGAAGACTCAAAATCTCACCACTGGACCAATAGACAACATCACAAAAAATGGAGGATAAAGATTGAAGCTATCTGCCAGTGTGTGGTAGTGTGGCGGCTTGTGTGTTCCGTTGATATTGGTCCTCTGGACACAAGAAGGTCACACAAAGGGAACCTGGCACAGCAGTGCTTCTGGATCATGGAAAGGCTATGAAGAAAGGACAGACTGTCCACCTCTGTGGAAATAGCGACCGAAAATTTTGTCTCGTTAGCTCCAACACATGGTCGTCCTATGTACCACACAGTCCATGGTCCTGGCAGATATTTTCTGCCAGTACCACCAATATTTCAATATTCTTTTCCAACACCTTGATTAAAACACATCAATTCTTCTGCAGACTATTTCATTGTCCAGCTTTTATATGCATAGGAGGCTATGGAAAATCCCATGCCTTGGGACAGATGTACCATTTATTTTCTCTTTAGCACTTGTAAGAGGTCTTTTGAGTGGTTTTGCCCAGTCCAAGAATACATCATTTGATTTCTTGCCTACTGTTTTGGCAAACTTTAACCAGAACCAAGTAATGTGGAATCCTTGACACCTTGAGTCTTTTTTCTTTAGAATTCCTAAGAGAATGATTTGTACCCAGAGCTCTTGGTTATGCAGAGAATATCTACAGCAAATACATAAGATCAACATTGTATAATAATTGGACTCTGTCACTTTGTGGAAAGATTTGCCCAATCATTTTAAAAATGGGTCATGCATATATGCTGTTAAATCACATGCAGGGATTTTTTTCTTTCCTTATACAATGCATTTGTTTTCAGAATCTTAAAGATTACATCTTCATAACTTCAAAATGGAAGCATGTTATTCATGGTCCTCCACTGAATACCCACGGTTGATTCAACAATGCATATGGAGATGACCTTGAAAGATGATGCCAAACCACTTAGCCTGTGATGAACAAAGCAGCATGGGGTCAAAGAATGAATGGTGTTGATTAAGGAGGCTAAGCTGGGCTGTTACCCAAAGTAAAATTGTCCACTATAAAATAGCCTTGATAAGAAGTAATTGTGCCTAGTTTACTGTGCTTGTATATGAATGCTGCCAGTATTATCATTACTAATGTAATCTGGTATATTTTTCCATTTTCTTCAAGTCAAAACATCACATCTTCTTATACTAGTTCTTCTACATTCTTGGGATAATTTTAAGAATGCTTTGGATGATACTACTGGGTAGTATCAGAATGCTACCCCAGAAATCAAACACTTACCTACTTCCAAGTTACAGTAAAAGTGGTCAATGACATGATTTCATATCTGCCCATTAATCTTAGAATTTGAGACCATCTTGGTTTTTAGAATGTCTTACTCTTGATCTTTCAAGGCTATAAAGATGTGGATCTCAACCAGATGTCCTTTCTTTTCTCTTTTCCTCAAGAGATATTTTACAATGTCTAGAGTTATCTTTGACTGTCAAAACTGGGGTGGAGGCAGATGTTGTATGTTGCTTTTGCCTAGTGGCTAGATCCAGTCACAATGACACACATTGTACACAGCACAGAATAGCCCTTCACAACAGAGAAATATGTGGCCACAGGGCAATACTGCTGAAGTTGATAAAGCCTGCCTTAAAATATGGACACTTGCCTAAGATCTGCTATCTTAGAAAGCACACATATAATCTTAAAAAAAAAAAAAGGAAAGTCAGTTTTTCTTTTAAAATATGTGGTCTTGAAGACCAGCCTGTTGGGAGAGTTATGTTCCTGCTTTCAAATCAAGCTTTTTTATATCTACATTTAGAAAACCAATGCGGTCCAGGGCACTGGGCATCTCATCGGCTATCACCAGACTTATCACACATGTTTACCATTTTATTATTCCTTTCTGTCTTTTACATGTTATTTTGCTAGAAAAGAGGATTGACTTGAAAACACCTCATTTATCTGGCATTAAGAATAAGGCACCTTAGAACCCTTATTTTTATTCACCCCTTATTCTAAAATAGAGTCAGCAGCCAATAGGTCATTGGAGCTAATAAATTGTTTGCCACAGAATCATTGGAAAAATTTTTAAATTTTTATTTTTTATGAATCATTTTATTGGGGGGGTCATACAACTTCCATCATGATCAATACATACATCAATTGTATGCATACTACATTTACACACCTGTTGCCATCATCACCCCCGAAACATTCTTCCTTCACTTTAGCCCCCAATACCAGCTTCCCTTATTTCCCCTCCCTCCCCAGTCCTGCTCCTCCATGAACCCTTAATAATTTACAGATTGGTATTACTTTTTCATATCATACTCTGTCCGATGTGTTCCTTCACCCACTTCCCCGCTGTATGTAATCCAGAAAGATCATATGTAGATCCCTGCAATTGGTTCCCTCCTTCCACTCTACTCTCCCAGTATCACTACACCACCACTGGTTCTGAAGGAATAAGCTATCCTGAATTTCTTAAACTGAAATGTGTGCCGATCGTACTTGAGTTTACAAAATGCCCTTGCAGATGAACATAACGGGTAGCCTCTTTGCTTCTCCAAGTCCTGTTTGAAACTCTGTCTACAGATAAGGCGGTTGACCTGGTGCTGCCTGCTCACTGTGACTGCACATTGGCTGATGCCAAATTGTGTAGGTAATCAAGTCCAGTGTGCACCTTTTACAGGGCAATGTGGTTGACAAAAACTGGGAAATAGTCATTGGCTCCACTTCCTTTCTCTCTGAACAGAGTGGTTCCTCTGATTGTAAGGTACCAGAGTAAGAGTTCTCTAGCAGTTTACCCTCAGATATTTCAAAAGAGTGTGGATTTGCAGTTAGATGCTACTTTTTACATAAAGCACATATTTTCTCTAAAAGAGGATAAATGTGTATGCATAAGACATCCTTTTAGACACATTTGTTGAACTCCCAACCAAGGTCCCTCGATCCTCTTCACATTGAAACACAGCTTCCTTTCCTGTTGGATGACTGTTAACCAACCGAGCTGCTCATGTAGAGAAAAAAGGAAGGGGAAAAAGAAAAAGGGACTGGAAAAAAAACCCTCACATTTGCTCAAAGGACGACTTTAGAAGAGACCTTCGAACACTGAAAATCAGCCCAATGCTCCTACAGATCATTATTAAGACATCTGTATTCACTTCACACTGACCCAGGCACTAATCAGCCAGGAAGTGCAACAAGCACTGGCAGAAAGTATACAAAGATAAAGTACCAAATGGTATGAATATTAAAATCATAAATACAATAAAACAAGATAATGAGTGTCCTCAATTACAATAAAGCTAAAGCCCAATTAAAACATAATCACCGACTTATTATTCAGAATTTTTTTAGAGATCATATTTAGCTGATTTGTTACGCTCATTTCCCTTTAAAAGATTTCATCATCACTCTCTTTTTTGCATATCCACTTTAAGAAGATTCATTTATTCATCTAATTGAATAATTAGGCTTTTTTGATTAATTGTTTTAAATAGTTCCATGTCATGGGTATCTTCTCACTGAAATGCTTTTATATTATCTTCTGTGCCTTGATGTTCCTGCTGTAAATTACGAGTAATAACATCTTTCACCTCTCCTTCTGGCACTTCCGAAGTGGACTGGATTTAGTTGGAGACTACCCTGCTGCCTCTTCCCTCCATCCCCCACTTATTGTGCTATTCCTCACAGCAATAACTGCCTTTGCATTTCACCCTGAGAGATCATCTGGAACACCCACATTATCAAGCAATGGTGGCCCTGGACTTTCTTATGTTCATCCCTGTCATCGCATACAAGATGAACAGCTTCAAATGTTTCCCCAGGGGTCCTCACCCAGAAGAAAATTCCTGATTATAAGTGACAGTTGAGTGGATTTTTAGAATTAGTTTATTAACAATTATATTCAACCCAAGGCTCTTTATGAACAGTGCTGAGATAGAACTCTGCCCAGGACAGAATGCAATGCTGCTTTGTTATCTTGACACAAAAGGTATTTTCCACAGAGGAAATGATCTCAGAGATTATCTGAAGTTTAGCATTGAGGGAATGATACCTCCTTCTAAGACTGGGGAGAGTGAAGCAATGGAAACCATTGAGGAGGGGAAGGTGCAGGCTTTACTTGTGACACCTTCCTTTCCTTGTCCCTTGGGCTTAGGCATTTGTTTCCATTGGAGATATTAGTCAGATGAGTCTGTGTGCCAAGGCAGCATATTTTCAATGCACCTCATCCTCTAATCTCACTTCTATAAAAGAAGCCTGAGGTGAAGCATTTCTGCTACTTGAATACAAACTAGGTTATCATTTGTCCTTAAAAGTGATTTAATTGGCTCATAATCATTTAGAATATTTCTTTAGTGTTGCTTTTTCCTCCACCTACAGACTTCTGCTTTGTAATTGCTTCTTAAATACCAACAATTCATATGTGACAAGTTTATAAATACAGTACTTGTCGAATAAGTTCAGTTCCTTTTATGGGGCAGCAATGGAGAAGTCTCAACTCTTGTGCCCAGGTGATGGCATGGTGTGATGTCTATTTTATTTTCAGTAGTAAATGTCATCTTTCCTGAAATGATATGCAACCAGGTGAGGGCTTTTATGGATCTGGATTAGAACATCAGGCACTGGATTAAATCTAAATGGAATTCAGCTATTAGCACGGCAGGGGTGGGGACAGCTTCCCCCAGTGTTTTATCAGTAATCATGCCTTCTCTGTTTAACAGGGAACAAATGGGGGAGTTGCATAATTATTAAAAATAAAAAGCATGTGTGATTACGGAGTACAATTATGGCGATTTCATTTATTGATTAACCTGTTTTTATCTTAAATGTAATAACTAGGTTACCATTTGATTTGTAAGAAATGAGCGCATTTTCTTTTAAGGGCTTGTATTACTGAAGATTATGGATAAGTCAAGTATCAGGACAAGGTGATTACTTAACATCTGTGACCAAGTAAAAGGCTAAAGGAGAAAATCAACCAACATCTGCACTGTCAGTAAAATACTTGGGGGTGGGGGGGAAGCACAAGTGAAGTGTGATTAATCACCATGGATGTATGATTGAGTCAATTGACTGTTACTTTTTCATGATGATTAATCAGCTACAAAAATTATAATTGTCCCACTTCTAGTGGCTGCATGCTGTGCCCGATGACATCAGCTGGGACTATAGATACTCAATGTGTGGTTTTCAAAAGAATATGCAAATATCTCTGGGTAAGAAGGGGTGGGGCCTCAACTCCATTGTAAGAAACACCATGAGTCCTTGCCCTTCTATTATGGTTTGAGTTTTCTTAGCAGCTTCCAGCGAGGGCAGTTCTTGTGTTATTATGACTATTTCATAACCTCATCACCACCACAAGGGAAAATTAGAGAGACCCATTTCTGCAGATTGGCCATTGTGATCTTGTTCAGGAGATGATCAGATCCTCTGTGATTTACTTTCCTCTTTTCCACTGATTTCTTTTGTGATTAGTATAAAATGGGAGCATACGAGATAGAGGCAAAGGGGATGATTCTTTGGAGCAGTGAATAGCTAGGGACCTGACGCTTTTAACTGGTTCCCATCCCTTGGCACATTTAGAACATCTGTGTAACAAGCCCAAGAAATCGAATTTACAAATATCCTTTTCTATTTTATCACAAACATGTATTTACTAGTGATGACTCCATTCGATGACGTGCAGTCATCAGAATGTGTCTGCTTGTGTAGATTTTTCACACTCTTTACCCTATCATTTTCCAAATCTTCAAGGTGGTCATTTGTCTTTGCAGTTGTCTCAACTTACCTGCTCCTTTCGGGGACAACCGAGAATGATCGGTGTGGTCTAGAACAGAGCGTTCACTTTTGATTCAGACCACAAGGCTTTCGGGTAATGTGAATATCATCAAAGTGCTGGAAAAACATGACATGATCCACTGTCTTCTGCGAAGGTTGTTATTTTGAATTAAGGGTAAAGCTATCCAAAAAAAAAAAAGTGCAAAACAGAAAAGGAACTCCTCATACACAAACAAAATAGAACACTGGCTTCAAGTCAATTCCAACCACCAGTGACCCTCGCAGACAAAGCAGAATTACCCTTTCGGCTTTCTGAAGCGCTAAATCTTTACAGGAACTGAAAGGCCCTAATCTTTTCACTGTGACTTGGCTCCTGTGTTCAAGCTGCTGGCCTCTGTGGAGCAGCCCATTGGTCACCAAGGCTCAAAAGGGCTATAGTACCAAGGTCTGATAGACTTGTCTGACTGATAATTTGCAAAGCAGCTTTTTCTTCCCAGGTTTACCATTCTAATATAATTCTGTTTAGTAGTGGACTATACACAAAGACAGTACACTGCAAAGACTTAACATTTCACATATTTTTGCCACTATCTTTCGGCCTGAGAAACCAAACTTTATTAAATGTATTCCAAGTTCAAGCTTGAACTTCAGATTTTTATTTAGCCTTTCAAAATGGGCTGATTTCTTTTTTTTTTTAAATCCTTAGAGACAAACATCTTTAGAGGGAAACCACCTTTTACCTTCATTGAAAAAAAGAATTCAAATTTCTTTCCAGCTAGTTCTAAGCAGGCGATACCTTTATGAGTCTTCAGCTGTACATAAAGTTCCCACTAATGATGTGTAATGAAGTGCTTCTTTTTGCACATCTAGCACTTTCCTCTTAAAGTTCAAGGAACAGCACAAATTTGCCAACAATATTCCCCTCTTAGCACATTGACTTCACTTCTGAACTGAAGCACTAACACGACTTGAAAAAAATAGTAATTTTTCTACTTGCAGGCCTTGGCATACCTACAAGTACAATGAGATAAGTCTCAGTCTTGTAAGTATCTATCACCCCCAATTCCTTTCCCTTTAAATAAGAAATATTAATAGTTCTTATATACCCTTGTTCTCTAAACCCATAGAGGCCTTCAATTTTATTAATAGGAATCACTGAAGTCTCTCTAACTTCTTGTATTTAGATAAGAATGGGAATCATGGGAACTGCAGTCTCTTGAGCTTTCTCTAGGTACCTACTAATTGTTAATTATTAGAGACTAACTAAGTCACTGAAGTGAGTCACTTGGCTGGTGTCATTTACTACTACACAAATCAGCCTGGTGATAGAGTGTCTTTAAATTAGGTTACAACCATGCAGTTATTGGACAGGGAGTAATTGATAAAACCATTAGTAACACTTGTAGAGATAACAGCTAGCAAAATCATGCAACCATAATTATTCCTAATGGATACATGCTATAAATTGTGGCAAGAAAAAAATCTTGCATTATCTTTCAATCAAATCTGACAGTCCTGGCAGATTACTGTAGGCTAAATGCTTGTGTATGAAAAAGTGACCTAAGAGAATCACCTTGCTTTTCTTTATTCTTCCTTTCCATCAGATGATGGGGTTTTCCTTTGTAATTTCTATCTGTGATAACCCTCAGTGGAAAATTCAGGTGCCTATGAGTTGTCCTTCTCTGATGGGTTTCAAAGAGTACACACATATATTAAATCACACATAAGATATTGCAAAACATTTCATAATGTAACATGGGCACAGTGCACCTCGAGGCAAAGAAGTCTACTTAATGCAATAGTAAAATTTACTACTTGATAAAATATCACATTTCTCTTAAATATGATATTAATATTCATCACGGCAGTGAAAACTTCCTGGTTGTAATACTAATAAAAGAACTAATGCTGATTTACTTTGACTTTCCCATAGAATACAGCGACATAAATCCATCTGGAGAAAATGTGAAGAAGTAAGCTCCAACTTTAGCAGAACATTCTTCCTCGTCTGATAGCTTCTGAGATGCCTCGTCTCTCTGACGGGGGGTTGCTGCCAGCAGAAAGGAATGAAGGCATGTCTACATATCTTAAGCATGTAACCCAAATTTCCTTTTTTTGTTGATATCATTATCACTACAAGTTGGATAAAGTATCTTCAATGACTTTCATAACTTTCTGTATCTGTGTCCTGCTTCTTACTATAGAGGTATTTCAGTGTATAAAGAATTGATAAATGTTTAGAAAAATGATCTTAGGGACAGTTAAGCAAACATATTAACATAACACAAAGACACAAAGTGTCCACATACATTCAATTCAAAAGAGAGTGATTGAATGCCTATCAGATACTGAGGGAAATCTTAAAAAGTTGATTCATGGATTTTAGGATGAACTAAATTATGAATAATGTATAAAACTAGAGGAATTCAAGGATTAAGGACTCTAAAACTCATTGAACAGGATTATTTAATGGTAATATCTAGCCAAGGTGTGAAGCAAAATTAAGAACCAGTGGATGAGAACATGATGTGAAATAACTCGGGAATTTGGGGAGTAGATCTAAATAGAAACTGACATTTTAAAAATAATAAAACAACTAACCCAAAAGTGGAAGATTAGAAGAAAATGGGAGAAAGAATAAGATGCAAGTTGACTCATCTTCTTCTTCTTTATGGGGGGGGAATGTACATTAGGTAGTTAATGCAGTTTCATGCATTATTGCTATCTACTCAAAATATACTGAGTAGTATATTTTTGCTTCAGTTCTCTAAATATAATTGTGGCAATGCAATAGTATGTATTTTTGAACGTGGGAATTTTTAAGGTAAAACCTAAACCAAGCTCTCTGTCATTGAGTCAAGTGTGACAATTAGTGGCTCTACAAAACAGGGTGGCACTTCCCTGTGAACCTTGCAGAGTGCAATTGTGTGTGGGACAGAAAGCCTCACCTTTCCCTGCAGGAGTGGCTGATGAATTCAAACTGCTGACTTGGCAGCTCGCCGCCCAAGGGTAACCCCAGCACCACCAGGGCTCCATGATTTTTAAGGTAAGGGACGTTAAACACATGAACAACACAATCAGGACATACAATTATAAAATTAAGAGAAAAGGATTCTGATAGTAAGCCATACATGGGATTGATTGATTGATGAAAGCATTGATTGATAAAAAGACAAGGCATCTTGTTGTGTGACTGTAATTTAACTTTATTCAAATCTAATAGAAATGTTCCAAATAGGTATAAAGTAAAATAATTGAGAAAGATAAGCTAGAGTAGAAGAGGAAGGGACAGAGCTTAGTGGTGGTAGAAAAGGAGGGGGAGGAGCAGGCGGAATAGAAAAGAACGTGAAGAGGAAGGAAGGGGAAGAAGGAGAGGAAAATATGAAGATTTTAACATCCCAAACTTTTAAATACATGGAAAAATGCATTCTAAAAAGCCAACTTTGTAATGATAAGCAGTGTTAGTCATAATATAAACACACTTGCATTAAAGATGTTCCAAATGAAATAACATTAAAATGTCCAAAGCAAAAACCACTAGAGTTTCAAATGCCTTACGAATGCCCTAGTCCTGGAAAACCAAGTTGATCAAGGAAAAGTTTAACTATGAAGAGCTTGCTAAATTAATTAATGGTAGAAGCAATTCTAAATTTGAAATTATTTTTCAAGTGTACATCGGTTACATTTGGATGTTGCCTATGTATTAGGTCACAGGTGGGCGCTATTGCAAATTGTGGTGAAGAAATCAGACAGGGGTTGTCCTTCAGGAAGAATAGGACCTGGGGACAGTTTAGTCCACAGGGAAGAATCACAGCAGCCTGTGTGATTCAAGGATTTTAAATTATAAAGTCCAAGATCAGATTAGGAAATGACATCAGACCCTAAATTCTGAACACCCAGTCTGTAGAAGATTGTGGATAACAGGGAACACCCAAAATCCATTTATTGGGTCCTGACTTGGCTTAAGCTTCTGGTGAATCCCTAGGGATGTAAATAACTGTGCTATCAGATATTGGAAAGATCCCATTGGCAAGTGAGCTAATGTAGTTAGTTCAAAATGTAATACCTTATCATTTGTTATCCTTATTAACCCATTGTTAATTTGTTCTGATTTTTATTATTTTTATTGAGACTTTTCTATGCTTTACTTTGTTATTATGTGATATTTAGAAATATTTTCTTTATATTAATCCAAGAATAATGAATACAAGAAAGAAAACATTCTAAAATTGATTGTAGTAATCAGTGCAAAGCCCTTTTTAATATGTTTAAACTATTGAGTTGCATATTAAATGAATTTTGTGTCAATAAAACCAAACTTTAAAAAAAGTACCAGTGTTGACTAGATTATGTGACTACAATAATGTGGTAAACCTAGAAAAGCAGCTATTAAAATTGCAGTCAATAGCCCAACATCTTAGAAAATTTTAAATATGAAGTCTCTTTACCAGCAGTCAGAGAATTTCAAAACTAACAAAAGAAATCACAACTTAAATTGTAGGCTATGTAAAAACAAAATAAATGTGTGACTGTGTGGTATAGTTACTGTGAGTTAGATTTGATTCAATAGCAGTGTGTTAGTCTGATCTGGGTGTCTTTTCAGCTGCAATGTCTCTCCAGGAG
>PVJH01001932.1:0-186376 GCA_004026705.1 Nesogale talazaci
GGAAAATCTGTTGAACAAGATTTATTTAAAGCATTGAAAGCAAGGATATCACTTTGAGGAATAAGGCATACCTGACACAATCCATTGTATTTTCAATTGTTTCATTTTTTTATGTAAAAGTTGGGCATGAGAAAGGTCTAAAAAGAATGAAGGCATTTGAGTTATGGTTTATTGTAAGGTATCATGAAGTCAGTTCTGACCCCTAGTGATCTTACGCATAACAGGACAAAACTCTGCAGGGTTCTGTGCCATCATCATAATCGTTCTTATATTTGAGCCCATTTTGGTCAATCCATCTCCTTCAGGGTCTTTCTTTGTTTTGCTGCCCTTTTACTTTACCAAACATGTCCTTTTCCAGGGACTGGTCTTTCCTGACATGTTCAAAGTATGTAAGATGGATTCTCACCATTCTTACCTATAAGGAGCACTTTAGCTGCACTTCTACAAAGACAGATCAGTTTATCTCTTTAAGTTACTTTTAGTATTTTTAATATACTTCATCAGAAGGCAAACATCTATTTTTATATATCTTCTACATATTACATATATATATATATATATAGTATCTTCTATATTCTATGCCCAAGTTTCATATGCACTTGAGGCACTTGAAAATACAGTCTTAGGCCAGGCACACCTTAGTCCTCAAGCAAACTCCTTGCTATTTCAATACTCTAAAATGTTATTTGGATTTCTTGACTGTTTCATCCAAGAAAACTGATTGTGGAACCAATTAAGACAAAAGTCTTGCAGCTCCAGTCTTTTCTCCATTTATCATGATGTTGCCTATTGGTCCAGTTGTCAGGATTTTGGTCTCTGCATGGAGTTGCAATCCATATTGAAAGTTGTGATCCTTGCTCTGCACCAGCAAGTTCTTCAAGGCTCCTCAGTTTCAGCTAGCCAAGTTAATAGGTTTCAAGTTGTTATTAAACCTTTTTCAATCCTGATGCCACATTCTTTTTCATATAAGCAAGGCTTTCTGATTATTTGCTCATCATGCAGATGGAATAAATATGGTGAGAGGTTGCAGCTCTGTTACATACCCTTCTTGATTTTAAGCCATGCAGTATTTCTGTTTTCTATTTGTACCACTGCCTCTTATTCCATGTGCAAGTTCTAAATGAGCAAAATTGGATTCTCTGGAATTCCTATTTTTCTGAAGATTACCAATATTTTGCTATGATCCACATAGCAGAATACCTTTAAATATTTATAGTAAACATATATCCGGTATACTTTACTTTCAATAAAGATCCATCTGGCAACAGCAATAATATCCCTTGTTCCACGCTCACTTCTGAATCTGGCTGATCCTCTGGAAGCTACCTGTCAATGTCCTGTTGCAACCATTGGTGGGTGATCTTCAGCCAAACTTATTGATACGTGATATCAGTGATATTGTTTCATAGTTTGAGTGTTTTATTGAGGGACCTTTCCTTGAAATTATAGAAACATGGATCACTTCCAGTTAGTTGGCCAAGTAGATCTCTTCCAGATTTCCTAGCATAGAGTAGGGAGTGCTTCTGTGTCTTTCCCAGCATGTTGACACATTTCAATCAGTATTCTAAGAATTCCTGGAGTCTTGTTTTGTGCTAATAAATAGGTAATAAATTGAATAAAATAATATTAATCAAGAAATCTAAACACAAACTTTTGCTGTATATGTATCAGGGGAGATCAATCCCTACAGAAGGACATCATGTTTGGTGAAGTATAGGGAGAGTGAAATAGATGAATTAGCAAGATGAATTGCCACACTGGATGTGACAATGTGTCTGGGTGTGACTTAAAATGGTGAAAGATCCCACAATATTTCGTTCTTTTGTGTAGTGTCAGTATGAGTTGGAACATATTTGAGGGCATCTAACAACAGCAATAACAAATTTCTGACTTTATGAGGGATAGACTAGGGGTGGCACTCCAGTAAAAAAGCACAATCAAAAACAAGGAAATGATGTACTTGTGCATTCACCATGGTAAAAGGGGAAAATTAGATTGTCGGGATATTGTGGAAGCAGAGGGCAAGGTCAAGGATTATTTGAATGTGAGGGGTTAGCTAAACAGCTAAATAGCTTCTGTCAATTATGAGATAGCGCTAACATTTCTCAAATATGGAAGGGAGTGTGGATCCAATTCATGTTGAACTATAATAGAACCTCTCTTGACCAGTTAAAAACATGGGTAAATGGTCGAAACACCCATTAGACAAACTTGTTCTTTAAAGATATTATTTGAATTTCAAGTATTTCAAGATAAGCCAATTTTAAGCTAGTGAGAGTCAATGCATTATGCATTTCTTGTCCTTACTTATGATTCCATTAACATAAAGAAATTTTAATGCGGAGAATGAGTTTTGTGACCATGTAAAAGAGTTGATCAAGTTCCTTTGATTAGGGGGTCTATTGTTGGCATTAACCATTACATTTTGAATTTGGCTATTAAAGTCTTAAAATACCATCCTTCCTAAATACAAGGAGTTCCTTGGATAGAAATCTCAGTGGATTATAATAATTCTGCTGTCATATTTGTTGAACCTATATACAGACTAAGTGTTCTGCATTGGAATTTTAAGAGTTAATAAATAGAATAAGATAATACAAGTCAAAATTCTAAAGAGGATTGTTAATGCAAAACTTATCCATCACCTATGACTATGTTTTTGTTAGATACCATTGAGTAGGTTCTGACCCAGACGACCCTATACATTACAGAACTAGAAAATGCCTAGTCCTGCATGATCCTCACAACTTTTCCTATCCTAAATCCATTTTCACAGCCACAGTGTTAATCCATATCTCTGAGAACTTGATCTTTTTTGCTGCTCCTCCAGTTTAGCATATATGATATCTTTCACTAGAATTGAAGGCTTTAGGGAAAGACATATTCTGAATGAAACATATAGTTAATTCTATATTCTAGTTGGTGATCAGAGTTTTTTGATTAATAACATTTTTAAGACTGGGAAGTTGAGTGGGTTTGAACATCAATTCTACAATCATCACACATTACTATGATGATATAAGAGGCAGAGAGAAGAAGGAAGAAAAATAAATTGCTTTAGGATTCATAGCAACGGCTGTGTCTATGTCAGCTTAACGATTGTTCTTCTGTTAGAACCCATTGTGACAGCCATGGTGCCAATTCATTTTATCGAGGACCTCTCTCTTTTTCACTGATGGTCTAACTTACAAGCATGGAGTTTTTCTCTAGGAATATGTCTCCTCCTGACAACATGTTCAAAGTGTGTGAGACAATGTCTTGCCAACCTTGCATTCTGACGGTACTTCTTCTAAGACAGATCCATTTGTTCTTTGGCAGTGTGGTACTTCCCATATTCTTCACCAGTGCCAAAATTCAAATATTTGTTTCAATATCAAAGTTTTACTTGCATTTAAGGTAATTGAAAGTATCCTGGTTTGGGTCAGTTGCACCTTCATCTTCAATATGACCTCCTTGCATTTCAAACTCTGTGCTGCTTTCTTCCTCCTCTACTCCAGCTTCCTTCACTATTTTCTTGGCATACACATTGTATAACTATGGTGAGAGGATCGAACCCTGACGAGCACTGTTCTTGATTTTAGACCATGCAAGAGTCCTTTGCTCTGATTATATAAGTGCTTCACGTTTCATGTACGAGGTCTTCATCAGCACATATAAATGTTCTGGAAATCCAGTCCTTCTCAAAGTTATTTATAGTTTGTTATGATTCACACATTGGAATGTCTTGACACAGTCAATGAAACACAAGAAAAAGGCCTTCTGATATTCTCTGTTTTTAGTCAAGACCCAACTGACATCAGCTATGATAACCTTTATTTTATGCCCCCTTTTGAATCTTATCTGAATTCTTCAATTGACAATACCCTAATATTTAATCTTTTGTTTGTTTTGAATAAAGTAATTTCAATATTTTATTCAGTAGAAAATAAGATTTTTTTGTGATTGCTCAATTTGAAGTTTGTAAAACAAACCTTGAAATAAATACCAACATAGTTTGATTCTTTGCCATTCAATAGTTACCACTGTTCCTTTTTCCTTCATATTTGCCTCTTGTCCTTAAACTATTACTCTTACCTTGAATTTTGACTCAGAACTTTACTTCTTTAACTTAAGAAGTTCCAGCCTGCTTTGAAACTGTCTCCCAGTTAAGTAATTGGGATTATCCCTACTTTGAGAAGCTACTCCTATGAATTCACTCTAGACAATTTTGATAAAATGTCAAATGATACCGATACTCTATTCTGGTAAAATATATAAAGAAATATTGAAATATGAATCATAAAATTGGATAATTGTATTGCAAAAATTATATATGATTGAACTAACTGGATCAAGAAGCAACACCACATTAAACAGAAAATGTTGAAGTTGTCAAGGACTTTATTTTTCTTAAGTCCACATTTAATGCTCATAGGAACAGCAGTTGAGAAAACAAATGACTTGTGATCTGAACCAAATCTGTTACATAAGAATTTTGTAAAGTGTTATGGAGCAAAGATGTAATTTTGAGAATTAAGGTGCATGTGATCCTAACTGACCCCCCCTCCCCAAACTCATTGCTATAGAGTCAATTCTGTCTTAAAGCAAACCTATGGCACAGAGTGGACCTGCCCATGTGAGATTATAAAGCTGTTTATATACATACATACATACATACACATATATATATATTTTGCCATCACAGCCCTCTGGTGGTCATGGGAGCTCCTGAGAGCCGCCACTGGATATGAACCGCCAAAGCCACGGGTTGCAGTTCCGCACTCAACCACTTACACCACCCGGGCTCAGCCCAAAGCTGTTAATGTTAATGACAATGGAAGCCTTCATCTATTTGCCATGGAGTGGTGGGAGATATGGAACTGCTCACTTTGGGGATAGTAATCCAATGTGTAATCCACTAGGCCACCACGACTCCCCCTCAAAAGACCTAAGCCAAGGATTCTCAAGTGTCTTATATGCACATAAAAACTCGACACAATCAATAAGACTGCAAAAGAATTAGTGCTTTTGAATTTTGGTCTTGGCAAAGAATACTGAAAGGATCATGGACTGTGTGAACACACAAACCTGTCTTGGAAAAAGTACAGGCAAAATGTGCCTTAGAATGAAAGACGGCGAATGTTTCTCTCAAAAGTTTTGGACTTTTATCCACAGAGACAAGTTCCTGGTGAACAACACCAGGTAGAAAGAAGGAAGACCATCCATGGGTGGAGCAACACAGCGGCTGCAGCAATTGGCTTAAATACAGCAATTATAAAGATGGCTTAAAACTGGCGGTGCATTAGAACCTGATACTCAATCACATCAGTGCTTGACAATTGGATTTTGACACAAAATGTCAAGAAACTTTTGCATCTCATCTCAAGCAAAATATCAGAATCTGACCTGATGCCTGTGATTTGTGTAAACAAAAGCAGTTTGTGTTTTGGTCACTTGATGTTAGTTGGCATTGTTAGTATATGTTGTTTAAATCTTTTGCAGCTCAGTTCCAAGCATTTTCTATAATTTTCTTTATTTTTGTACTCTTTTGAGATAAAGCAAAATGGATCCCATGATAGTTAAGGCTTAGTGTGTCAACCTGGCCAATAAACACATGTGGGATTAATTGAAGGGCGGAGAGATACATGGCTTGGCAAGCCTCTCCTTTCTAGTTCTCTTGTCTCTTGATCTTTGATGGTCAGACCAGTGTGTGGCTGCCTTAGCTAGTTCTCTGCCTCAGCTGGAAAGGTTCATTTCCTGTGAGGTAACCCTGAGGAGAAGCCAATGGACCTAACCTGATGTAGTACTGGGTGCTGGAGAAGCCGTGTGAAGACCCCTGCCAGCACTGAGATGCTTACACTGCCACTGGATTCAAAGACTTTCTACCTGCTGGCCAGTGATCCTCCTGCATTAGGCATCATTGTGTGTGTTTTGTGAGTTTGAAGAGAACTTTGAAGCTTGGTGTTGAACATATGGGCTAAGTCATACTTACAGACTTGAACTGGAGGGGGTTGGATTGCTTTCTGAATGTACACATACCCTATATATAAAACTCTCCCTTATACATAGATGAGTTTCTGTGGATTTGTTTCCCTACCTAGACTAACACAAGTCCTAAGAAATAATTTTTTGAAAAGAATCATCATGAAAAGGAACTGGTTCACCATGCTATTGATATTGTTGATGAACTTCGTAAATCATTTTAGAAAAGTGATGCAAATGCCAACAAAAGACCACATTAGACCATTTGTGTGTGTTTTTTTTCTAGCAAAAACCAATCAGGTCCTAGTTATAAAAGAAAAAGAAGGGAAAATAACTCATGAAAATAAGCTACCATTTGATTTTATGGAAAAGGATTTCCCTTCCAAAGAATGACTCCGTCTCCACACATCCTCTCTGCATCCATGTCCACAGACCAGACCCTCATCAATAGCAAGATATGGGCCATATTGCAGTTGTTAAAAAATTTTTAAATGTTACATTTCTTATTTACATTATCTGACTCAATTTATTTTGAAATTTCTGTGTAATGTTTTATATAAAAAGGCAAGGTGAGGGTAAAAACGTGGTGATTGAGAATGGATTAATCCATTTTCAGTTATTTCTTCTAGGAAAAACTTGATGGTATGGTATCTCCATGCTCCTTCTAAAATTAGCGTTAAGGTCCAGAGTTCTAATGTTATTGGGGTTGTTATGAGTTGAAACTGACTCTGTGACATCTAATAGCTATCAAGTGTTGACATTTGTGTTATGTTTGTTAGAAAAGTTTTTAAAAAGAGAGGGTATCATCATGTGCTTTCCAAAATTAATAAGAGTTTTTTGTTTTTTTGCTTTTTAGTTCAATAGAAAGTAGAATGGGGAAATGGTTAGGGCTCTGGAAATGAATCTATCACACTTTTTATAACTAGATTTTTTGGTTGGTTTTTTCTTTCTAGGTCTTCATTCTTATAACTTACCAAAGTATCATTTCCCAGGCGAATTCTGCATTGTACTAATATCCTTCTATAGGAGAAAAGAGTACTGAATCTGGACATTAGTCCTCTTGGAAAATGGCCATTAGATTTAAATTTGACTGATTCTGCTTCCTTGTCCAAGATCCTGATTCTGAATGCCACCTGACTCATCTTTTCCATTATGCTACCTTGCATACTTCTCTGAACTGAGGTATATTGTGGTTTTGACTCTAAGATGCTGTACAAGGCCTTTATTATAGACTAAGCTGTCTCAGAAATATAACCTTACATAAGAATTTGAGTGCAAATGATTTATATGGGAGTAATTATAGGAGAAGGGGGCCTGGTGGTGTTGTGCTTCAAGAACTCTGTCTGCTAACCCAAAAGCATGACCAAATCTGCCACCATTTTGCAAGAGAAAGATGTGGTTGTCTGTTGGGGGAACACTGTGAGGCAGCTTCACAGTGTCCTATAGAGGCGCTGTGATGGGTAGGTTTGTTATGCCAACATGGCCACCGAAGACTGGTGGGTCTATTGTGATGGCACGGCCAATGAACACACGGGATGAATTGAAGGGCAGAGATAGGAAGGGCTCAGCGAGTCCCACTCTCTGTCTTGCTTTTGGAGATTCGGACCAGAGAGCTGCTTTGTTCATCCTGTGCCTCGACCTCCAAGCAACACTACCCATGGGACACCTAATCGTGGACTGTGGAGCTGTGAGTTCAGGTTCCTCCAAGTCCTACTTTGCCACACTCCTGGAATATATATCTCTTGAGCTGGGGACTGTTGGATTCTGTCATCTGGCTGACTGTTGGCGATCTTCTTTGCTTTTTGATGCCTGTGACCAGATAACCTGAATTGCTCTACACAGGACTATTCAGTGGCCCTCAAGACTTGAAGGACTGCCAGTCTTCTAGTTGCCTCATGAAAGTGAGTTGCACTGAGCAATCTATACTGCTTTATAGATAGTTAACTGTTTCTTTCTTATCTTATATACCTTTCTCTCTATATAAATATATAAAAGAATTACTAGTGTCCTGATTTTTATTTCTCTAAGAGAACCCTGCCTGACATAGTCGCTAAGAGTCAAAATGGGCTTTATGGCAATGGTGGGGTTTTGTTTCATTTTGTTAGGGCTTAAGGAGGCACAGGAGACAAATAAGGGAGTGGGAAAAACAAAATTAAAAGGCAAAGAAGCAAAAAAAAGTGTAATTTTAGCTGTACCTCCACATTTTGTCTGATCTTTGGGAAACTGCAGCATAAACTCCATTTCAGAGCTGCATAAATTAAAGTTAAGGAGCTAGGATTTTTTACCCTTATATTAATCATTAGCTACAGCCTGTGTGTGTGTGTATGTGTGTGTGTAAAGTTAGTAGAATAGCAATTAAAAGATGAAAAATACTAGTAAAAGCACCAAGCAAAGACTAGGTGACTTTCAGTGTCTACTCTAACTCTTAGACTAATTCATTTCCATAAGCCTAAGAAAAGTAAAGGGTGAGCCATTTCCCTGAGAAATTTTTCTGTGCTTGTGATAATATACTGAAAGGGAAGACAAGCTTTAGATCCCAGAATGTTCTCACACTTCCACTTGTTGCTATAATTAAGGGTGATCTTCTGTGCCAAATTTCAATATATATATTCCTATATATATGTATACATTCCAACTTTCATTCTGGAAACACTAAAGACCTTTGAAGGTGGAAAAATAAACAAAGGCTTAGGAGGCTAGTAAAATCCAAGATGATTACAGTTTGGGGTTCATATCAGAGCATCACTCAATGCAGGATATAGATTTTGAAACTTTGCACAAAAGAAAGACAAGGTAGAACTTTGGATTTGAACATCATAGACTGCTTCCTCATCACCAGGACTCCTGTGGTAGTTAAATAATCTCTGCTCAACTTGCAAAGGAGTGGAGCATGGCTTGATGACGTCATTTGGAGGCACGAAGGAGATAATTAGCTCTCTCTGCATCATCTTCCTACTCATACGTCATGAGGCATGATACGGATGTAGCCAGGCCCTGGATCTGGAGGAACTATCTGGAGACCCACGTCAGCACTGAGATGCTTCCAGTGTCATTGGATTCACAACACTTTCTACCCACTGGCCTGCCATCTTTCTTCCTGCATTTGATGTCATTGCATGTGTTAGTCTGAAGAGGAATTTATAGAGGGATAATGGACACATGGGCTTATATCAAATTGATGGACTTGATCTGGAGTGTGCTGGGATGTTTTCTTAATGTACAATTGCTCTTTGATATAAAGTTATCTTTTACACACATATAAGTGGCTCTGGACTTGTTTCTTTAGTCAACCTGGACTAAAACAACCTCCGAGTTGAACAATAGACTATCATGGTAATTTGTATTCAAATTTATTGAAGCAAAAATTTAACCTTAGACACATTGTGGATAGAAGTATATCCACCATTACCCCTATCTCACAGAAATATGGGTTGAAATCCTAACCCCAAGGTAATTCTAAATACAACCTTTTTGGGAAGGGACATTTTGCTTGTTATGTTAAGTAAGTCATACCCAGTGCATTGTGGTAGAGTAGGTTTCCACTTGCAGTGACTCTAAAGCAGACGGTAGAAGCACCCCATCTTTTTTCCACTAATCAGGGTGACTGCAAATCAGTGGCCTTTTCATTAACAGGTATACTCTCTAATTACTTCACTGCTAGGGCTCCTCTTACCTGTGTAGGGGTTCTCAAATAAAATCAACTTAGAGTTTATAAAATAAAAGAACACACTAGACATAAATGGGAGAGAGAACAGATATCAAGACTTGCTATGGAATGCCAATAATGTCAAAAACCTTAACACATCAGCCTCTGTGAGACTCTTGGTGCAAGTGGTGAAGAGTATTTGCCCTCCGGAGCTGATGACCTCTCTCGGACTTCCAGTCCCCCAAACTTTGAGACAGTAAATGTTTTTTCTTTAAAGTCACCTACTTTTTGATAAGCGATGAGGTAGTACTAAGTAACTAACCAAGCGTGATGGTGACTACCATATTAAAGCAAATGTAAGATGTACCCATACAACTTAGATTGTGTTCACAACTTTAATCAAAATTTTAAAATATTTTAAACCTTGCTTCTTTCTTGAGCTATGTGATTAGTAGTTAGAAATAATTTGGAATAATCTAACAGAATTGAATTTTTTTCTAATATTCATCATTGAAGTTTGTCCCTTGAGTGGCTTTCTTTCCTTTCTTCTTCCTCTGAAATAAAATATTTTAAATGTTTAAATTGTAAGACTTATAGCATGTTTGGCAGTCATGTACTCATATAAATTTCTCTAGTCTACCAGAACTAACACACATGTACATATTTTGTGTAAAAATAAAAGTAGTATCTTAAAATGACAAATTTTGCTGAAGAAAGCAAAATCAAATCAGATCAAATCAAATCAGAGAGTTGACCTTATTTGAAAATGGAAGCTAGCACATCACCTCTCACTCTTAAAACACAGCAATTGGGATTCATAAATACTAGTGTGGCATAGTTACTGCTGTGAACCAAATGAGTCACGTTGCTCTTACTATATATAGTTCAAGCATTTTCCATTTTTGATCTATTTCTTGGAAAATTGATAATCTATATACAATAATTCTTAGCTAATGAGATGATTCATTGTCCATTTTCCTGTCATTCTGAATAAATGGGAACTAGCTATAGCTTTATTTCCATCATCCCACGTTTGTGATGACGTCACACTCTAGTATAAAAGATAATTTTAATTATCACTCCCACATTGACCAACGTCTGGAAAGGTTATGCCTGTAAAGTAAACACACAACCCTAGGAAGCCAAGTGAAGCCCAAATGATTTGTTGACATTTAGCATTGATTTTTTCAAAGCTCATTTCCCCAGTTTGTTACAGATGGCAGTGGAAGAAACAATAGGAACTCTAGATGATGGTGTCCTCCAGTTACTATGCTATGAGAGCAGCTCCTTCAATGCTTTCTGCTCTGTGTCAGGAGATGCTGACAGCCCCTAGGCTACCTTTGTCTCTGGAGGTGGAAGGGAAGCTCATCCACACCCTGGTGCTTAGGTAGTTCTTCACACCCCAAACTGTCGCAGATACAAGGGAGAAGTAGCGAGTTTGCTGACTGGCTGCTTTCAGCAGAAGAGAAAATAGAAAAGACGTTATCTTCAAATGCATTAATTTTATGTACCTGTGATTGGTGATTATTCTCTTCCAAGTTTTAGTGGGGGAATTTCAATGCAGATAAATAAAAATGATCAGTTGGCTTTTGTCCACCCAGAAATGTGCAAGAAACTTTTTGTGAAAACAATACTGTCTTTGACTGGTTAACTTATTACGTTTGAATGTGAATTAATAAAAATATAGATGACAATATAGCATCTGTATTAAAAATAAGATCACTGCTAATAAATATATGAATATTTCTCACCCTTATCTTCACTTTCCTTGATAGTAGTCTTACAAGAAACCTCTGTGGATTGCCTTGCTGGAGTCATCATTCATAGGATGAATTCATAATAAGGTACTTGAACTAGATGTAATTGAAATATGAGAAAGGATACTTTTTCTTTATTCAGTAAATGGGTCTTTATATAGAAAACTATATAAAAAGAAGAGGTATGGTTCATTTCCACAGGTCTCCTGCATAATAAATTATGACTCAAAATTGAGCAGGATTTAACAAAACATTAAGCATCTTTCTTTATTAATTCTAAATATGATCCGTGGGAGATGTATGTGCACATTTGAAAAAGCAATTAAGATTAACATGCAAGTGGATGTTCACTTATGGATACATGTTCTTACTAAAGCTATTGATATATTGTTATTGAGAAAAAATGTCATATTTTAAAATCTTCTCCTTGATCCCTGGAGAGCATGTATTTGCATTTAATTTATCTACAGAATTGCAGTCTTGGAAACTCACAATGGCAGTTCTACTCTGTCGTTTAGGGTCAAAATGAGTCAGAACTGAGTCCATGAGATCAATGAATACCAATCTAGATCCTATAAGACATTTCCCTTGTGGATTTCCAAAGCTGTAAATCTTTGCACAACTAGAAAGCCTCTTCTTTCCTCTGGAGGGTAGTTGGTTGTTTTGAACAGCTAACTTTGCAGTTACCCACACTGCATATACCCCACTCTGCCATAGGAACTCCTGTGGGTGACTATGCATCAAAATTCACTCGAAGGCAATGAGGGACCAATGAATATACTCGAGTGAATTCTTCTGGACCAGATCACCTCTAAATCACACTGGGAATAATTTGAACTATCAAAGTTCTATTTTAAATTATTGAAATACAGCCTCAGAGAGGCAGTCATCACTGCCACTCCACTAAACTACTCTAGTAGTCCCTAAGAAGCAGCTAGTCACCTAAGAAAGTATATTGTCATTTCCAATAGTTAGTTCATCTGGCATTCCTATTGACTCCACCTGCAGCTGTATCTTGAATCTGAAGATTTCTTACCACCCTACCACCCTCCTCCAGGACACCATACCATCTCACTTGAATTGCTGCCTTAGATTGCTTTAATACAGTTTCTCATGCTGTGGTGAACCCCCAACCAATAAAATTATTTTTGTTGCTACTTCATAACTGCAGTTTTGCTACTCTTATGAACCGGGCAACTCCAGTGAAAGAGTTTTTCAACCCCTAAAGAGGTCATGAGTCACAGGTTAAGAACTGCTGATTTATTAGCTCCTCTGTGCTTCCCACTCCCCCATGCTCTCTCTTCCACAGACGGGGTGGACTCTTCACTTTTTCTGCCGGAGGGGTCAGTCCTCTATTTGGAATCTGGATTGAATTTCCTTCAGATATAACCTACTTTTTCAATTCTTTGATCAAACATATGTTCTTAATGAGACTGCCTCTTATCTCCCCCATCTTCCCCTACTTCCCTGCTGGACATGCTGCTTAATCTTCTTGCCCTATCCCCCCTCCCCACCCCCACCCCCTGTAGCTCTCATTGCTCTTTTTTCCTACTCTTCCTGCCAGCCTCAGATTAGCATGTAAGTTTCAAGAAGACAGGGATTTTGTCTCTGTGTTCGCAGATGTGTTTGCAGGGGCTAGCACAGTTTAGATCCTCAACAAATATTTGTTTTCTCAACAAATATGCGATTCATTGATATTTCTTGGCAGTGGCAGGAAAAGAGTGCTCTGGGCCATAATAAGAGCAATGCCTTCTACTGAAATGAGTTCGGTTTTGGTTTAGGTGGGGCCCAATAAATAGTTCCCTTTTTGTTCACTCTAGGTTGGAATCAAATGCCAAATAAAACTAAGTTTCAACAGATAGCCGGCAGTGGAAGGCTTGATGATTTAAAAATGGAATGCCTTATGACTAGATGAAAGATGATGCCTATGTTTGTAGATAAATTAAAATAGTTGTGGATTCCCCAATCAGACAGATGCACCAACCAAGAAGCACTGGGCCATGGCAGGTTTCTCCAAACAAGAACAGAATACATACCTGGAGTGACATAGCAGACTTCTGATTGCCCAGAATAAGGAAACATGGAATGATCTGCCCAATTCATGCAGTTTCTCCTTTCACATTTATCAAGTGAAGGTGAATAGGAAGTGGAGTGGTTGTTGTAGAGATGGAAGAAGTTGTGATGAAAATGTGGATACCAGCAATGCTAGGTTAGTACTCTAGCAAAAACAAAACAAAAAACCAGTGTCACATACATATAAGAAGGAAGTTTAAGCTTTTAAGAGCCCAGATGCTATTTCTTTTGATAGCCGGACAACATCAACTTTCTTCACCAAATTTGCTTATGCACATATTTGTTGTTAGTAATCATATCAGAAAGCTTAAAGGCTTCAAAGTAAACAAGTGGCCATCTAGCTGAGAAGCAACAAAGCCCACATGGAAGAAGCACATCAGTCTGTGTGACCACGAGGTGTCGAAGAGATCTGGTATCAGGCATCAAAGAAATAAAACTTATACAATTATAAATGAGGGGGAGTACAGATTGGAGACCCAATGCCCATCAATAGGTTAAATGACATCCCCTTACAAAGGAGCTGCAGGGAGGAGATTAGCCAGTCAAGGTGCAGTGTATCAACAAGGCACTATGCAACTTTCCTCTAGTTCTCAAATGCTTCCTCCCATCCATTATCATGATCCCAATTCTAACTTATAAATCCTGCTATACCAGGGGATGTACACTGGATCCAGAAACATGGGGAATTCAGAATAGATGATCTCTTCAGGACCAGTGGTGGAAGTGGTGATGCCAGGCGAGTGCAGGGAGGGTGGAGTAGATAGGGGGAACCAATTGCAGAGATCTACATATAACCTCCTCTCTGCAGTACAGGAGGAAAGTGGGTGAAGGGACACATCTGACAGTGTGCAATATGACAAATCAATGACCATTTGTAAATTATTAAGAGTTCATGGGGGAGGGGAAATATGGAGAGCTGGTACTGGGGGCCTAAGTGGAGGGTTAGGAATGTTTTGAGAGTGATGATGGCAACAGGTGTGCAGATGTGGCCTGCATACAATGGACATATATATTGACTATGATGGGAGTTGTATGAGCCCCCAATAAAACAATTCATAAAAAGAAGGAAGTTTATATCACAAAGTGTTTTTATATCAAGAAAGTACCACAGCCCTGTCCAACTCAAATCCTTGGGGCTGATCTTAGCAGAGGCCTCTTCAGACTTATATAGCTGAAGGAAATTGACACACAAAGGTGGAACAAGTTTCAAGATCATAGGCCAGTGTGGTCACCTGGATCCAAGGTTGGTGGCAATACAGCAGGGCGCTGACAGCATTCCAAGTCTGTAGCTCACATGGAATTATACCCAATTGTTCCTGAAGGCAGGCACAGAATCCCAGCAAGCAGGAAGGTGACAGAGCAAGAGAGAAAAGGGTGTTCCCAGCTTCTCTCTTATAAAAACAGCATCCAAGATGGTATCACCAGTCCATCACCTGAGTGGACACTACTATCTCTATACACATACCATCAAGTTGACCTAAAGTTTGACGACTGCCACAATTTAGGAGTATTACTCTAAAAGTTATCTCTCCACATAAGAGGAAACATTAAGAATGGAGGAGAAGTATCATTCCCTAATGCCATCTATATCATTCCTCTTGAAATCTTTTAATGTGGAGCCTAAATCACATATTTGAAATAGTTACAATGGTTAGTTTTATTTTCAGCAACCTCATAGAAGCAAAAATTTGGTCTACATGGTTGGAATAGAAATAATTTGGCAACATAGAAAACTGGAACCTAAGCCATCAGCCGTCACAAAAGAGTTCCAAAAAGCCTATGCTTTTAAAGTAGACATCTTCCAAAGGCGCCCCAACCATGATAATATTGCAAGTGCCTTCAGATCATATCCCATTCTTTTGGGGTTTCCTTCAAGGTAATGAGAGGAACATCGTGAAAACAAAAGCATCGTTATGTGGAGTGATAGTTTTGAGTGTTTATTATGCAATTTTTGTGCTCTGAGGCTGTTATTAAAATGTATTCTAAATTGTGTGGCATGTGAAAATATGGCTTATGGTCTCTCAGTTCTGTAGGAGAGTTGCCTGAAATCGGAGTGGGGGGGCATTGGTAGAATTGATTCTATCTGTGGTCTCTGAGGGAGGTTGTGTCCCATGCCTTTTTACTCTGGCTTTTAATGTTTGCAGCTAGCAGATCACCCTGGTCTCTGCCTCTGTGTTCCCTTGACCGTCGTTCTAGCCCCCTCTAGGTGTATCATATTATTATTTATTAAAATGCTGCAAAAAAAGAGAGAGAATGTTGCTACATTTAAAATCAACCCCCTCCTGCAGTACTAACACACACACACACACACACACACACACACACACACATGCTCATCATTTCAATTCTTCTTCATTGAAACCCTACATAGGCTTTTCAGACTGTAAGACTTTTTGGGAACAAGTAGCTTCATCTCTCTCCTCTGGAACAGTTGACAGGTTTTGAAATGTTGAATTTGTGGTCACCTAACTGATAAACATCTTCCATTTATTCCAAATAAGGTAATATTCACTGATTCTACCTTCAATATATCTGTTGCAGGGACATAATTTAATTCACAGTATGTACTAAGCATGGGCTATGTCAAGGTACACCAAATATAGGTCTTTGTCTTACATAAATTATTGGGGAAGAAATATAGTTAACTGCAGAGTGAAGACAGAAAATCCAACGTACTTAAGAGATGCATGTTCTGTGTGTCCCAGTATAAATACTAGTGGCCAAAGAGTTATTGTTACTCATATTGGTGCTAGATGTGTGACAGTAGAACTACATAGGATTTTAATATCAAAATATTCTGAAATAGAATATCAAGCCCTTCTTCCAAAGAGCTACGTAAACTTGAAGATCTGACTGTCAGTTAGCAGGTGAGAGTATGAACTGTTTGCACTACCCGGTTCTATGCTGAGATGTATTGTGTTGCCTTAAGTCCATTCTGATTCACCTCAACCTGCGTGGCATAGTAGAACTGCCCAAATTAAGAGCAAAGGTGGAGAAATATGCACATCCTTTACTCAATCATTCCAACAACATGTACAGTGTACATTGTGCCCATTATGTTTCAGGCACAATACTAAGTGCATGGGATAAAAAACTACACTGACCTCAAAAAGTAGTTTAAAGGGGGAGACGTAAAAGCAAACAAACCTTTGAAATACATTGTTCAATCAATTGGAGAGAAACATCTGAGGACTCAAAAGGAATGGATTCGACATTTGACATCCCTACTCAATATGATGAAAACATAAAGTGAGAAATGAAGAGATATTGACAGATGCTTTGCTAGGGAAAAAGGAAGAGAGATTAGAACAAATGGAATGAAGTGAAAGTTCAGAGATTTGCGGGAAAAAAGTGTCCAATATTTCCTTGGATTTTAAAATTACACTGTGGTGACCCTATGTGATCATTGTTAAATGGCTCCAGAGGTTTTAAAACTATGTCTTTGCGAAGTAGAATGAGAGAGGTCTGTCTCTCATGGGTTTTCTGGGTGAGCTCAAATCACCAGTCTTTTGAACAATTGTCAAGTCATAAGCATTTGTGTTACCTAGGGATTCCATTTACATTTCGTTTTTTGTTAAATTGCTATTTTCCCTCTATGAACCAATGTCTTCCAATAGACTTTAAGCTGCTAGAGGAAAGGTCACATTATTTTGGTTTCTGTAGCTCACGGGCTTATGTAACATCTGGCATATTTTGAATGTACAATTATATTTTAAAATTATAATGTTATAATGAAAATTTTATATGATCATAATTTAAAATTTAAAAAATTTAAAAACTAATTTTAAATCTAAGACTACTGAGATAGAAAGCATGGTCAGGACCTGAAGATGATTGTGGCTTTGGGTTATAGCTGAAGAGATGAGATACTCTTGCTAACATCCCGATGTGAGCTGGTACATGCACAGCTCACATGCTTTTCTGTCATTCAATCCTGTTCATTAACATGACCAAAGTATTCAATGAAAACAGGAATTAAAATTTCACTCTGTCCTAACTAGGTAAGTTACATCAGAATGAAATTCCAAAGCAGTAAGGAAAATTACAAATTGAAAAATCATATAGGGAAGAAAAATAGATCAAAAACTTGTTTACTAGCAGAGTTTTTGTAAACAATGATGGATGCTTTCCAAACATTAGAATCTGATGTTGAAGGTGGTATGGGAAATAATTGTCAGGCTAGAATTCTGCTGTTAGTTATTTTTCAAAACTGAGGATGAAATTGAACCATTTTCTTACATGCAAAGAGTGTTTTTGTATTTGATTGCCTGTGGAATCAAAAAATAGGTACTTTAAGCAAAGAAATTCAATGCATAAATACAGCCTGCTCTGACAGGTGTCACAATAGAAAATCCTGCATAAAGTGGAAGGAAATTGTAGAACAAAGTCATTCCAGAAGACCAGATTGGTCTGATGGAGACCATTAGAATCCCTGAGACTAGAGTGACAGCTTATATATAGAAAATTAGTTTTTTACTCACTAATTTATTGACACTTTAATTCTTGATATTAGTTAGAACCCACGTAACATCCCAGCCAAGATCCATCTGACATCGATAATATCCCTTGTCAGTTGGATCTTGGCTCAAAGCAGACAATACCGGAGGGATATTTACTTATGTTTCACAGACTATGCAAAGGCATTCAACTATGTGGACCATAATAAATGCTGGATAGCCCTGAGAAGAATGGGAATTCCAAAACACTGCACTGTGCTCATGAGGAACTTGTCTATGGATCAAAATGCAGCTATGCAAGCACAATAAAGAAATACTGTGTGCTTTAAAATTAGGAGAGATGTTATGTCAGGGTTGTATCCGCTCACCATACCTGTTCAATCTGTATACAGAGCAAATCATCAGAGACTCTGGATTTTAAAGAAAGTGTATCATCAGGATTGAAGGAAGGTTAGCAACCTATGGTATTCAGAGGACACAACTGTGCTTGTGAGAAGTCAGGAAGAACTAATGTACTTGCTAAAAAAGTTAAAGGAGTGTCACCTTCCATATATACTACAACTCAATGCAATGAAGACTGAAATCTTCACACCTAGACCATGATGATGAAAAAATGGAGAAATCTTTCAGAAATCTTTGGGTGTGATCAATTTCATGGTACTTCTTTGCTTGTTATTTGTCTTGAGATCCTATTTCTTTAATAGCTACAGAATGGACAGCTTTTTCCCTTGCTATACCCTAAGCTTTCTGCTCCCGTAGAGAATGACAACCTCCAAAATCCACAGAAGCAGTTCTACTTTGTCCTATTTGTCGCTATAAATAGAAATGGATTCAATGGCAGTGAGTTTGGAGGTTTTTGTTTTTGAGGGAATCCTAGATTTTGGTGATGTAATATATTACACATTGAGCTGCTAATTACAAGTTTAGTCGTTCCAATCCACCATGTACTCCATGGGGAAAAGATGAGACTGTCTATTCTGGTCAAGACTTAAAAGTTTTGGAAACCCAAACAAGTTCACTACTTATAAGGTCATTATTATTCATAGGCATCTTGACCACAAAGGGCTTCTGACCTCTGGAATCAGCTCTGGGCAACTGAGACTGACCACGGTGGTTCTCTCCCTCTGGTGAAGTCAGAGGACATCAGGGGCCACCTCCATGTCATAGTTAAAACCAGTTACTATGCCTGTTATTCAAATTTATGCACCATTAAGCTACAGAATGAAGAGACTGAAGATTTTAAACATTTTAATAAGTCATTTTGTTGGGGGCTCTTGCAGCTCTTATGACAATCCATACATCAATTTTATCAAGCACATTTGTAGATAGGAAGATGAGAGATTTCTATCAACTTCTGTTCAAAGAAATATCAATTTATATTGTCACAGGACAATTTTTTTCTTTATTTTCTCTTCCCCTCCTATCTCTGGTAACCAACAAAGAATGTTTATTTTAGTGCAGCAACTTTTCTCTGGGACTGATTTTCTTGACATATATGATGGCTTCTAAGTTATTTCCTGAGGATACAGAAAGAGGGGGGAGGTGAGAAAGGGGAAACTGACAATGATGAATATATACCCCTACTAGAGAGAAATGAATAACAGGATGGTAGGTGAATGGATATATTGAATAGTAGCAGATATTGCCAAAGAAGTGATGATAATAATAATAATAATATTTAATATAATAATAAGGGTTCCTGGGAGTTGCATGGGGAGGGTGGGAGATAAAGGATTGCTAATATCAAGGAGCTTAAGAAGAAAAATTTTGAAAATGATGGTGGCACCAATTGTACAACTATACCTCATCTAATTGAACTATGCATTATTATACTATCTGTAAGAGTTCCTAAAAAAATGGGAGGGGGAAAAAGATGTTTATCAAGAAAATATATTTAGCCATCTAATATATGATGAGGATATAGTAGAAGTAATAGAACTAATGGATTCTGAGTGTAATTTACAAAAGTGAAGTAAGGAGGAAAGTGGTCAGGCTCTACAGTTATTAAACACCTCAGGAATCAGTAAATTTGGAGAGAGAAAATATTGAGGATGCCCTGTTTTGTCGGCATAATTTCAAGGGACTTCAGGTAACGCCCCCTGATTCATTGTGCTGCAGTGAGTGGTTAGTGGTTAGGCTGCAATCGGCACAGTTGGGCAGTTCGAAACCATTCATCGCTCTGAGGATGGAAGACTGGGCTTTTTACTCCCATAAACTGTTGCAGTCTTGGAAACGCACAGAGGGTTTCAAACCCACAGGAGTGTCTTGCTATAAGTCAGCATTGACTTGATGGCAATGGACTTGGTTGGTTTAAAAGATGCTGTACTGCATGGAGACTCAAGCATGGAAGGTCGTGGTGAGAGAGGCGCTGCAGCGTGGTCCATGGGGCGTGGGTCTCTAAGCCATAAGAAATTGAGTGGGAAACGATCTGCGGAGCCTGACCAGAGCGCGGCAGGAAAAAGGGGAAAGAAGGAAATGATGGCAGAGTTATCTAGCGCTGCCACGGAGGAATGTTTGCAAAGGCAAGTGGCTGAGAGCTGGAGCCTTAGGATGCCATTTAGTCACGACGTGGGGCTCCCTTTGTTCACTGTGTGATCCCAAACTTCATCCAAAGCCAAGACTTCTTGGAAGGACTTGAGAAGGAACTTTTGAACTTGGACTTCCATGAGAAGCGCAATGATTTATGTAAGTTCCAGCAGTCTGATGACTTAAAGAATGGAAGAGAGCCTCACATCACTGCTTTAAGGAACATTCTCTATGAAGATTTCTGAGCCTGGCTTTCTGACACCGCTGACATTGACCTTGACTCAACTATTGATATGTCCTGTGCTAAGTATTAATTCACAGATGCCTTACTGTGCCATGACGATGAGCTGGAGGGACCCTGGAGGGCCTTCATCCTTTACCCTGATACGGGAGCTTGGGGGCCACTCTGGACCTGTACACTGTGGGTGAACATCTGCAGCTGAAGCAGCCTGTCAAATCTCTCATTCCTTCGTGGAACACCTTGAAGTATCGCCAGTGTCCTTTCACCAGGTGTCTGAGGTCCTGACTGAAGAAAAATCACATCTGTCTCTAAGTGGCTGGTTTCATGACCCTTCATTGACCAGGACTCCCCCCGACTTGCAGCCCCCCGTCCCCTGGAGCCCTCACACCCCTCAAGACCATGAGATTTTGTACTATTGGATCAACCCTACTTATCTAGACATGGATTACCAAGTTCAAATCCAAGAAGAGTTTGAAGAGAGAATAGAAATTCTTCTAAAGAACTCCCTTCAGCTGGAAAAATTTGCACAAATGTGAGAGGCATTGGAGCAAGATGTCATGGAGTGGATCAGCCAAGGTTCTCCTAACAAAAGTTTTTATGAGATGGGGGAGGAGAGTCAGCTTCCTGCTGTTCTGAAAGACTACATGGCCTAATTCGTTCCGAAGCATTCTTCTTGCTAATCTCCAATTTCACTGAAGCCACATTTACTGCTGGTGGTACCAAGGAAGGATCAGTCCTAGCTCCTCCAAGCCAGAGTGATCAGGAGGCCACGGGCAATACCAGCCAACAGAGTGATGGACAGACTGACTCTGCAGCAGAAGGAATTGAAGCCAAGAATGAGTCCAATGTTCCCACGGGCCATGGGGAGTGGAAGCATTGAAAGATTGGTCACTACATGCTAATCCACGACAATGGCAAGACTGATTTTGCCCTGGACTTGCAGCTCTACTGTGGCTGTGAAGGCTGGGAGCCAGAGAACGGCTGCTTCATGGCCTACATCGCCAAAGAAGAAGATGAAGAGCTGCTGGCAGTCTACCTGGAGAACCACGCCTTGACCTTGGTCTACCGAGACAGAGAGACTCTGAAATTTGTCAAGCATATGAACCGCCGAGGCTGGAACAAAAGAAAACCGAACAGGCTTCCACACCGAACAGGCTTCTGCAACTTTTCCTTCATCTATTACGAATGACAGGACAAAAACAAAGGAGTCACTCTCTCCTCAGTCCTGGGAAGCCAGGAAGTGCTGGGCAGGGAGGGCTGCAGATTGGCCGTATCATCTGCCTTTCATTTTCCTTCAACAGGACTCAGGAATTGTTCTCAGTATCCTGAGATTGGAGCTAAATGTTTCACTCCTGATTTAAAACAAAACCAAAAAGGCCTTTTGTTGATGGTAACACCCAATTCATATTCCACACTGACATCTTGGATAACTTTCCTTATTCTCAGTAATGTGTTTCCCCCCAATATTCACAAATATACATGACTGATGATTCTGCCCCTCCCAGGTACACTGTTTTACAATACTACAGAAGATTCCATCTTGACCGTGCTGGAGTTCTCACATGATTTGCATCATGATTCTTTCTCTCAGCCTCTGCCTTTGCCCGACAGCCTGCTGCAGATCCATGTTTGGAATACTGATGGAATATTATTCCTTTGGAAAAAGTCTGGCCTTATACAGCTACGTGGCCCCAAGAGACATCTGGCTGATGAAGAAGAGGCTACTTACGTCATGGGCAGTACCTGCTGCCTTCTCTTAACTGGGCTATGGTTACTGTGTAAATAAATCATTCTAGCCTCACAGTTAAAAAAAAAGATGCAAGGTAGTAATGTGGAAACCTCAGTAATCTTGTTAACAACTCATTCATGCATGGGTGGTGAGCACTGCATTAATAATCAGAGGAAGAACAGAGTGGGGAAGCTCCAAAGATGCGATGTGTACTAACAAGTGTAAGACTAATGGTGAGAAACAAGCAAAAAGTTGAAGAAACAGAGATGTCAGGAGCGGCTAGAAGATGCCTGATACATCAAAGACCCTGGTGAAGTTGGAGGAGACTCTTGTCTCTGACTCTGGGCAGCTCCAGCTCCATGTGTCATGCGATGGGGAAGAGAACTTTAAATCAGGAAAGGACAGAGAAAGATGTTAGACAATCACAATGCCTTCATCCTTTAAAAGACTTCCTATGAATGTCACTCAATAAACTACTGGAAAATGAATCAATCAGTGCAGAAAAAGAAGAATCAAGGATGGATATATCCAGGGAGGCCAGAAATAAAACTGCAGTGAAGCCAGAATGTTCTCAAGATAGGTGTGGGAGTCCTCTAGTGGCCAGAAAGAAAATTTAGATATCTCATCTCTCACAGTATAAGATATGACAAAATAATAATAATTTATAAAGAATTGAGGGTTGATGTAGGTGGAGGAAGCAGAGAGAGGCGGGAGGGAGGATGAAAAGCTGATATTAGGGCTCAAGTGGAATAGCAGATATTTGGAGAATGATGATGGCAGCAGGCATGCAAAGGTGCTTGGCACATTATATGTTTGTATATATTGTGATAAGTGATGTAAGAGACCCCAATAAAATGATAAAAAAATAAAAATAAATAATTAATTTTTAAAATGCATATAAGGATGTTTGGGGTTCATTTATTTTCAAAAGAATCAATACATGACAGCATTTCTTCCTACAAAGATGATGTGATACCTTATTCTTGTTGTGTTCCACTTCTTATCTAAAGAGTTTAATAGGAAAAAGTACTAGTAAAATTAGTTCATTTTTATAATTACCTTCTTAAAAAGAATGGCTTATAGAAATGAAACTGATCTTTTAATTATGGGTAAGACAAAAAAACTTGCAGCAGGGACTAAATATTCATGTGTAATACTTTAGGTAAAATAATTTGTTTTGAAAAAGGCTCAAACAGAGCAATTGTTATGATGGCACTGGTCCTGCCAGTGTTCCATTGTCTTATACATGCAGTTGCTGTGTGTCTGGCTCCATAGTTCCTAATATAGTATTCATCTTTAAATAGAACAAAAGGAAAAGAGACGACTTTCACCAAGGGAACCGGAGATTGCCGACGTCTTTAGCATGATAAAGAAATTACATTTAAATACAATAGTGTCAGCAACCAGGTTGTGGTAATTTCATAATCTGTTGTCAATTTGAGACTTAAAAATGAAGGGGTGGAGTTTAGCCTGTCAATCAGGTCGCAGCTTGATGATCTCATTTGGAGGAGCCAAAGAAGTAAGTAACTCACAGGAGGAGAGAACCTGGCTCCCTCCCTGCCAGACTTTACTGACAAGGAGCCTGATGGAGCGCCCCTGATGCAGCAGGAGCCCTGAAGTGGGACGAGGCAATGGGAGACCCCTGTCAGTGCCGAGACACTTTTTGGATCTGCAAGACTGTCCCCCCACTGGCCTGTGTTCTTCCTGCATCGGTTCTCATTGCATGCAATGCGTGGGTCTGAAGAGAAATTTATAGACTGCTATCAGACATGGGGGCTACTTTAGGACTTATCGACTTGATGTGGCCTGGGCTGGGATGTTTTCTCATTATTCAATTGCTCTTGTATATAAAGATCTTTCTTATACTCACATGAATGTCTATGAATTTGTTTTTGTGGTCTATCCAGACTAACACATTAAATAAAAAACATAGAACCATAACAAGATGGCAAAAAACTAAAAAATGGTCCAATGTTTGTTAGTAATAGCCTAATGTTAAATTACTTAGATTAAGTCTGAGGAAGAATTGTTGCTATAGACTACTACTCTCTTAAAAATCTGAGTGTTTCCTAATGGAGAGAATCATGTGGCTTATTATCCATTTGATCACAATCAAATAGTGTGTCTGGGGAGTATTCCAAGTGAATTTAATTGCACCCACCAAAGCCAAACAGGAGCCCTTGTGCCATCACAGTTATGTTATGTGTTTGGTTGCTAACCACGAGGTCAGTAGTTTGAACCCACCCACCATTCAGAGGGAAAAAGATGAGGCTTTTAACTTCCATAGATATACAGCCTTAGAAACCCAAAGAAGGCAACGCTATCCTGTCTGATGGGGTCACTGTGAATTGGATTTAACTCATTGGCAGTGAGTTTTTTTTTTTTAATGTCAGCCTTAGCCACTGACATCAAGTTGTTTCTGACTCACAGTGACTTTACTGGATTGAGTAAAGCCACACCATAGTATTTTTGAAGTTATAAGTCCTTACAGAATGTTCTAAATCTTTACAGTCATTACAAACTGCCTCATCTTCTTCTCCCACACAGCAGCTGGTGAGTTTTTTTTGGGGGGGGCATCACTGCCCTCTGCTGGTCATGGGAGCTACCCAGCCTTGCTCCCGGAGAGCTGTTGCTGGATTTGAACCGCCAAACCAATGGGCCGCAGTCCCACATTCAACCTCTACGCCACCGGGGCTCAGCCCCAGCTGGTGGGCTTTAATGACTGAACTTTCACTCACTGTTTAATCCGTGCACCACCACTTACTTCCACTGAATTGATGCGGACCTTACAGGCAAGGGCCAAGCTAACCCTGTGAGTTTCTGAGCTCTGAACTCTTTGCCATAGTAGAACGCTCCCCCAGAGGCGCTGGGGTTTTCCAGCTACTGGTCTTGAGGATTGCAGCCCAAGACATAACCACTATGCTGTCAGCGCTTCACTCCTCCCTTCACTAAGCATGATGTCTTTCTCCTTGGCCTGGTCTCACTGGAGAACTTGGCCCTGTCCCACATATGAGGTCTTATTATCTTTGCTTTGAAGGAGCATTCCAGCTATGGTTTTTCCAAAAATTGATTAAATCGTTCTTCTGGCACTTCACAGTGTCAGAATAGGTAAAGAGAGACAGGGAGAAGGCATGCTTGGACTCCTGGGTTTCTCCATTGATGTTTACCACAGCAACCATACTGAATGTAGGACTGATATTACCTTGTCTTTCAATAATATCATTTTTTTTTCTGACAACACTGGATTCCCGGAACTTGGAGGAAAACTTCACATTCCCTTGATGCTCTTATCATTTTTGTCTTCTTTTTCTCTTCTTTCTACCCTTCCTTTCTTCTTTCTTCCCCTTTTTTGTTTCTGATTTACAATATCATTCCAAAATTCAAGCAGGATCATGGACACAGATAATTAACTCCTAGATATGTAGTGCCTTTGGATGTTTTTTGTTGTTGACTATTAATACACTCATCTAGCAAACATTTATATTTAAATCAATATTAACCACACATAATTATTATTTGTTATTGTAAGAGTGGCATGGTGTGATAGCTGACTTCCTTTGATTTCACCAAGAATCAAGTTTAAGATTATTCAAAGGCCTATGCTCTAAGACAGAGATCAGACATCCTTCCAATCTCTCACCTCCTTTACTGAATTTAGCACCAACTATCCCTTCCAGGCACTTTCTGTTTCTCTGATGGGTTTGATATTTCTTGCAATGGCTGCACAGATCTCACACACAATACTCATAATTATGGGGTTAATTAGGGAAGTCAACAAGTTACAATTCAGGATCAGAAGTTATCCAGATACATTTCTTCTGACCAGGATTCCCTTTTATCTCTTCTCAGCCATGCCGATAAGTCACATGAGCCCTTGATCTCTGTCTTGCTCAGTATACTTATTTATAAATAATAATTTATAAAATGTTACAAAGCTTCTTAAGCCCTGCTGACGAATGCCCAAGAGGCATACCACTCAGCCATAACGTTCAGCCTGTATGTTCTTGACTCCAGCTTCATGAATGAGGAAACCCAGGTTCTCCATTTAAGTGTCTAGAGACACCTGGTGCCAAAAGTATAACCTCCAGAAAAAAAAAATTGAACCTCCCACCCAGAGCAAGTCAGCTTTTCTCCCTCTGTGGAAAAGGAAGTTCGTTTTTCGCATTATGCGTTAGCTCTTGATTGTGCTCTTGCCGCTCCTCACCTATTCCTATGGGGCTCAGCTCTCCATCTCCTGGATTATGGAGGTTCAGCACGCAGACCTGAGGATCTAGAAGATGCACTCCCCTCTAAACTTTTCTTTCCTGATGGTAGGGCTATCCTTCCTGCTTTTATCTTGTCTTTGGCTCACTTTATATCCAGTTGATTAGCACAAGTGGTCCACGCCTCTGTCAGAGTTCCAAGTTTTTGACTATCAAAATGAATCCTCTCAGTTATCACTCACAAATGAATCATCCCCTCAATAGCTCCTCACCACCTTTTACCCAGATCCATCAGAAAATGAGCAAATAACCCCCAGTCTAGTCAGTTAGTTCCACCCAGGCATTTGGTGGGATTTACAAAGACAGTGGCTAAAAGTGTCAGCAACTAAACTGTTTCACCACTGTTACAGACAAGGATTTTAAATAACAAATACTTTATAAAAGAATGAAGGAATATGTAGAAAAATATGTAGAAGGTTTGCCCCTTCAGGAAGTTTGCTATCTATTAGAAGAGACTGAGAATCAACAACTAGTCACCACAAATAGTTTTTCATCACTGGTTGGGATGAGTGCAATGACAGCAGTACAAATATATGACTGAGAAGGGAGCAGCAAGGAAAGGAGGATGAGACCATTAAGGTGAGACTCAGTGTTCTCATTTTGAGGTGATTTCAGCCATGTTTTGAGGCTTTCTTGATTGTCACAATTCAACAGATGCAGGTGAATAAAAAGTCAAATAAAGAGCGTCAAAAACACCCCCTAAAAAAGACCCCGCACACATGTGCACACTCATACAATTATTAATTCCTTAATGTCTGTAGCATCAAATTTATGAGATTCTGAGTTAAAAAATGACTGAGTTTTAGTCAGGTGAAATTGGAGAAATACTCTTTTTCAGAAGAGGAAATTCCAGGGCATAATTGTATCACAGATTACAAAGATTGATTTTAAAATTGATTGAAAAATGTCCTTGGGCTGAGCCCCAGTGGTGTGGGCTGAGCCTCGATGGCATAGTGGTTGTGTGCGGGACTGCAGCCCACTGGGTTGTGGTTCAAATCCAGCAGCAGCTCTCCAAGAGCAAGGCTAAGCCTCCTACTCCCACCAGAAGCAGTGATCCCCTCCCCCCAAAATAAAATAAAATAAAGCTACTAAAAAATGTTCTCTTTGAGGGCTGAGCTCCAGTGGTGTAGTGGTTGAGTGCAGGACGGCGGCCCACTGGTTTGGCGGTTCAAATCCAGCAGCAGCTCTCCAGGAGCGAGGTTAGGTCTCCCACTCCCACCAGAAGGCAGTGAGGCCCCCCCAAAAGTCCTCTTTGAATATGATAAAACATCATTCTTCTTGACTGTGTCATTCTAGGTACAGAAAACTATATAATTTTCTGATTCAACATGGCAATACCAGTCCATTTCAGCTCAGTAGTGATCTTTATGCTAACCATTCTATTTTGGCACTTTTTAATTTTCCTAGGTTCATGCTTCATACATTCAAGGTCTGATTATTAATTTTGTGCAGTTCTTTTTTTCTCACTTTGAATTGTGCCCTATTGCAAGAGAAGATCTGGAAGGCCCCACCCCCACAGGCTTTGCTTCATTCATGCCGCTGTCATCAACTCTATTTTGAGAAACTAGTTCCTCTTCAGTCACATTTCAAGTGCCTTGAGATCTGAGGGACACACCCTCTGGTCCTCCCTCTGAACGCATTCTGCTTCTCTTCATTAGACTTTTAGAGCCTGAAAATGTTTGCAGGAGGTATGCATAAAGTTTTAAGTGGTTAATTCCCTCTCCTAAGTGGGCATCTGAGTCCTTCTTTGTGGTCTGTTTTTAGTCTGTTCCTGGAGAAGAAAATTGTGTTTGGTAAAGTATATGAGCATCAATAAAGAAGAAATCCCTCAACAATATGTGTTGGCAATGGTGGAAACTATAAGCGGAAGTATAAACACAATTGTATAGATCGTGCAGTAGTGGGCAGTGTTTCCTTGTGTAGTGCATAGGGTCTATATATGACAGAACCTACTTGATAGCACTTAAAAAAAACAATATGGAGTCACTATCATTTGGAACCCACTCAAAAGTACCAAACATAAGATATAACGTTCTTGCAATCTACTAGATTCTATTTCTACTAGAATGCATATATACCTAATCCGTAGGAATAATTGTGCAGGGCTTTGTTATGCTGTGCATGACATCACTACAGGTGGGGAGCCAAATTGATGCCACCCAACAAGAGACCTGATCCAAAGACCTCTTTGCTCAGGTTAAAATGTACCCAGTGAAGTCGTCATCTGAAATGTCAGACACTTTGGAGAAAAGGAAAAAAAATATTTTAGTACTTTTATTTTTCATTAATATATCAATAACTCATTATAAGTTTTACTATAAGATGTTCAGTGGATTAAAAGAAGGTTATAATGTCAGGGAAGTTCCTGTGAGACAGGAAGAAGTAAAAAGTCTTGGCACAAAGAAGAAAGAACAGAAAAATGAAAGAAAGAGTGGAGCAAAGCAAAAGGATCTGATGAGATCATCCTTGCTTCGTCTTTGGCAGTACCCAGGGAGAAATATTAAGCAGTTACATAGTTTTGGAAGAATCTGTGAATCAGAAGATTATTTTGGGTTTCGCAGGGGGTGGGTTGGGAAAGATGTAGACCTTTTGGGAGTATCCTGAAGTGTAGCCAAGCCAAAAATCAAACTCCCTGCCAGTGAGTCAATTCTGATTCATAGTAATCTGACCTATGATGAGAGGAGAACTGTTCCCTACCATTTCTAAGGCTTTATATGTTTGCAGGAGCAGCTAGTGAATTCAAATTGCAGACCTAGTGATTATTTGCTCAAAATCTAATTTACTATCCCACCAGGGTTCTTTTCATGTGTCGCAAACAACCAACCAACCAACCAACCAATCAACCAACCAACTAGTCAACCAACCAACCAACCAACCAACCAACCAACCAACCAACCAACTAACCAGCCTCACTTCTTTCAATGCAATTCTGATTTATAGCAATACTATACCAGAAGATAGAACTGCTCTGTAGTTTCTGAGATTATACTTCTTTACTGGAGTAGAAAGTATCATCTTTATCTAGCAGAATTGCTGGTGTTTGCTTAACTAATTTCTAAAACTTAAAGAGATCATTTTATTAGGGCCTCATACAGCTCTTTTTTTGGGGGGGGACATCACTGTCCTCTGGTGAGAGTGGGAGGCCCAGCCTTGCTCCTGCAGAACTGCTGCTGGATTTGAACTGCCAAGCCAGTGGGCCACAGTTTCACACTCAACCATATGCCACCAGGGCTCAGCCACTCATACAACTCTTACCACAATCCATCCATCCATCCATTGTATGTCAAGCACATTTGTCCATTTGTTGTCCTCATCATTCTCAAAACATTTGCTTTCTACTTAAGCCCTGGGTATCAGCTCCTCATTTTTCCCCTTCCTCATGAACCCTTGATAATTTATAAATTATTATTATTTTGTCATATCTTACCCTGTCCAATGTCTCCCTTTACCCACTTCCCCATTTTCCACACCCCAGGGAAGAGGTTATATGTAGATCTTATAATCTCTTTCCCCTAACTATTGTACACTCCATCCATCCTCTGGTATCACTACTCTCACCACTGGTTCTGAAGGGATCATCTGTCTTGGATTCTCTATATTTCTTCTTCCTATCTGTACCAGTGCAAATCCTCTGGTCTACCCACATTTGTAAGGTAGAATTGGGACCATGGTATTGGGGGGCTGGGAGGAAGCATTTAGGAACTAAAGGAAAGCTGTATGATTCATCATTACTACACTGCATCCTGACTGGTTTGTCTCCTCCCCATAATTCTTCTGTAAATGGATGTCCACTACCTACAGATGGGCGTTGGGTCCCCAATATATACTTCCCCTCATTTACAATGATATCATTTTCAGTTCTTTGATGACTGATACCTGATCCTATAGACACCTCATAACACAGGCTGTTGTGTTTCTTTCATGTGGACTTTGTTGCTTCTGAGCTAGATGGCTGCTTGTTTACCTTTAAGTCTTTAAGACCCCAGATGCTATATCTTTTGTAGCTGGACACCATGAGTTTTCTTCACCATGTTTATGCATACATTTGTCTTCAGTGATCATATCAGAAAGATGGAAACATAATGATAGCATGTTATGTTATTTGATGCTTGATGCCTGATCTTTTCTCATAACTTGTTACCATTTATTATTCTGATTTTGTAAGGTAGTCTGTCCATTCTAAGAGCCATAGTGATGCAGTAATTAAGGGCCACAAAAGATCAGCAGTTCAGATCCATCAAGTGTTCCATGGACAAATGTAGGGCATTCTATTTCTATAAAGATTTACAGCCTCGGAAATCCTATTGGGCATTTCTACCCTGACTTACAGTGTCAAAATTGACCTCAGGACCATGCATTTTGTCTCGTTTTTGGAATTCAGTTCTAAGTACACAGAATATTTTGTTTGCTAATATGTAGGTCAGGTTATACATTCATACATAATAATCTTCCAAGTTCAAAAGCCACAACCACACTCTTTACAAACTTATCATTCTGACAGTTTATTTTGTAAAAAACTTTACTATTTATTATCTATTATACACACACATATTGTTGTGAGGGCTTTTGGCGGTTGTTCTCAGTCTTACCTAATCATATTTCCCCATACCATTTTAGTTATTCACATATACAGTAAAGGAATTGTTTCTTCAGAAAACAACAACAAATCATCAAGTTAACTCTACTTATTGGTGAGCTCCTGGGTGTCAGATTAGAACTGTTCTCTATAGAGTTTTCAGTAACAGATTTTTTTGAAATTAGATTGCCAAAACCTTTTTTCTTGAGTGTCTCTTGATGGAATTGACCTATCAATCTTGGGGCTGGTAGCTTAGTACATTAATTTTTTGTATCACTTAGGAATTTCCCCACATATACTGGTATACTGAGACTCATTAACAAAAGTATTATGTTACCAGAATTCCTCAATCTTCAATTGTTAAGTGAAAATTGAATTATTCCTGCTAAATAAAAACAACCTGCATTTACTTGGACATACTTTGTTCCTAACTGCATGGAACCACTTAGTAAATGAAGCAGTTACCGGCTCAGTTTCTATGAACCAGCCTCTCAGCCATGATTTGCTGGTCCTTGCTTGGTTTTGGAAAATGACATACCAAGGTCAATAGAGACCAGAGGCACATGTAAGGCTGAGAACAACAGACATAATATGTATGTATTACAGAAGGACCTGCCAGTTAAAAATCCCTGCAATTGTAATTATAGGAGACATGGATTGTTATTCTGTCACTTTCATCTATAAAAAACACAAAATGAAACAGTTACAAATATTTAGTTTGCTACAGAAATAGTCCATTAGTGCTCCTTCTAACGGACATCATTATTCCTTAAGAGAAAATCATTCTCTTTGTGGATTATAGACAAGAATGCTTTCATAGGAAATTGTATGCAATTTGAAACCTATGCTCTATTATTTCCTTTCCAGTTGTATGGATTTCTCTTTATAAGAGTAGAGTGTGTACTTAATGAAAACCTGGGAAAGATTCTTATCTACATCCAATATCCCAAATCAAAATGATAATCGAAATTTCTTCCTTTTAGTCCTTATGTTTGATTCAATACCTAAAGTTAAAATTTATGTTATGTATTGTCATGGAGAATTTAATTCAGGACTTAAATGTTTATATATATTATCAATTGGTAACATCAAATCAGGAAATATCAATGGTAACGTCAAAGTGGTAACATCAATGACTATCTCAAATTAAGTTCAGGGAGAATTTTGGCTTCAGAAGGGCAAGATATCAGACATTTGTTCTATATTTCACAAAAATTACCTTGACAAGAAGAGTTTTGGGTGGAGCAGATGGAGAAAAATGAGAATTTCTGTGCCCAGGCAGATTTGCAGACTCGAGGTTGCCTACAAATCAAAATTCACGGTATGATAGCACCTTTATTTTAGCTTTTGTGTGGCTGGCTAAACTGTTTGAAGTGAATTCAAAAGAAGATGAGAGGAAAACATATTGAGAAAATAAACCTTCTGGTTTTCAAGGTGTTTTTTCTCAGCTTCAAACTGAGCCATGATTGAGTTTTGACTTAGAATACCATACTTGTCCCTTGTTAGCTGGTTTTTGTTGAGGTCTGCAAGGATGCATGAAGGAACCTGGTAAGTTGGAAAAGAAAGAAGAGTCTTTCTCCTTCTTTTTGACTTCCTGTTCAGGTGGAATAGACTCATGGTCTTACTTTGGCTCTTGTGGAATTGTTTTAACTTTCTTCAGCTTTAGTCTGAACCTACGTATGAGCAATTGATGGTCTGTTACACATTCAGTTACTGATCTTGTTTTCACTGACACTGAATTTCTCCATCATTTCTTCCCACAGATGTAGTCAATTTGATTGCCAAGTACATGTGCTGTTGAAAAAAGGATATTTTCAATGAAGAAGTCATTGAAAACAGCATTCTCAATAAGGAAATCATTGATTTCAAACATTTCTATCATACCTTCTCCAACTTCATTTGCACCAAGTCCATTTGTCCTTACTAATATTTTTTCTTCTTTGCTTCCAACTTTGCATCCCAATTTCCAATAATTATCAATGCATCTTGATGGCATGTTGAATCAGTTTCATACTGAAGACATTGTTAGAATTCCTCAATTTCCTTTTGTGGTGGTCACATACCTATGCCAATTTCACGATTGAGATGTAGGGGTGAAGTCTAGGCTGTTAATCTGGAGATAGCCATTGAGTAAACAATGAGACCTCTGTGTGGGCATGGCTTTAGAATTCTGGGAAATCTCATGGTATTTCCCTTGGGAAAATGAGAGACTATTTTCCCAGTGGTTGGGAGTTGCTCCAGGGACTGAAACAATGGACTACTGACAAGACAAGATGACAACATGCTGATCGATCCTGATTCCTGGAGAATGGAGGAGCCAGAGGAGAAGCCACACAGGCTTACCCTGATGGAACTAGACCGCTGAAGCTTGAAAAGGTGCAAAGATATCCCTGCCAGTGCTGAGATGTTTCTATCACCAATGCTGCTGATGGATACTGCTGATGGACCCTGAGTCCTGGAAACGAGGAGTCATGAGGGGACCCCTGCCAGTGTTGGAACTCTGCACCCACTGGCCTGTGACTTCGTGAGTCGAAGGAGATTTTATAGACTGGTATCAGACATATGGGCTAATATCAGACTTATGAGCTTGAACTGGACTGGGTTGGTATGCTTTCTCAATCTTCCATTCCTCTTGTATATAAATCTTTCTCTTATAACCATGTACGTGTTTATGAATTAGTTTCTCTAGTCCACCTGGACTAACATACCTTGTTACTAGCTTTTGTGGACGGCACATAAATTAAATGATAGCTTTGCTGGATTTCTTTGAAGGCATATAGGTATAATCCCATCACAGACAGCATTGTACTCTAAGCTAGGTTTTGCAATGTACTTTTAAGCAATGAATTCAATGCCATTTCTCTTGATTGTGTTAAGAGTGCTATAATAAATCATGATTTTCTGATTCAAAATGGTGAATACCAATTTTTTTGGCTCATTTAGGCTCTGATATTGATATTTACATGTTGCATTTCATTTTTGATAACTTGTAGTTTTCCTAGATTCATCCTTCACACATTTCCAAATTCTGATCATTAACAGATTCTTGCAGCTGTTTCTTTTTACTTTGAGTGGTGCCATATAGGCAAATGAAGATCCTTAAGGCTGCAGTCCCAAAGACTTTACTCCATTCATACCATTCTGGCCAGTTCTACTCTGAGAAAGTAACTCCTTCTGAGTCACATTTTGAGAGGCCCATCCTCGACACTCTCTTGGACAATGACCTGCTCCATTCTTTAGTTCTTCAGTATCTGGCAATGCTTGGAAATGATGCATAAGGTTTTTAGTAACTCCCTCCTCCAAGTAGGAGTATATACCTACCTCTTCATTTCTATTTTGAGTCTGGACGCACCTCTAAAATTTGTTCATTTTGTGTGACTGTTGAAATACCAGTGACATATCTTCCAGCATCACAGCAACACACAAGTCATCACAGAAGATCACACTGAAAGACAAGTGATGAAAATGTCATTACAGAAGACCCTAGATTGCATATGTATTTACATTTCTAAGAAGCTCAAATAGGCAAATCGATGGGGAAAGAAAGTATGTTTATTGATACTTGCAGCTGCAGGGAAGTAGGAAGAGACTGATTGCTAATGAGTATGAAGTTTAGTCTTTTGATGATGAAAGTGGAGATGGTTGCACAGCATTGAAAAATCATTATATATTTCAAAATGTTAATTTTATGTGAATTATATATCAACACAGCTTCTCTTAAACAGATATTTAGAAAATAATTCAAACCATGAAATTTAGGAAAATTTACTGGCTACTAAGTAATGTCTAAATTGTAGTCTTATGATCAATATATTTATAAAAAATAAAGGAATTGATTAAATGACTAGATTGAAGAAACTAAAATTGCTTCCAAGAATATAGTTTGGATTTTGTTAATTTTTCCACTGAAAGTGAAAGGAAATCTGACCCAATATTTGATCAATATATTTTTAATTGAATTGTCTCCTACTGTTAATTTTTAATTGAGATGTATATTTTTGACTCATTGAGGAAACAAAGATCTAAAACAAGTGATTAAAAGAATCAAAGGACTACTTTTATTTAAAACTCAGTACTTACAATTATATGTACTAATAATAGTCTAACAAAATTATCAAAAGACAAAGATAAATAAGTACAGTTCCATTTTCATAAAGTAAATGGATACATTTAAATTAAAAGCACAGGAAACCAAACCTAAGTCATTGGAGATGACATATTACTTAGGACTTCTTGTATGCTTAAGATAGACAAGGAATAAAAGTCATTGTTTGTCGGTTCATCCGTGAGCTTTATTTGATTTGATTCCAATGGTAACTAATTTCATAAACAAGCCTCATTAACTACAGAAGACCTCTAGAGCAATTAATTTAGGTCAAAGAAAACATTCTGCTTGAGATCACCAGTTAGAGATATGTTTTAGTGAACAGCAATTTCTCTTGACAAATGGATTGCGAGCTGAAGTTCAAGTCAAATCAAAACATTCACTCAGTGCCTGTTACTGTGCTGAACATGGTGCTGGGGCTTAAAGAAAATATTAAGAAGCATAAGATGATCTTATTGAACCTAAAATAGTGTGTTCCTACTTTGGAAAACTTTGTTGAACTGATATTGATCCTTTAGGATCTACACAGGTCTTTCTAAAGTCTCTCCAAATCTCTATAGCAGAGATGGTTGGGAAACATCCCACCTTTAATTAATTTTAATTTATTTTGTCTATTGTTTATACATCTATCTGCTTCTCTAGACTTTGAACTTTATAAGGATAGCAACCTTATCATTTATTCAATCATCCATGCAATAAATATTAATGAACTATCTAGCATGTAGGCTTATAGTTGCTAGTAGCTGCTGTCAAGTTGGTCCTGGTTCTTAGCAATCTCATGTACTGCATAGTAGAACTTCCTCATAAGGGGATTAATCTTTCTGTCATCTTTACAGAAACCCATCACCAGACCTTTCTTTTTTCTTTTTAAAAATTTAATTGGGGGCTCATACAACTCTATCACAATCCATACTTACATTCATCGTGTCAAGCACATTTGTCACCCTCAAACCATATACTTTCTACTTAAACCCTCAGTGTCAGCTTGTTTTTCCCCTGCCTCCCTGCTCCGCTTAACTCATGAGCCTTTGATAATTTATAAATTATTATCAGTCTGTCATATCTCACACTGCTGAACATCTCCCTTGACCAACTTTTCTGTTGTCCATACCCCAGGGAGTAGGTTATATGTAGACCCTTGTAATCTGTTTCCCCTTTTTACCCCACCCTCCCTCCACACTCCCAGTATTGCCGCTCTCAGTACTGGTCCTAGAGGAGTCATCTGTCCTGGGTTCCCCAGGTTTCCTGTTCCTATCTGTACCGCTGTACATTCTCTGTTCTATCCAGATTTGTAAGGTAGATTTGGAATCATAATTGTGGGATGGGGATGGGGGTGGGAAAGCATTTAAGAACTAGAGGAAAGTTGCATATTTAATTGTTGCTACACTGTGCCTTGACTGGCTTGTCTCCTCCCTGCAACCCTTCTGTAAGGGGATGTTACATCACCTACTGGTGGGCTTTGGGTCCCTAACTGGTACTCCCCCTCTTTTATAGTGATATAATTTTCAGTTCTTTGATGCCTGATACCTGATCTTTTCGACACCTCCTGATCACACAGGCTGTTGTGCTACTTCCATGTTTTGTTGCTTCTGAGCTAGATGGCCACTTGTTTACCTTCAAGCTTTTAAGACCCCAGGCACTATGTCTTTTGATAGCTAGGTAACATAAACTTTCTTCACCACTTTTTCTGTGCACACATTTCTTATCAGCTATCATATCAGGAAGTTAGGCACACAATGATGATTTTTAGTTCTTTGATGCCTGATAACTGATCCCTTTGGCACCTTATGGTTATACAGGCTGGTGTGCTTCTTCTAAGGTGGACTTTGTTGCTTCTGAGCTAGATGGTTGCTTGTTTACTTTCGAGCCTCTAAGACCCCAGATGCCATATCTTTTGACAGCTGAGCTTCTTTCACCACTTTTTCTTATGCACACATTGTCTTCATGTCGGGTAGGTGAGCATCATAAAATGCCAATTTAATAGAACAAAGTGTTCTTCCATTGAACAAGTACTTGAGTGGAGGTTCAATGTCTATCTACTGTCTTAATACTAACCCTATAAGTATATGAACATAGATCCATGTCTCCATCACCATATAAAAATATATCTACCAATGCTGATACCTGTGTTTAGACCTCTGTAGATTCCCTTTGCCTCCAAGTTCTTTCCTCTATTTCCTTTTACTTTCCCCTTGTCCCACTATCATGCTCAACCTTCATTTGGGTTTCAGTAATTCCTCTCTGTTTTATTACTCTTGATCAATCTCTATTAGACCTCTCATATTCACCTTGCTACTGATTTAGGATCATTTCTTTTTCCCTTAACATTGGGTTGGTGAGCACCATTACATTTCCCTCACCTCCCCACCTCCCATGTCCCCCTGGAACAATCAGTATCAGTGTTTTCTCCTCCACACTGTTTATCCAGCCTATCTTATCTAGATAGACTTGCAGAGATAATAATATGTACAAAAAACCCCAACATATCTTAAGGTGAAGTGACCAAAGAAAACAGCATGATTATGACAACAACAAAAAAGACAATTTCCAGAAAATATATATAAATAAGTAAAATAAAAATAGTAATAACAAGATAAAAAACCTGTAAGTAGTCCACGGTCTGTTCATTGACCTCCAGGAGTTGCCCCCTGGCTGAGTCCGATGGAGTGTCACACCCTGGCCTCAAATATATCCTTGGCACTGCCTTGGGAACTCCCTGCTCTGCTTCCCCTGCTGCTCTGCTGCACACATTTAGTGTTTTGCCATGGTGTGGTGGGGTCAGACAGGGTATGGTTCCAACCCTGCTTCTCCACTCTTGTCTCCATTGGGACTTGGGTCAGCAAGGGACACCGTGTTTCATAGTCTGGCTAGCCATATGGTCCTCTCTGTGCATTGGCTGTTCTGAGTGGGGATAGCATCCTCAAGGCTCGGTGGGCCAGGTGAACCAGGATGCACTCCACTCTCTCTCCCTCTCCCTTCATTTGTTGTGTGCTCTGGTCAGGCATGCCTCTCTCCCAGAGCTGCAGCTTCAGGGCTTTCTTGTCGGGGAGGGGCGGCTGTCCATGTGTTTGGAATTGGGGATGGACCCTCAGACCATTCCACTGGCTGCCAGTTCCATGCTGTCATGTAGCATTCACATCCTGGAACACTGGGTTTAAGTTTGGTCCCTCTTGCTTTGTGGAGATACTTGGTTTTTGTATTCGTAGTTTTGAAGCATACTGAGTCATTTGTGGTCTTGCAAATTGTGTGTGGGGTATAGAGTCTTGATTAGCCCCACACTCCCAGAACTCTCTGTTATCGAGTTAATCTCAACTCATTTGCAGGACTGGTTACAGGAGTAGAAAGCCCACTCTTTTTCCCTTGGGACTGCTGTGGTTTTGAACTATCAACCATGTGGATTACAGCCCAACATATAACCACTACAACCCAGGGCTCCTTGTTTAGCCCCAAACATTCTGAAGGTCCTAAATTTACAGCATTTTCTATATGACTTCTTGGTGTTCACATATAGCATTTGCTCTTGTTTGAAACACTTTCTATTTATTTTCCTAATTTCTACTCCTCTGTTGGACACAATATAGTAAATGAAAATTAAGCTTCTTTTCTTAGTAATTCAATCTTATCCTTTCTTTTAAATGATGTCCTTTTTTTTATACTCTTTCCCATGAACTCACTGTTTCTACCTGGGAAGCTTTATCAGTGGGTGCCAAGTGTGGTCAACTCTCCAATTCCCCTTCCTGTTAGAGTCTTTCTTGATAACATTTAACCTACTACTTTTCCACCCCTCTTCCTCAGTTGGTGCAGGAGAGCAGAGAGGGGCATCTGAAATACATTTCAAGTAAGCAGACACTAGCTTGTGTTTGAGACCCTCCGGCTAGGGCGGATTCTCACCGTTTTTCCCTGTGTTTCATGACTTCTATTTGCAAGTTTCTTAAATATTACCTGTTTAAAAAAATGCAAATGAAAAAAATGTCTGTTTCTTCCAAAGTATAACAAGTTTTAAGAAATGAATAAATAAATATAAGCAAAAAAGAAGAAACTGTTCTAATACTGATAGCAGTGATGACTATATAGCTCTTCTTGATGTGATTGAACTGTATATATGAATTACATACCCATAAAATTATTGGGGAAAATATGTACCAAAACAAGATCAAACCAAAATTCAGCAACCATACTGAAGATTTGTTTCTCCTGAATTTGTCCCCTTTAAAAAGTTTGTGGTTAGGGCTGAGCCCCGGTGGCGTAAGTGTTTGAGTGCGGAACTGCAACCCATGGGCTTGGTGGTTCAATTCCAGCGGTGGCTGGGTAGCGCCCATGACCACCAGAAGCAGTGATGCCCACAAAAAAAAAAGTTTGTGGATAGTTAGAATGAAAAGATAATGGGATTTTTGCCAGAACTTTTTGATGCCCCCTCAGTCTTCTGTGCTTGCCTGCCACTTCATCTTGCAGAGTAGTTACCTTCTCTTTTTTTTTGTCTCTTCAGTTCTGCCAGAAGATCTTTTTTTTTTTTTTTGGCATCACTGCTCTCTGGTGGTGGGAGGCCCAGCGCCACTGCTGGAATTGAACCTCTGTCCCAGTGGGCCACAGTCCCGTGCACAACCACTATGCCACCAGGGCTCAGCCCCAGAAGATCTTTTAAAAGAGAGGTTTTCTTCAAAATGATCCACATTGTATTTATTTTTTCCCTAAGCCCACCCCTAAGCATACTTTTGTGATGTACTACTAATGGAAAAGTGTCCATCTGTGTTAGTCTGGGGTAGACTAGAGGAACAAATTCATCAACACACATATGGATATAAGGGAAAGGTTTATATATAAGAGGAAAGGAACATTGAGAAAGCATCCCAACCCCCTCCAGTCCAAGGTCATAAGTCTGATATTAGCCCATATGTCCGATACTGGTTTTAAAGTCTCCTTTTGACTCACAAAGCACACATGCAATGACCCCAGGACAACCACAGGCCAGTGGGTGCAGAGTCTTGTGTGTCCGGCAGCAGTAGAAGCATCATGGCGCTGGCAGGGGTCTCCCCATGGCTCCCCATTTCCAGGGCTCAGGGTCCATCAGCAGTATCCATTAGTGGTAGAAGCAGCTCATCACTGGCAGGGGTGTCTCTGTGGCTTTTCTGGCTTCAGAGGTCTCATTTCATCAGGGTAAGCCTGCTGTGTGGCTTCTCCTCCAGCTCCTCCAGTTTTTAGGACTCAGGGTCTATGTTGCTATTATACTAGCTTCACATCTACAAGAAACTGAGTCAAATCTCTCACCTCCAACTGGGAAATACTGAGAGACTTCCCAGAATTCTCAGGAGAAAGCCATGCCCACACAGAGGCCTCATTGGCTATCTCCAGATTAACAGGCTACATTCCCAGTGCTGAAATTGAATAGAGCAGTGACTACCACACCATCTTAAGTGACTCTATAATTTCAAGTACAGATCCCTGCTTTCTCAAGGTGAATAGCAATGGATTCAGAGGCACACAGCTGGTTTGTGGACTCCAAACTGTAAGAGCCAAGAATCAAAATCTACTTTATGCCTTTCTGGTGAGGAGCGAGGACTCTCTTGTCTATCCAGAGATGTAATAGTAGGTAAAATCACCCAGGATTTGAATGACTACCTACCCCCCCCCCACCTCGAATTATCTTTCTTTTCTTGATTCCCTTTGTTGTCTTATGTATCATTCATTTATGTATAGATAATGAGCCAACACATGTAAGGATAGTTTTTGAGAATCCAGCTTGCAAACTAACAAGGCATTATGAAATGGAGGGAGGTAGGTGGAATCTACTGTCTGTTTTTCCTTCGATCCTTAAATTATAAGCGTAAAGTAATCCTGCTTTAAACTGTTTTTATGCTTTATATCAAAATTCTATTTTTGGTGCTAATAACCGTAGTCCCGTGGCACTGTGGGGTGAGTATTGCTTTGCTAACTGCAAGATCAGCAATTCAAATCCATGAGGTGCTCCCCAAGAGAAGGGTGAGGCTGTCTGCTCCCATAAAGATTTACTGCCCAGTGCATACCTGTGGGAATCAACGTGATGCCAGTGGGGGTTCACATGTCCTGACCTTATCTAGTCCATCTTTTCAATAATCTGAATAGAACTTTTTCTTCAAAAAACCTCTATTGCCAATAGATTTGAAATACTTACCAAACATTTTGAAGAAAACTAACCAATTTGTTTAGAACTGTACTCAGCCTTTATTTGATCAGTTCATTCATATTTTTGTTTGGAAAATTATGATTTTATGTTGAATCATATGTTCGATGATAAGTTAAAACTATGTAATCTATATGATGATGGGGAAATAGATCAATGTGCATATACTTATAGGGTTAGTATTAGGACAACAGATGGGCATTGGACCTCCACTCAAGTACTTCCTCAGTCAAGAACATTTTGTTCTATTAAATTGGCATTCCATGATTCTCATCTTCCTGACACAATCACTGAAGACAAATGTGTGCATAAGCAAAAGTGGTGAAGAAAGCTGATGGTGCCCAGCTACCAAAACATGGAGTGTCTGGGGTCTTAAAGATTTGAAAGTAAACAAGCAGTCATCTAGCTCAGAAGCAACAAAGCCCATGTGGAAGAAGCAGACCAGCTTGTGGGACCACGAGGTATCAAAGGGATCAGTTATCAGACATCAAGAACTAAAAATCATAACATTGCATGCTTTCTTTCCTGATATGATTGCTGATGACAAATGTATACATAAGCAAAGGTGGTGAAAATAGCCGATGGTGCTCAACTATCAAAAGATAAAGCATCTGGGGTCTTAAAGGCTTGAGTATATAAGAAGCTACCCAGCTCAGAAGCAATAAAATGCAAATTGAAGAAGCACACTAGCCCGTGTGACTACAAGGTGTCCAAGACATCTGGTATCAGGCATCAATGAACTAAAAATTATATCATTACAAATAAAGGGGAGTACAGAATGAGGACCCAAAGCCCATCAATAGGTAAAGTGACATCCCCTTACAGAGGGGTTGCAGGGAGGAGATGAGCCAGTCAATGTACAGTGTAGTAACAGTGAAATATGTAAATTTCCTCTAGTTCTCAAATGCTTCCTCCCACCCGCTATCTGATCCCAATTCTACCTGACAAATCCAGCTTGATCACGGGATGTGCACTGGAGCCAGAAACATGGGGAATTCAGGATAGATTATCCCTCAGCACCAGTGGTGGGAGTGGTGATACTGGGAGGGTGGAGGGATGGTGGTATAGAAAGGGGAAACAAATTTCAGGGATCTACATATAACCTCCTCTCTGGGGTATGGACTACAGGGAAGTGAGTGAAGGGATGCATTGGACAGTGTACGATATGAAAAAGTAATAACAATGTGTAAATTATTAAGGGCTCATGGGGGAGGTGGAGGGGTGGGAAATATAGGGAGTTGGTACTGGGTTTCTAAGTGGAGGGAGGATGTTTTGAAAGTGATGATGGCAACAAGTGTGTAAATATGGCCTTCATACAATTGATGTATGTATGGATCATAATGGGAGTTGTATGAGGCCCCAATTAAATGATTTATAAAAAAGGGAGGGGGAAAAAGAAACTTATACCAAGGGCTCAAGTAGGAAATATTTGGAGATGAACATGGAAACGTGTACAAATATGCTTGATACAAATGGTGTATTGAATGTTACAAGAGTTATAAGAGGCCCCGATAAGATCATTGAAAAAACCCCAAAAGAACTACATACCCATTTAGTGGCATTTCAAAAGAAATTAAATAAACCACAGACTGCCAGAAGAATGAACAAATATTTCCTGGAAGATGTGTAGTCATCTCATTCCATAGTGGCAAGGATGGCAATACTTTAGCCCTTTTCCTTGGAATATGGTCTCTGGAGGGACTAGTTCCTGGAAAGTATTTCATGCTCAACACAGTAGAATGCGAGTGAAATAGAGAAATATCCTCATGGCATAGATTGAGAGGGACTATTACAATAGGCTCAAATAGAGCAAACGTGGTTCAGACTTGTGGGGGACCAGGCTGGGGCTGTCTCTATTGTCTATAGGTTCTCTTTGAGTTGGAACCAACTTGAAAATCCCTAGCAACAGCAACCACTGTTCTCCACCAATCAAAATGGAGAAAGGATAAGAAAAATATAATAGAGCACCAATGAGAATGAAGATTGATGATAGTTTTATAGAGGTAATGATTTTACTTATTTTCCAGAGTATGGCGCCCTGATGCTACCATGAAGTAAGCCTTGGACTGATAGCAACAAGTCAGAGGTTCCACCGGGCAGCTGCTCTGTGAAAGAAAGCAGAGCCTGTCTGCTTCTATAAAGATTTCCAGCCTCAGAAATCCCAAGGAGCATTTCTATTAAGTTCTTTTAAAAAATCATTTTGTTGGGGGCTCATACATTGCTTTCACAATGCATACATACATGAACTCTGCCAAGTACCTTCGCATGCCTGCTGCCGTCATCATTCTCCAAATAACCTGCTTTTGCACTTGAGCCCTTGATAGCAGCATCTCATCCTTCCCCCCAATCCTTGCTGCCCCTCCCCCACCAAGCCTCAATACTTTATAAATTATTATTGTTTTGTCATATTTTACACTGTCCGACGTCTCCCCTCACCCACTCCTCGGATGTCTGTCCTTCGGACAGGAGGTTATGTGTAGATCCTTGTAGTTGACTCCCCCTCTCTATCCAACCTTCCCTCCACCCATTCAGTAGCTCCACTCTTACTATTGCCCCCCAGGGGCTCATCTGTCCTCAGTTCCCCATGTTTCCACTTCCCATCTCTACCAGTGTACCTCCTTCAGTGCAGCTGGATTTGTACGATAGAATTGGGACCAGGAGAGTTGGAAGGAGGAAGCCTTTGGGAACGAGAGGAAAATTTTATGCTTCATCACCACCTCACTGCACCTTGACGGGCCTGTCTTCTACCCATGACTCCCCTGTAAGAGGGTGTCCAATTGCTCACAAGTGGGCCTTGGGTCTCCACTCTGCTCTCCCCCTCATTCATAGTGATGTGATTCTTGTTCTTTGATGCTTGATATCCGCTCCTTTCAGTCCCTTGTGGTCACACAGGCTAGTGTGTTTCTTCCACGTGGGCTTTGCTGCTTTTGGGCTAGATGGCAACTTGTTCACCTTCAAGCCGTCACAATCCCACATATTTTATCATTTGGTAGCTGTGTGCCATCAAATTTCTCCTCTCAGTCTGTGTCTCCTCCCTTTCGTCTTCTTTGGTCATGTTGCAAGGGTGGTCACATAATGATATAAGTTTTGTTCTGTGATTCCTGATACCTGGTTCTCTCCACACCTCATGGTTGCACAGGCTGGTATGCTTCTTCTATGGTGGACTTTGTTCCTGGGTCATATGACTGTTTGCTCACCCTCAAGCTTTCAAGACCTCAGACATTGTATATTTTGATAGCTGGGTACCATCAGCTATCTTCACCTCTCTTGTTCATGCCCACATATCCTCAGTGATCATCTCAGGAAGGTGTACACACAGTGATATGTTTTTTTTTTTCCTGTTTGATGCCTGAGATCTGATCCTTTCGACACCTCAAGGCCACTTCTTTTGTTTGGGCTTGAATACTTCTCAGCTAGATGGCCATTTTTTATCCTTTCTTAGGTTCTTTAATGCCACTATGAGTCTGGATCCACTACGATAGGAGGGTTAGTGGGTGTCCGGAGTAATGGTGAAGCATTGCACTGTCAGCTAAATGGCTCCGCTAGTGATTCATCAGGAGTACTATTTTGCAATCTGTTACTGTAAACAAAAACTGATTGAGTGGTTCTACTTTGTTAACTAGTATCACTATGAATAAAAATACACTGGCTTGCAAAGAACAATTACAACTGACAATTGTATCAGGAGTTCTGCAAACCACCCTTGGGTGAGACTCACTGAGACTAAAAAGCAACGCAACACAAACACATACACAACCCTGCCCCCACCACCTGAAAACTTAGAATAGTTATCAAAATCATTCTTATTACAGTGAAACAGTACAGATACAGACAAGGAGAAAATGCACCTATGGCTAAGTCCACGAGAGACAAGCCTGCAGTTGTCCTCTGGTGCTGTACCAGGAAAATATGCAGGTCCCCATTTCTGTACCAAATCAATTAATCCCCAGTTGTGGTTATTTTGCTCCACCCACTCGAGTAACACTTCTTCTGACCCTAGTCACCCAGAGCTGCAGCAGTCCTCACCAAGCATAAAACACAGATCCCCAGACAGCCAGGTCTGTTCAAGCCCTCAGACACCAGCAGAAAGCTTGTAGCTGCTGTTGATGCCATCTTATATGTTCTAACTCATAGTGACACCACCCCTCCCCACCCCAGCCTCACAGTTGTTTCCTTAGCCTAATAACACTCTTGGTTTGCGAGATACCCACCTATAAATATGACAGTCGCCTACTTCACAAATAGCAAATTCAGATTTTCAGACGACATTCTACTTGAGATATCCCGAGCTTTGCCATATTTCCCCTTGGCATTTATTTCTATCTTGAGGAGAAATCTGTCATCGACAGAATAAGACCATACGAGACAACTTAAGTTAGTAGAATGTGCTCTGAATGCTCTAGGAACTTCAACATCGACAGGGAGAATATTTCCTTAGTTATGTTCTACAGAGAAGAGGTTTTACAATGTATAAACAATTTCAAATTTATTAAACATAACATATCTTTTAAGAAGACTTCAGCAAAACTTTTATAAGTAGAAATTATAAAAATAGCAAAGTCCACTAGGAAAAAGATCTACTTTTCAGAAAACTCCTTGGTGCATGGTATTAGATACATACCACTAAGAAACCTATTCAACAACATGAATGTATATAGGCTATTTGGAATGCTCACATAATAAATGTAAAACGTGCTCCCAAATGACACCTTAGATAGCTTTTTTGAGCAAGAGGAGACGTTCTACTCCTAGAAAGAATTAGTCTTGGGACTCACAGGGGTTGTTCCTCTCAGTCCAACAGGGTTCCTGTGAATTGACTTCCACTTGATGGCAAGGAATTTAGGTGTGGTTTCATTTAACTTTCAGAGAAAACTAATTTTTTTTCAAGGTGTTTGTTTTTTAAATAACTTTTCAATGTATCTGGATGTGTGCACCAAATCACACAACTGCTCTTCTTAAAGGATCTCCCCTAGAAACAACACACTCTGTCAGTAGATGGCAGTCATGACAATGCTATCTCAGACACAGTCGAGCTGGTCAGTAAACCAGTTCAGTGCTTGTGTACAAATTGGGAATATTATGATGTGGTTTGTTTGGAACCATTCCACCAACCTACTGTAGACTTGTACAGAATGGCAATGAAAACTCCCTGATTCACGCAGACATTTAAAAATAATTGTAGAGAAGTGTGAAATATTTAATTCTATCTTGAAGTTGATCTGTCCTATTACCCTGCTGCAGGTTCTCTGAGATTAAACAGATTACTTACTAATTAAAAAAAATAAAATATGGTAACTTATTTTTACTAGCCAATCGATTAGGAACCTGGTAGGGTAGTTGGTATGGGTTGGGTTGCTAATTTCAATCTTAGCATTTCAAAGCCATCAACCACTCCATGGGAGAAAGACAAGACTTTATATACCCTCCAAAACTTACAGTTTGGGTAACTCATAAGAACAGTTCTACTCTGTAGTAGAACCAAGGAGACTACATACAGTTCTACTGTATACTATCTTTATGACTTGGCATCGACTCGATGACTATCAGTTATCATGGAATCTGCAAAAATTAACAGATGAATCATGATAAATAATTTTTAAAATTGTGAGATGAATAGACCAGGAATTAAAAATGGTAATTTTGACATCCCAACTTTAGACAGTGGGGAAATAATTATTTCTAGAATGAAAATAAATTCTAGGCAAATTTTAAAGTAGGGTGAAGATATTTATGATTTGCATTTGAGTCAACTGAATCTACTTAGCTCTGACTATTTGTATATATGTCTATCTATTAGGCAAGTTAAATAGGTTGGTTATATACCTGATCCACAAATTCCAAGAATATTTCCTGTGTTAAGAGAAAGTAAACCGGAACATTCTTTGAAGGATCAGGGAGAGACTGAATGTGACATTCTCCCATTCATCTCAGTCTCTGTTTATCTTGTTGCTTTCCCACTGTTAGGAGTTATGACAGATATCTTCTTGATTGATGTGTTTGATAAAAGAACTAAATATCATAGAAAGTGTACTAAGGGATAGACATCTTAAAGAAATTTAAAATTGATAATGAGCACACAAAACAATTACTCAGGGAAAATAGTCTTTGTATGATTTGGAGTTGGCAAGAGAAGTAGGGGAACAGAGAAAAGAGGGAAAGAATGTGGCTGGGTGGTGCTTTCTGCTAAGCATTGGGATGCTAGCCCAGAGACAGATGGTTTCACCCACAGACTCTCTGAGGAGAGAAGGGAGGCAGTGACCACCAGGAGAGTTAGATTGGAGATACAGATATGAAAATTCATTTTTCTGCACGATCTAGAGATCTGTGTTACCAAGTTACCCCTTTATAGTTACTGTGTGCCCCAGGAGACGATATACTGTGCTGCTCAGGGCACATATCCAGCCTTCATTCCCACGGATGCCCAGGTTTCTGAATTCCTCCTCCCCTAGACTATGCACAGCTCCACTTAGAAAGTGAGGAGATTCTCCTCACAGTCCTCACAGGCAACTGTCTCCTTCAGTTTTCCTTTGCTTCCCTCATGTGGAAGCACCCTTGCCTTGCTTTCTGCCCTCATAGCTTGTCAAACAACTCATTTAGGTACTTCATATGGATGCTTTGACCTGGACAGTAGAACCCTTGTTTTCTCAGGCTATAAACCATTAAGAACATAGCACATAGTTTATTCTTTATAGAGTAAGTCAACTTTGCCATTATATATGTACAGACTCATTAACCAGTGATCATTATGTAGTTCGTAAATTATATGTTCAGTGATCCAATCACACATTAATGAAAATAAAATACAGATTCATTAACTCATTAATTAATTACTATTCTTTCAAAGGTCATTGCATTTTAAGGTCATTAAAAAAAGTATACTGAGAACTAGGCAGGTGATCATCATGGACAGGTTCATGGGGAGTGTCCATTCTGACCCTCAGGGGTCTTCTATTCATGAGCCCATAACCCCATGCAGTGCTGACTCACTTTCAGTCCTAGATAAGTTGGAGCAAAGTGCTCCAATCAGAGTCACTGTGGATCTTCTTTTCCCCTCTGACCCTCTATTTTACCAAGCATGATGTCTCCACGCATGGCTCCCTCTAAACATAAAATAATACATCTAAACATCCACTTTCACATTTTCCTAATAGTCAACCAGACTGTTAGCAAAGTTCTCGTGTTGCAAATGACACCTTGAAATGGTAAGAAAAAATTCAGATGTGCCAGCATGAAGGAATGCCACTACAACTCTACTGGGAATATATCTCTGAGTTATACACATGATGACATGCTTAGAGGAGAGTGTGCAGGGTGGCAACTCAAACCTATCAGCAGTACCTAAGATGAAAGGCACTGGGATCCACTTTGGAAAGTTCTCAGCTGTGATACAGGCTCTGTAACATCTGGACTTTTCATGAATCAGAATCAACTCAGAGACAGTTGTTTTCTTTTTGCCACATGGCACAACGAATCCAGAAATTATTTGAATATCCTTAAGTTAAACATTTGAAAACGAGATCCAACTATATCAAAGGAAAATATCAAAGAAGCTGTAGTATTGTGAATACAAAAGGAAAGCAAAATGAAATAACAACTACGAACTTCTCTGAGTTGTAGTCCATGGATATGGCCCTTCATTAATCAGAAGCCATGGTCTCTTATGTGATGTATTATAATTCTGGGATGTCTGCCTGTGGCTAAAATTCCAGTTTGGACGGTGTTCTCTACTAAACCATTGGATAGGATTATGGTAGCATTAAAGCATGACTTTAATAGAGGGTCAGAACCACCCCATTCTCTTCTTTTTCTTTGGGGCAACTTGAGCACTTTACTCTGTTTACTAGAGAGTCTGCTCTAAGACATCATCCTTTGTTTTCCTGAACGTATGGTCACTAAGAGACAAAATCTACCAAGACGAAAGTAACCTATAGTTCCATCAAAGCCATACCTCTATTTCCTAACTGTGCTTTTATAGAAACGAGAAGACCTTCTGTGACTTTGGGCCACTTTTGGCTTTTGCCTTTCGACCTTGCCTTTGACTTGTCCTGGATTGGGGACTAAATAGCACCCACAATATCCAGAGACATTTTCTTATTGTTCTGTGAATTTCTGTGGGACATGCTGTAAATCTCAGAATCCAGGCACACGAGGGAATATACTCTGAGGGAAAATAGAAAAGAAGAGGATCTTGGGAAAGTTGTGCATTTGGACCATAATCTCTAACTCTTTGGGAGGATCCTGGCATTAATTCTTCTAACAAAATCATTACCACATGCTGCAGAAGTAGTTCAATGATAGACGTGGAAAATAATAATTTGACAGCATTTTCCCTTCTGTACAGTAGATGTCACCCCAAACTTGTCTGAGTAGCAGATGCTGTGGATACACAATAGAAGTGATTATTTATTATTTATATTTGCTTAAATAAACTGCCTGGGGATATACTTCTACTGAGATGATCTCACACAGATGTTTATATATATTAAATGAAGCCTTTCTTCTTATTTGACCTATTTACAGCCTCCTTTGAAGGGCTTTCAATGTATTTTATTTGGTTTTCACATTATATCTTTTCATATCTTGTAAGTTCATTTACCGTTTTTATACATGGTGTACCGGCTCCAGAAATGCATCAATCATTAAAGGCTAACTAGCTAATAAATATGATCTTTGTGATTCTCAGGTGAAAGGTGTTAAGTGAAAAGGTGCCTAATTGTGGTAGTTCCACATTATCATCGTTTTCTTTTCAACAGGGGCTGAAGACTACCCATATATTGTCAATAATACCAACATCATTATGTTTGAGTATTACTGCTTAATAGTCAATTAACGGTTGTGGAGAACACAGCTTGTCTCAGTTGGAGGTAAAGAATAAGGGCCTCTCAGCTGCTTTCTCACCCTACTGCGAGCTGACTGATTGACCTTCCACAATGTTCGCTTGATACCACACAACAGCTGCAGAATATCTGTGAGTCTTTGAGCTCAGGAAAGGAAGGGCAATGTCAAAGTCTCTCAACTTTCTCTCATCGACAACCACATTGTCTTTGAGGAACTCAACCTCAGTGGTCACAGCCCTAGGTCTTAAAGGAAGGAAAAAAAACAGTCAATGAATTTAAAGTCTAGTAGGGAGAATGCCTGCCCAGGATACCTTGAGGTACCTTTTCACTCTAGGATTTCACTCTAGGACGTATTGAGTCCTTATGAGTTCAGGGCCAATCAGGGCCTTATCAGTTCAGGGCCAACTACTGTGAAGGAGAGACCTTTCATATTGACTCTTCTATCTAAGTCTTTGAAACTCCCATAAAGTGATTGGGTTGGGGCTGAGCCCCGGTGGCGTGAGTGGTTCAGTGCGGGACCGCGGACCGAGGTCTTGGCGGTTCAAATTCAGCGGCGGCGGCTGTCAGGAGCAGCTCTGGGTAGCTCCCACGACCACCAGAGGGCAATGATGAGAGGACTAGAGCTCGGGAGCATGTCTGGTCCCTGCTTCATGGCCATGGAGAAGCCAGAAGAGGTCAGACATGGCTCCTTAGACCGCATGGTACTTCAAAGAGCAGTGAAGGGAGTTCCCAGGCTGGGTTTACTCCTAAGGCTTTCAGACCATATCCATTTTTCTAACCTGGATCTCTACAGATTTGTCTTTGCACTTTTATCTCTAATTCGAGCATCTAGCCTTCTGAAGCCCCTGGGATTATGGTAGGTATTATAATTTATATAAATTGGTCCCAACTGACATTCAAATGAAAGCTTTGACAAATATAGTATCACTCAAACTGCTAACCATTTCATTTTTTCTCAATAATAATAATAATAATAATAAATAATAGCAATAAGTCATAGAGTTCATCTGGACGTATGGAACACATGTCAGAGCAGAACTATTCTCAATCGGGTTTTTAATCCTGATGCCCCCCCAGCTGCCCAGAAGTAGATTCCAAAAGTTTTTTCTGCCCTATTGCTAACTTTTTTCTGGGGGGGGGGCGCATCACTGCCCTCTGGTGGTGGGAGTAGAAGGCCCAGCCTTTGCTCTTGTGGAGCCGCTGCTGGAATTGAACCTCCATCCCAGCGGGCTGCAGTCCTGCGCACAACCACTGCACTACTGTGGCTCAGCCCATACTGCTAACTTTTAAGTTAGCAGCTGAGCTATCTAGCCATTTGTACCATTCAGGAATTCATTGTCCATACTAATAACTGCTAAGTGACTTCTAGTGTGAACCACTATGATTCACTCAGCATGTCCCTTGGTGTCTCCCTTCCCCTGGGTTGAACCTCAATCCTTGCCAGAGAATCCCACGCATGGCTAATTATGTCTATAAAACTTCCTCACCACTCAGTTTCAAAGGACTGACCAAGTATTTTACTGACTGTAATTTTACAAAACATATATGAGGGATGGGCTATACAGAAGTTTTTGGGAGAAAATGGAATCTAAGAAATAAAGAATTTCCCCCCACAAACGTTTAGAAGCTTTCCAGGTAGAGGGATCATGTTTTTGAAATAAATTGCAATGTGAGTTTAGCTGTAAGAGCTTACAAAGACCTGTAGATAATTGAATTTCAATTAAACTTGAGCTGTCTTTAATTCAGCTAGCTTTACATCATAATGGATTGGTGTAAGGAAATGGATAAATCCCACACACAGCAATCACCCATATTTTCATTATTAAAGTTTTGTTTTTTCAATTAGAAACATTCCTTTCTATTCTCTGTATCTATGCAAGTTCTCAGACAACTTGACTCTAACTCATAGCAAAAAAAAACACAGCCTGGTCTTTAACCAGACTCCTAATCTATAGTATGGTTAAATTTGTTGTGTGTTCATCCATTTTATTGAGAACTTCCCTAATTTTCACTGTCCTCCTTCTTGAATTTCCCTAATATTCACTGATTTTCTTATTAATATGATGCCGTTTTGATTGTTTGCAATTGGCCTTTCATGATTATGTACCTATAGAAAACAAGATGACATTATACCTTCCTTACACAACAGGCTTTATACATTAGTTTTTTAGTTGCTTGTTCATCCGAAGTTGGGAGCTTAGCAGTCACTCTTCCTTGTCTGTTCTTCGTTTGGAAGCTCCTTGAAACTTGTTCACTTTGAGTGACCCAGATGGCATTTTAAATGCCAGTGACATAACTTCCAGGAATGTGACAGTTACCATAGTGCGACAAACTGACAGACAAGTGATGATGATTGCAGCACATGAGTGCACAGATGACAGACATTCCAAACCTGGATTCTGAAGATACCATAAGGCCAGGTATATTATTGTTGATGTATATTATTGTTGATAGAAAAAGGCACGGCATGCTAGAAAAACGTTACTTTGTCTTTTAGTGACTATGCAAAGGCATTTTACTGTGCGGATCATAATAAACTAAGAATGATCTTGAGGAGAATGAGAATTCCAGAACACTTTATAGTGCTCATGGGGATCTTTACATGAATCAAGAGGTAGTTGTGTGAATGGAATTGGGTAATACTACATGGCTTAAAACAAGGAAAGGTTTGCAACAGGGTTGTATACCATATGTCTGCAACTTGTAGGCTGGGAAAATCACCAGAGAAGCTGACTTATATAAAGAAGATGTGCCATCAGGATTGGAGAAAGGCTTATTAACAACTTGTGATAATTTCACAACTTTGCTTGCTGAAATTGAGTTGGACTTCAAGTCCTTGCTGCTGCTGATGGTGTTAGTCTGGATAGACTAGAGAAACAGATTCATAAACACCTCATATGTGTATATGAAAGAGATTTATTTATAAGAACAATTAAATATTGAGAAAAAGTCCTAGCCCAGTACAGTTCAAGTCCATCAGTCTGAAATTAGCCCATATGTCTGATACCAAACTATAAAGTCCTCTTCAAACTCATGAAGCACATGAGTGATGTAAAATGCAGGAAGATCACAGCCAGTGGATGGAAAGCCTTGTGCACCCAGAGGGGGTGTAAGTATCTCATTGCAGGCAGGGGTCTCCATGTGGATTCGCCAGGTGCGGGGCTCTGGCATCCCATCAGCACAGCATCATGTGTCTTGTCAGCAGAGTCTGTCAGGAAGTAAGCAGAGAGAAAGAGTGTCTCTGTCTCCAAGGAAGAAAGACTGGAGTTCCCAGAAGCCTCAGGATAGGGCCAGATGCACACAGAGGTTTCACTGATTATGACCCAATTGACGGACTAGACCCCACTGCATACTAGATTCCACCCCTTCAATGTCAATCTTCTCAAATCCCAAATTGGCAGCAGACTATGTAACTATCACAATGATTTAGGATTGCAGCTTCACTTTGGATTAAATTCAATGCAACGAAGTCCAAAATTGTCACACCTGGATCAATAGGCAGCATCATAATAAATGAAGAAAAGGTTGAAGTTGTCAAGGATTTTATCTTAATCTGATTTATAGTCAGGACTCATGGAAGCGGCAGTCAGTAGATTAAAGGTAACTCTGCATTGGGTTAATACCATGCCTAAGACCTCCATAGAGTATTGAAGAGAAGGGATGTTACTTTGAGGACTAAGGTGCTCTTGACCAAAGCAAACCATGGTACTTTCAATGGCCTCCTTGGACACTGAATAAAAGGGCGAAGGAGAATAAATGCAATTGAATTGTGGTGCTGGAGAAGAATATCCAAAAGTACCATGGACTGCCAAAAGGACAGACTCATCTGTATTGTAAGTAGTAAGGCCAAGTCCTCCTTAGCGGCAAAGATGGCAAGAGTTTGTCTTACATCCCTTGGCCATGTTGTTAGGGGAGACCAATTCCTGAAAAAAGACAGGTTTCATAAAATAGAATGGCTGTAACTATGGAATCAAGCACAGGAATGATTGCAAGGATGGGTCAGGAATGGGCAATGTTTTGTTCTATTTTGCATAGGGTCTCTGTGGATCGGAAAGGAATCCATGGTACCTAACACCAAGAGCAAATATTTTAAGGAGCATACTGAGTGTACTTCTAGTGGGATTTGTCTGTTTATTATTTCAGAGCCTCATGGCCCATTGATACTCGTTTCCGACACAATGATATGAATATGGCTGTTCCTCTTTGGTCTTCTTTTTCCATTGTCCAACTTCTGCCTGCATATAAAGAGATTGCAAGTCCTTGGTTTGCTTCAGTTTGGCTCATCTTATTATCAAAGTTAAATCTTTGCTTTTTGATACTTTGATAAGATCTCCTGCAGCAGTTTTCCTAATGCAATATGACATTTTTTGACTTTTCATAAAGATAAATTTTATTATTTCCATTTTATATATTTCACAGATTGCTACAAAATTCTCATAAATATCATTTTAGTTATTGCATGATGTAATTTTATCAAGTTGCTAGCACAACATTTAATTAACCATTCTGTTACCCAATATCTAGTGCTTTTGCTAGAAAAGGTAATTTTGCAATAAGTATGCATTTTCTTTCTTTTAGATAATCTTTAGGAATATTCCTTGGAGTTATTATTGTGTCAATGAATGCAAACACTTGTATAATTTTGAAACATATAGCAAAAGTGATTTCAAAAAAATTATAAACTTACATAAACATATTATTAGCATGAACCATTAGCTTATTTTAATTCTGTGACCTGTTATAATTTGTTATCAAATCTTTTATTTCTCTTTATGTGTTTTCCATTTATTTGCATATTACTTATTTTTCTTTTTATGTGCTTGCATTTGTTTTCAATTTTATGTTTCATTTTCTGAGAGTATTTCACTCTTATTTTATCATGTGCTTCAGCATAAAGAATTTACATTTTGTGTATATAAGAATCAGTTTATCTTTTCCTTTGTGGTATTCCTCCCCCCCACCTCTTCTTTTATATCTAGATTGTAAATGAGACCATTTTCCTCCAAGGTCTTCTGTTAATTAGTTTATATAATTCTTCCTGGCAGCCAAGCTGTGGGTAACTTCCCTACTTAGTTATTAATCAACTGGCTTTGTAGAGAAGACATGAGATAAAAATGGTCTTTAATAATTCTCATTCATTTTAAAATACTTGCTACAATTATACTATTATTTGCAGTTTTGACTGATTTTATTGGAAGTAACTAAAAATAAAAACTTCTTAATAATTGAGAAGATTAGAGATAGAATAAATTATTTTATTTGCAGCTCATGCCTGCATATTTCAAAGTAGTTTTTTTGACATAATCAACATATATTCACATTCACCTCTAAATATCAAGTACTGAATTCTGATATCTTTTATGTAAGACAGAATAATATAAATCATTGCTTTATAGAAGATACCATTTATTTTAACCTAACAACTAGCTTTCAATACTTTCAATTGGTGATTCTTGATTGCAAGTTATTTGCTTTTTTGGCAAATTTACACGATTTGTGATTTTTTTTAAGGCATAGTGATTTGTGATTTGTGATTTTTTTTAAGGCCTCTGGTGGTGGGAGTAGGAGGCCCAGCCTTTGCTCCTGTGGAGCTGGAATTGAACCTCGAATTGAACCTCCATCCCAGTGGGCCACAGTCCCACACACAACCACTACGCCACTGGGGCTCAGCCCAATTTATGAATTTTTTGATATAGTCACGACTCAAAGTACCTCATCTTGAAGATTAAAAAATGATATTCCCCTTTCATATGAGTCCTTGAAATGAGAATATATCATCAACTGTTTGAAATATGAAAACGATAGCTTATACCAGTCAGAATTCAGCTCAGGAACATTTTGTGCAGATAAAGAGATTTAATAAAGTTTCCTTCATGTAAATTTGTGAGCAAGACTGTTGAATAAGACTGTAGCCATTTCTATTTTAATGGGGCTTGTTTAAGTGCAATTAATCTTTGCTATAAATTTACATTGACTACATGACTATTCAACTTTTATTTCGCTATTGTCAAGGATTCAAACAGATTAGAATACTTGTTACTATTTAAATCCTACTGGAGACAATTGAACCTCCCAAGTTCCTTGGTTATGTATAAGATTGACAAGTAGTGCTCAGTCACAAAAGTGGATATTAAGATAATGAATTACAGACTTCTTGTATGTATGTAGTATGTGCTCTATGATTACTGTACTTTACGTCTTTAAGAATTATAGCCCACTTGCAAGTAAATTTTCATTATTAAGAGAAATTAAATATCACTTGGAAACTGAGATAACTCATTATACCAAGTTGCTTTATGTTTCCTTCATGGTGCCCTAAGAGAATAAACCATTTTTCTCTTTCTCTGTTCCAGTTGAAGTGGTTCTTAACTAGGTTCTATAACGTGAGGGCACAGAGTCAATACTGTGAGTAACATGGAAGCTCTGAAAACATCCTCTTAACAAGGTTCAATATTTCAGACATTGCATACTCATTCATTCAGCCTAAAATCTTTAGACATTTTTGGTGCAATGAATCACCTTACATAATTTTTCTAGTTATGGTCCTCTGACTCTCACAAAATGATCGGGTAGATCACAACCTTGGAAAAGATTTGTCAGATTACTCTTCAAATTGAGTTACTTAAACTCCACTGAGAGGATTGGTCAGTTCATGGTCCTGCTGGGTAAGTCACATTTTAAAACTGACAAGGAATAGATTTATATAAGTCTCAATCCCTTGAGGTTTAGGAGGATTTCACTACCATAAAAAACTATCTGGAGAAAAGCAAATCATCTGATTCAGAATCCTAGGTCCATGTGCTTAGAACCCGCTAAACCTATAAGAATGAACTGTAATGCTGAAGATGCTACAAGATGGCAAGAGACAATGGTGGACTTACTGTCCCATAGAGCGAGCGTTGAGTGCCTTAGGGCAGCAGGCTTGACAGGGGAACTAAAAGAACTGGAGCACTTGCTGATAGGGCTGAGCCCTAAGTATACGCTCTGTAGGGTTTGAATCACACCTCCTACTGCCAGTGGTGGTCCAAGCAGCGTGGCTGACTGGTTTTATTGTGGTGGGAGCTGGAGGACAAGGGGCAGAAGCTATAGTGTCCTATGCGGAGGTATGTTCACTGGGGAGGCAAGGCTGTGAGTGAGCCCTGGCAAGGGAGCCAAAAGTTGAGACAGTGTGATCATAGTGTGGGCAGCAATGACATGATCACAACATCTGAGTCATTGTGCACATTGTCAATGACGTAGAATAGCTATGGGAGATTTGAGGAATGGTTTACCCTTTGGGAATATGTTTATTGCTTACTGTTTGCTTCCTATAAGTGATAACTCTAAGTGCCTCATTTAACCTGGTTGTTTGCAATCACAGATAAACAACATCCATGGAATAGTTGATACCAATGGGCATATGTATCTTATTCCTAGCACTCTTAGGGCAGTGTGGAAGTTTGAAGTAGAGTTTATATGAGGAGGTAACACCCCCCAGACCCCCAAACCAGAATTGGGATAGGTAGACCAGAGCTTTCATAGTATACATTTTCCCATTCAGAGAACACTGAGCCACTCACTCTGCATTATTGCACCCAGTGGCACCATCTGGGAAGGTTTTCTCTGGTCATAGTGAATTTTTTTTCATAAATGAAGCTTAACTCAAACCTCGTTTTTTGTGATGGCTAATTTAAGAGAACAGCAGGTGGCTGTGGATTTTGTTTCCTGCTCAGGAAAAATGCCACAGAAATAGTTATGAAGTTGAACACAGAGTACAAGAATGCTCTATGAGGGAAACTCCATGTATGAGGGTTTTTCTCCTTTCAAAAAAGGTGAAATGTGGATTGTTGACAAACCTCATTCTGGATATCCCTCAACTTCCCAAATGGATGACAGTTGACTCCTACTGCATTTTGTGTTCATTCCACCAGATCAGACTGTTCATCAAGCTTTATATTTAAAGGTTCTGAAAAGATAGCATAACTGTGTGCCACAAAAATCCTGATTTGTCACAGACAGGGAAGTGGTTTTGCCACCAGGACAATGCACCTGCTCATGTAGCCATCAGTGTGCCGGATTGCTTACAAAAAAAAAGATTTCTCTTGCCCCACACACCTTATTCACTTGACCTTGCTCTGTGTGACTTCTTTTTGTTTCCATGATTGCAGTGCAATTGAAAGGACAGCAATCTAACAAAGTAGAAAAGGCAAAGAAAAAAGTGTGGGGGACGCTGTCAGCTCTCCAAACAGGCGAGTTTGAAAAATTGTTTCCAAGAATGGAATTGTAGATTTGAGAAAGTTGTTAAGTGTAATGGAGAATACTTTGAAGGTGATATGTTGTTTTGTAAAAAAACTTAAATAATAGTTTTGGAAAAAAATTATTTTTTCCTGTACCTCCTGATAGATATAGGCAAAATTGCATATCATTTGGAACATTTGCAATAGACCTCCTTCACATAATTCAGATGTAATTTTTCGCTTGGTCCTGCTCAAAGCAGTGAAAGAAACAAACATATTGAGTCAATTTCTGACCTATGGTGGCCCCATCTTCTACAAAACAGAACTCCTCCCTAGGGTTTTCTGAGCTGTGAAGGTCACTGATTGACCCAAATGTTTCTGGGCTTCCCTCAGACCCACCCTGAGTCTCACCTCCCTTGGTGTCTCCATGTAGGTGGGGATTGCCAATCCTCAGCTTAGTAGTTGCATAAAATTGTCAGAGACTCTTTGACAACATCTGTGTGCTCTACAAATCAAGAAATAAGAAGATATAAGCATGTCCCTTTAAATGATATTTGTCAAAGATCACCTACAAATCAATACCTCTAAAAGTAAAACACAAATAAGTGGAAAGGAGGGAAAGAAATCATTGCACATCTCATTAGGCCCACTGCCTATTAGACCCACTCCTGACTTCACTGTTGTTCCTACACTGATTTATTCTAAGCCCTACGCCCCCTGGGCTAGAGCTTATCATTATCGTCATGGTCATTATGAACCATTATTATTTCTTTCTAGAGTGCAAATGAGCCTTTTTCTCGGTAATTCCTCCCTGGAAAAACATCCCAAGGGAATGATAATTTCAAGAGGAAAAAACAAAAATTTGGTCACGTGGTTTCTTGATGCCTAATGAGTTGTCTTCTAATTCTGGACTTTGCACAGGAGAAAGTGGAGGAACATGAAAGCTGCAGTAGTTAATTTTAAACAGTCACATCAAGGACACTTAGCACTCACAGATGAAAGCATCCTAAAGGCAGAAGGGAACGTGATGAGCTCCTGCTTCAGGCACACTGGTTTCAGGGGCGGGGGAGAGAAAGAATTAGAGACCTGGCAAGAATTAACAACTATTCATGGGGGCAAGTGGGACTGGTGTGTGTGTGTGTGTGTGTGTGTGTGTGTGTGTGTGTGTGTGACTGAAAACAGGAAAACCTGATAACATTAACTAGATGAAGAAGTTACACCCTTTTTGAGATCAATTTCAATATACTTTACTTAGAAAATCTTTATAAAAATGTTTGCCTTTGTAACAACACTGCCAATTAGTTTCCTCACTCTTATAGGGAAATGGTTAGTGAAGGAACATACTGACAATCAGGTGATCCACAGCCTAAATAGAAATATACAGTCCTGTAATGTCATAGAGAAAGAGGATGCTGGGTTAAAGGTGAAATGACAGCTGTTTCATGCTGGCAACTCTGATTATGAAATTGCACCTTTTTGTTTGTGAGCAAGGTCTTCTGTTGCCAATGGACTCATTCTTTACACATGGCATTTTTCCAATTTTGTTTGCAGAAACTGAAATGTTTTTTTTTTCCTTTTTCCAAGCTATGTGAAATTAATCTTTAAAGATGGGCTCCATAGTAAACCACAGCCAGTCGCTTCGGTGCAAAAGTTGGTAGTCTAAGACAAAACAATTTGGATATTCAGGAATTGAACATCACTGTCTTCTCAGTTCTTTTGAACAGGAAATTCAGGGAGAAGCTGGAACTCTTTGTTTTTTTTTTCATAGCAGGTACATGTTTGCTTTCTCATGACTAGTTTAGATCATCATTTTCCAGTAAAGTGATTTTGGGAAATGTGCACACAGAATATGTTGTTCTCTTTGTTCCTCTCATTGTTATAGTTCAGTATTGACACATCTTTGCCTTGAGCACATGTCTGTGCTCTATGATATAATTGAGCATGGAGCCAAACAATCCAGACTTCCATATTTAAAAAGAATCTTATCCAGCCTGATTGTCTCTACATGAAAATCTCCTTTTTTCCTTGTTTTACTTAGTTCATTATTATCCGGTCCTTAAACAACAAACTATATAGCTTATTGTTACGATTTTCATTGCTTTTATATAATTGCCTATAGATTAAGCCACTACCACAGTAAACCAGAGCCAGGAGCATCGGTGTAAATGTTGGTAGTCTTTGTTGAAATAATCTGGATATTCAGGAATTGAGCATCACTGTCTTCTCAGTTTTATTGAAACTGAAATGCTCCTTCAAAAACCACTTTATATCACCCTTTCATTTATTTCTCTTTGCAGAATACAATTTAAACTTTCATCCGATTTGGACTGATTTCTGATGGTCTTGAAAGACCTCACTTGATATCATAGTGAAATGATCCTGCTCAAAATCACATGTTGTATTTAGTTTTTGTTTCTTTTTCATCTGCTAGGGACAACACTCATGCCCATCGGATGAGAGTCCTATTAGATAGTCATAGAGTTCACTAATCCTCTAGATGAGTTTGAGTGACTGAATATTTATGGTGAGTGTGACCAAAACCTCCCACCCCATGGCACCAAAGTCAATTTAAATTATTTGGCCATGAGGATGGAAATGCTTGAGCCATTCAGCTTAGCTGTAAGGTCCTTACGTAGCACAAATGGTTTGTACTTGAATACTACATTAAGGATGGAGGCTTGATTTCACTCACCGTGGCCCAGGATAAAGAATAAAGCTTTTAAAAAAATCTACTCCAAGGATTAAAAGTGTACATACTGTCATCTAGTCACTTCTAACTCAAAATCATCCTAGATAGAGTTTCTGGGGCCATACATATCTACTCAAACATTGTTGATGGTTTTGAAACTCACACCTGTGGCTAGCAGTCCAACACTTAGATTACAGCTCTACTAGGGCCTCTATGTCTAAGAAATCACTGCCATCAAATCTATTCCAGTTCATAGCAACATTACCCCTGTGGATTTCTGAGTCTAACTCTACAAGAGTAGAAAGAGAAGGTTTCAAACTGCTGAGCTTGTGTCAGCAACCCAACATATAACCAGGATTGCTTATAATCAGGGCTCCTTAGAAGTTTTCTTTGCAAAGGCATAAGCTTAAAAATAACTCACCATGCGCATTTTGGTTCACTTGGGTTTTTTTCTCCCAAGAGGACTTAGAACTACTAGGGTTTGTCAAAAATCTGTAGGAGAATGAAATAAAAAGATAACAGAACTTTTCTAAGAATTTTTTACGCAATCTCATATTTAAGTAGAAGCATAAAATGGAAATTTCATCATGGAATTATGTTGGTTAGAGGAATGTAAATGAATTTTCTTTATTATCTTTTTTCTCTCTGAAAATCTCCACTACACACACATATGTACACAGAGTTGTGACACACCTACGCGTGAGTCTATTTTGGTACAATGTCTTTTTAAAGAATTAACCTCAACTAATTCTGAGGATATTTCCAATATCCAACTCTATCAAGACACTTTGCTCCATTCCTCCTTTGAGTATATTCCCTGTGATTCACTGCAATGTCCCACAAACACTCACAGAACTTTGAGGAGATGTCTCCCATGGTGGAGGGTGCTGTGCAGTCCAAAATGCTAGGGTCAGGCAGAGATAAACCCAGTGCAGAATCCAGGGACACAGGCCAGTCAAGTGTGGGATCCAGAATCAGAAGTCAAAAATGTCCCAAAGGCACAATGGGTCTTCTTGTTTCTATGAAAGTGCAACCAGGAAAGCAGAGGTCTGTCTTTCCAGCTGAAGGGATGAATGCATGGACTTGCAAAGAGGCATTGTTCTATATCCAAAGAAACACAAATGTGTGACCTGATTCACACCTGGTTCCAAGGTAGAATCTTAAGGATATCATCAAGGAAACAAGGTATGTGGCCCGACTCACCCCCTCCACTAAGGTCAAGTCTTTATCCCATCCTAGTCCCCGTCATGAGTAGAGAAAGCCTTCTAACATGGGACTATAGCCATTGGCATACAGTAAATTCCAGAATTATAGGAAATCATTTAAGGAATTAGGGCCAGAAGGGCTTTAGTAATTCACTATCTTTGTTAAATTTGATGTAAACATAACTGTATTCTTCCCAAAGGTAGGTGCTCATCTGGAAACAGAGGACAGCACAGAGCCGTCCTCCCACCACTGTGTCATCATTGACAGAGGGGTTCATCCAGGCTCTTGTCAGAATAGAAGTCATTCTGTGCAGTAGTTGGGGCTTAAGCTCATTCCATTTTCTATTTCAGTATGGGAAATTTTTTATCTTATTTGCTATGAACCTCGAGGTTAGAAAATAATTTTCATCTTATTTTCAAAGCAACTGTTTGGGATATTAAATAATACTCAGCACATTTTAAAATATTCATTCTCTTTAATCATTTTAGTTCTAATGACCATCTATTGAGTTAAGTAAGTTTCAAAGGGGATCTCCCTTTGGGATTGTACCTGGTTATGGTATTTCTATTATATCAATCTTCTGTGACTGGACAAAGCTCCCCACTTTTATCTGATCCTATTGTAAAATGTACTCAGAAATATCAAGAGTTTCATAGTGCAGTTTGATCAGAAGTGGTGGTTGTCGCTTTTCATTAGGAAAAAGGTTGATTTTTTTGGAATGTTTACTGCAAAGTGCCCTGCTGATTTCATTCCCTGATAGCTAGCGAGGTTGGGCTGTGCCAAGGACATGAGGGAAAACAATCCATGACCAAAGCCCTTGTGACATTTGGGAAGAAAATTTTCCCATTGGGACCTTCATGACTCAACTCTGAACCATCTCAAGATCAAAAGGTCTTTTAGACATATGTTCAAATAACTCTGACATAACCTTTAACATTGCAGCCCTGCATTTCTGAAATTTAAATGTGGTTGAGCATAAGCTCATTCACATATTTATAAAAATACATGTAGACTGATGTAGAAAAGAATAGTGAGAGTATTTTTATTTTTTATACATTGCAAATAGAAGAGGTGCTTAAGGAGGATTTACAAAGAGACGTTTAAGGGACAGCATTTTCAGTATATTTTGGCAGTTTCATCTTGCAGGATTTTTTTTATAATCATTTTATTGGGGCCTCATACATCATTTTTCACAATACATAAATAAACATACTTTGCTACACACCTTCACATGTCCGCTGCTGTTATCATTCTCCAATCATCCGCCCTTTCTCTTGAGTTCCTAGTATCAGCTTTTCCATCCCTTCTCCTCCCCCACCCCCCCGCTCTCTCCTCCCCACCAACCCTTAATACTTTATACATTATTATTGTTCTGTCATATCTTACACTTCCCGATCTCTCCCCCACCCCACTCCCCCCTTGCAGGATATTTTAAAGAGTGGATATTTTAATTTTCCCAGTTGTTGCTTTGAAAATGAAAAGAAAACATTTTTTTTTAGTCTCTCACTATATACAAGAAGAGTTCCATCCTTTGGACTTTCAGAGTAGAAGTATATGGTTATGGAAATGGAATAAAATATTTGTTATTTTATTTTGTTAAAAGGAAATGTATCACCTGTTACACTAGTTCTGGGTGAAGCAGACAGGAAAACACTCAATTCCTGAGATGAGTGCTGACAGTGTCATTCTACAAACAGTTTATCATCATACAATGCTTACCAAATTTTTTGATCAAATTCGTTTGAGTGTTTTTGTTACACTGAATAAAAGATAAATGCATCTTGGATTGAGTAAAACCACATTACCGCAGAAATTGCTATTAAGATTCTAATTATGCCATTGAGTTATTTTTCTCAATATGAAACAAAAGTGAATCATGTAACTCAGAGCTGAAAGCATGAGTTTCAATCTACAAAGCTCACAATGTAATTTACAAATGGCATCCTCAGGAGACAAGGGAAGGCTTTATCTGCATGTTATTGCATGTGTGTACAGTTAAATACCTAAAAAAGTTAAACTCTCTCCAAGTGCATACTTCCTTTGTCTTGAAGTGAAGTTCATGCTAACTGCTGTGTAGGCTATAGGGAACTGCACTCATAAGATGAGATGAGATGAGAAATTATAGACAAAATTAATTTGAGAGTGTTGAAGCTTGTCTCATGGTAGCAAGGACTATTTTGTTGAGATTTATAATGATTTGATATCTCAATTTTTCAGTAGAAAAACTTTAAAGGATAGAAAAGTCACAGAACTAAATATTTAGTGTCCGTACCACAAATTCACCATAAAGTTAACAGTCTCTTCCTTTCATTGGCACAAGCCAGCAGGAAATGAGGAGGAGCAGAAGGAAAGAGATGAGGTGAGAGCTAACAGGTATTCTAGAGGATATTGAAAGAGAAGGCATGGGGCTGAGCCCCGGTGGCGTAGTGGTTGTGCGCGGGACTGCGACCCACTGGGACGGAGGTGCAATTCCAGCAGTGGGGCTGGGCCTCCTACTCCCACCACCAGAGAGCAGTGATGCTCCCCCCCCCCCCCCAAAAAAAAGAAAGAAACAGAAGGCAGTGATTTTTTTATGTTAGTTTTTCAGGTACTGTTAGTTGATAATGGCATCACAAACACCTTTCATTTCGCAATTTGGTTTGCTTGTTAAGAAAGTATTGGGCTTGGGTGGGGTGGAGAGGGGGAACTGATTGCAGGGATCTATACACAACCTTCTATCTGGGGGACGGTCTTTGGAGGAGTGGGTGAGGGAAGACGTCGGGCAAACAAAATAATAATGATTTATAAACTATTGAGGTAGGGAGGGAGGGGAAGGGAGGAGGGACTGATATCAGCAGATCAAGTGGAAAAGCAGAGACTGCAATGATGACGGCAGCAGGCATGCAAAGGTCCTTGGCATGGTATATGTATGTATGTATTGTGATAAGCAATATACAAGCCCCCCCAAATGATTATAAAATAATAATAAAAAGAAAGTATTGGACTTAACTTTTTATATATTTTTTTGGAATGCGAGAAGAGCCATTTTTATTCTAGAGACTTTCTGTTCATATTATTTCTCCACAATTTTCTTATTTTTGGGAAAATCTGTGAAAGAAAGTCTAAAGAAACTTATGTATAGATTTTGAATGTCCTCTTTAGCTTTTAAATCTTCTTGATAGTTCTGCTATCTAACTTTAGGACATTGGGACTCTTATAGCTTTAAAGTTATTCATTGTGAAGGACATCTAAAAAAGCCAGCTCGGTTCCTTATTTTGAAGCTATGAACATATTTATCTATTAATAGAAGCAAAGAGTTCAGGATTGAAAAAAATACTTCCATATTTCTGGTTAAGAACATCAAACCAACTTCTCTGTGATTTGCTTAGAACAATTTTTGTGTCTTCAAAAATTATGGTCATATATTTCAAAATTGTGTCATTTTAGCATGCAGATAAACACACATATATAAATCAGTGACATTATGTGTGTTCTTTGTGTTACTTGACTGCTATCTCACTCTCCATTTTCCAAACTCTGACCACCCCTAAGAGGAACCCTGGAGGCATTCTGCTTATTCGTTGGGCTGTTAAGGAGTTTGCACCAACAGCAACTCCTGGGAAAGAGCCACTCCAGGAAAAAGATGGAAATTTCAAATCCTTTAAAGAGTTATAGTCTCAAAAACTCACAAGGGCAGTTCTAGTCTCGATGGTAGTAAGTTTGGTTTGGACCAGAAGTCTCATGTCCCCTAAGCAATGATTTCCTCTATTTTTCTCCTCCCTTATCCCCACCCTTGAGTCTCCCTTGATTTGCTTCTCTAGTTTACCCAGACTAACACATCATGGTACCAGGAGTGGGGTAGGAGCCACATGGAGAACCATACCGGCACTGAGATGCTTCTACTGCCACTAGATCTGCAAGACTTTCCACTGGCATGTGATGATCATGAATTTGGCTTCATTGTATGGATGTGTCAGGCTGAAGAGGAATTTCTAGACTGATATCAGACATCTGGGCCAATATTAGACTTACGCACTTGAACTAGATTTGGATGGGAAGTTTTCTCAAGATACAATTATGCTGCCCTCAAGGTTTGGTGTGCCATGTGAGATCTGTATGCACACTCCTGATTCTGTGGAAACATAACCATACTGTGGCAGTCATATACTCTGGTGCCAATTTGACTAAGAGTGTAGGGGTGGAGTCTAGCCTGTCAATCTGGAGATAGCCAATGAGACCTCTATTGGGCATGGATTTCTCCTGAGAATTATGGAAAGTCTCATGATATTTTTCAATTGGAGAAGAGAGACTCAGTCTCTTGGAAACAGCCTACCAACAAGACAAGATGGTGGCATGCTAATAGATCCTGAGTCCTGGAACCTGGAGGAGCTGGAGGAGAAGCCACATGAGCTTGCCCTGAAACCAGACCTCTGGGGCTGGAGAAGCCACAGAGAGACCACTGCTAGTGCTGAGATGCTTCTAGCAATAATGGACATTGCTGATAGATGCTGAACCCTGGAAATGAGGAGCCATGGAGAGACCCCTGCCAGCACCAGGATACTTCTACTGTCACTGGATACACAAGACTCTGTACCCACTGGCCTGTGATTGTCCTGGTGTCATTGCATGTGCTTCGTGAGTCGGAAGGAGACTTTATAAACTGGTATCAGACATATGGGCTAATATCAGACTTATGACCTAGGACTGGACTGGGTTGGGATGTTTTCTCAATGATCCATTCCTCTTGTATATAAATCTTTCCTTATATCAATATACAAGTTTATGATTTCTTTCCCTAGTCTACTCAGCCTAACAGACATACTTTCCCCTAAGTAGTGTTCTGCTCCTCCCATGCCATCAACTTAGTCCCCCTCCCCTTAATGATGTCTTAATGATGGATCACACAATGCTGCTATGGTTCCTTGAGGCTCCCTCACCCCCCATTGTCATGACCCTAGTGTTGCATCTCACACTGAACTGGACTGGAGCATGTACACAGATATAGATAAAAGATAAAGCTCATGACACACAGAATCAAGAAACAGGCATGGGAATAGTGATACAAGAAGGGTAAGAAGGAGGTGGGGAGAGAAGGGCAGAAGGGGGAACCAATTGCAATGATTGGCACATAAACACACACCCCCCTCCAGGGGTAAGAATAACAGATACCCTGAGGGAAGGGAGACAGCAGTCTGTGTGAGATATGAAACTAATAATAATTTCTAATTTATCAAGGAGCAACGTGGGTGGGGCAGAAGGGAAAGAAGAGGAGCCGATACCAAGGGTTCAACTGAAAGTAAATGTCTTGAAAAGAACAATGGCAGCATATGTACAAATATGCATGATACAGTTGATGTATGGATTAAAAAGAGGTAAGTGCCCTCAATAAAATGATCTTTTAATCATAAAAAGGATACAGTTACCCTGTGATATAAAGTCCTCTATTACACACTTATGAGCATCTCTGGATTTGTCAACCAAGACTAACACAACATTCTTCTCCAGGGACTGGTCTCTCCTGGCAACATATCCTACGTAAGTAAGATAAAGTTGCAATACCTTTGGAGGGAAAAGAGAGAGAAAGAGAGAGACAGAGAGAGACAGAGACAGAGAGAGAGACATAGAGACGGAGAGGGAGAGAGAGAGAGAGAGAGAGAGAGAGAGAGAGAGAGAGAGAGATTACATGCCAGACTTCTTCCCTGACAGATACTTTCAACTTGCAGTTGTGAGGTTGTTGGTTTTCCTTATGTTGAGTTGTAATTCATATTGAAGGTTGCAATTCTTGATCTTCATCAGCAAGTGCTTCAAATCATCTTCACTTTCAGCAAGGTATGTCAGCTGCATATTGCAGGCTGTTGATAAGCCTTCCTCATATCCCGAGGCTTCATTCTTCTTCATATTGTGCAGGTTCTCTGGTGATTGGCTTAGCATCCAGAAGGAACACTTATGGTGAAGGTCCAGCTCTGATGCGCACCTTCCCTGATTTTGAACCAGGCAGTATTCCCTTGTGTCATTTTCACAATGGCCTCGTGGTCCATCATTTACAGGTTCTTCATGAGCAAAACAAATTATTCTGAATTTCTCATTTTTCTCAAGGTTACCTATAGTTTATTATGATCTGCAAGGTCAAATGCCTTTGCGAAGTCAACAAAACACAAGTAAATATATTTTTAGTATTCTCTGCTTTGAGTTGAGAACCACCTCATATCAGCATTGATATCCCTGGTTTCTTACCCTCTTCTGAGTCTGGTCCTAACCTCTGGCAGCTCCCTGTCAACGTAATGCTGCAACCTTTGATGGATGACCGCTAGAAAAATCTTCCTTGCACGTGACATCAACAATATTGTTTTATAATTTGAACATTCTGTTGGGTGACAGAATATATTTCTTTGGAAGGAGCACAGATATGGCTTTCTTCCAGTCAGTTGGTCCAAGAGCTGTCTTCTAAATATCCTGGCATAGACCCATAAGTACTTCCAGTGATTCGAGTTGTTGAAATATTTCAATTGCTAGTCCATCAATTTCTGGACCCTTGTGTTTTGACTAATGGTTTCAGAGTAGCATAAGCTTTTTCCTTCAGTACTGTTGGTTCTTGCTGATATGCTAGCTCCTGAAATGGTAAAATGTCCACTGCTTTTGGGGGGGAGGTTTACAGTGTCTATTATTTTCACTTTTTAATGTTTCCTGGATTATTTAATATTTTGCTCATAAAATCTTTCAATAGGACAACCTGAGGCTTGAAATATACTTCACAGATTCTTTCCATTTTAGATATACTGAGCATGTTCTTCCTTTGTGGTTTTCTAGCTCTTGGTCTTTGCACATTTTATTATAATATATTATAATATAATATAATATTATAATATTTCATTATAATTTTGTTCTCAAATTTCTCTTTCACATTTTCTGTGCATCTCTTTTACTTCATCTTGTTTTCCACCTGACTTAGCCACTCTGTGACTAATAGCAAGTTTAAATAACTTTTCTGAAATCAATTTGATTTTTTCATTCTTTTGTGTTTTTAAGCCACTTTTTGCTTTCATCAGTGATGTTCTCGATGTCCTTCCACAGCTCATCAGATCTTCTGTTATTAATATTCGATGCAGCAAATCTATTCTCCAAGTGTCTCAAAATTCACATGAGATACACTCAAGGTTATATTTCAGATCTCATGGATTTGCTTTCATTTTTTTGAGCTGCAACCTGAGCTTACATATCAGCAATTGATGGTTTCTTTCACAGCCAGCCCTAGACCTGGCTTTAATTGCTGATTTTGAGTTTCTCCATTATCTTTTCCCACAGATGTAGAAAATTTAACTTCTGTGTTAATCCTTTTAGAAAAGCTCATGCATATAATGGCCTTTTATATTGTGGAAAAATGTATAGCTCTGAAGAAGTCATTGCGCATGCAAAATCCATCATACAACCTTCACATATATCACCAACATCTTATTTTCCAAGTACTGCTTCTTCCTTGTTGAGGACTTTTGCATTCCACTCACCAACAATTATGTATGCACATTGATATTTGCTCCACATCTGATGTAAGATGCTGGCAGTGTTCTTCAATTTCTTTAACACTAGATTTAGTGGCTGATGCATAGATTTCAATAATAGTTGAGTTGATTTGATTTCCTTTGGATGAGACATAGATAAAATACCATCACAGATAGTATTGTACTTCAGGATAGATATTAAAATGTTCATTTTGACTGTGAATACAATGCCTTTCCTCTTGATTGTGTAACCTCCAGAATAATAAACCATGTAATTTTCTGATTCAAAATGGCTAATAGCTGTTCATTTTGTCTCACTTAAACCTTGGACATCAATCTTTATAGGTCCTAGTCAATTATTGACAGCTTCAAATTTTTCTTTCTTTCTTTTTAAAGATCATTTTATTGGGAACTATTTCAGCTCTAATAACAATCCATGCATCAATAGTATCAAGCACATTTATGCATATGTCTCCGTCATTATTTTATACATATTTAACTTTCATTTCACCCCTTGGTGTCAGCCCCTCTCCCCCCCAACCTTGAACCCTTAATAAATTATGAATTATTATTGTTTTCATGTCTTACATTGACTGCTGTCTCCCTTTCCCCACACTTTCTGCTACTTATCTCCCACACCAGGGGTGGTGGTTATGCATGACTCATTTTGATTGGTTCTCCCACCTTCCTCCCCTCTCCACCTTCCCCCTACCCTCCTTGTATCTCTACTCCCATTTTGGTTCCTGAGGAGTTTATCTGACCTGAATTTTGTGTGTGTGTTTTCATTGCTTATGCTATTTCCTCCCCCCTCTATTAATTCAGTCTTTTGTTCTATTTTTGATTTGTACCCATTGTTGTTGGCTCTCCTACTTAGATGAGACAGACTTGGGAAGCAAGCTGGAGGAGAAAGCAATAGGGCTGACAGTCCTGGAGGATCTGGGGAGGAGGCAGAGGAAGGGAGCGGTGAGCAAACAATGCCATAGACAGGGGAACAACTAGGGAAATCAAATCAACACAGAGAAGATGTAGAGCTCATGGGGGTGGTGGAGCAACAGCTATCTTCCTAAGAGGAATTGCATAGAGGCAGAAGAAGAGCAAGATGATGGTGGGACAGGTGGAAGGTATAAGGAAACAGAGGAAAGATCTCAGAAGCAAAACTATGAATAGGGATATAAACATAGGTGTATACATATTTGTGGATAGAGATGTAAACACAAATGTTTATTTATTAATTAATGAATTAATATATAAATTCATAAAAATAGAAGTATTGGCCTATGTGCATATATTTATATGGCAATTCACTGAGGGAGTTGATGAACTTTGGGCCTCTGCACAAATCCTCTCTTCATGCATGAGCACTTTGTTCTAGCAACCTGGCATTCAAATTCCTCAGAGACCCATAATTTATACATTCCAAGTTCTGTTTACTAGTAAATGTTTGCATTTGCTTCTTCTTTCCTTGAATTGTGTCCCATAAGCTAAAGAAGAGCTCAAAGGCTCCACTTGCATAGGTCTTACTCAATACAAATCATCAAGGTCAATTCTATTTTGAGAAAGCAGCTCCTCCATGGGCATAGTTCAAGTTTCCTCTAAAGTCCAGGGCTAATTGTCTGGCACTCTCCCTGATAATGTTCTGCCTCCATTTGTTAAGCTTTCAGTATCTGACAATGCTTTAAGGCTATGAAATTCCATTGTATGTACATAGCACAATCTTTTTATCTAGTTACCTGTCTATGCACACTGGATTTTCTCAACATTTTGGCTACTATGATTAGTGCTGAAATTGCTGTACATGAGGGGATACCTGCCCAAAGGAGCAAAAAGTTCCATTGGGTGGAGCTTTTATAGTACATATTTTCCCCATTTGGCAAGGATCCAGCAACTTGCTCTGAGTTAGTGTACCCAGTAGTGTCACCTGGGAAGGCTCTCTCTGGCCACAGTTTTTCATATTTGGCAAGGATCCAGCAACTTGCTCTGAGTTAGTGTACCCAGTGGTGTCACCTGGGAAGGCTCTCTCTGGCCACAGTTTTTCATAAAAGCAGTTTTGCTGGAAACTTGCTTTTTGTAGTATCCAATTGACAAGAACCTTGTTGCAATGAAATTTTGTTTCCTGCTCAGGAAAAAAGTTGCAGAAATTGTTCTGATATTTTAAACATATCTTACAAGAACAAAGCTACCGTGAAAAAAATCTCAAGTGTGTGAGCATTTTTCTTGTTTCAGAAAAAGTGAAATGGGGGTTGATGACAAACCTCACCCTGGATGTCTGTCAACTTTCCAAATGGATGCAGATATTGACAAAATTCATGCACTTGTACACAAAAACCAGTGATAGTCTTTTGAAGGGATGGGAAAGTTATCTGGCTCTCTTGGAACTTGAGTCAATGGATTTTAATGGAATATTTGGGAATGAAAAGGGTTGTGGAAAGTTTTGTGCCTCGGGTTCCAACTGATCAGGAAAAAAGAGGGTCAAATGGAAATATGCCATGCTTTGAAAAAACAGCTCCAAAGTGACTCGGACATTTTTTTCCCCAAGATCATTACTCGTGAGGAAGCATGGTGCTACTCTTGTGACCCCCAAAGCAAGCATCAATCAAGTCAGTGGAAGACACCATTGTTACTGCACCCAAAAAGAGCTTGTCAAGTGAAATGAAAGATGAAGATGATGCTCTTTATTTCTCCCTGATGTGCAGGGGATAATTCATTTGGAGTTTGCTCCACCAGGTCAACCTGTTCACCAAGGTTTCTGGTTAGAGGCTCTGAAAAGATTGTTGAACAGTGTGTGATTAAAAAAAGGCCTGAATTGCAACTGGTTTAGCCACCACTGCTTATGCAGCTATCTTAATGCACCAGTTTTGGGCAAAAACCAACATGCCTCTTTTGCCCCCTGCACCTGACTCATAAGATGTAGAAGAGATGAAACAAAATAAAATGAACGAGGTGCTGTCAGCTGTCAAAAGAGATGAGTTTGAAAAATGTTCCCAAGGTTGATATCACAGATTTGAAAATTGTATTAAGTGTAATGAAGAGTGTTTTGAAAGTGATAAGGGTGTTTTGTAAAAAAAAAAATTAAATACATAGGAAAAAATACATTAGGAAAAAAAGCCTGTTTTTTTATGGGGGGGGGGTTTCCTCCTCCATATCTTTGGAAAATTTATTATTTCTCTGCTAGTTGTTTGTGGAGGGAGAAATAGAATGCAGGAAAATATGTGACATGCATTGAGCCTCCAGGAATTTGTCTTCAATCTAGGAAAGCATCATGAGAGCATCCTGAGGACACAGTCAGTTCCAAGGGAGGCTGTTTCCCTTGGTGCCTGAAGTTAGAAACCATCGGCCATTCCCAGGACAAAAGATGAGCCTTCCCACCTTTGTGCAAACATTACAACCACAGTGTCTGCTCTACCCTGTGCTACAGGGCTGCAATGAGTCTATGGAAGGGAGTTTCGAGAGGGACGGTTATTAGCAGCATGAAATAGAGGATCATTAAAAGTAGTATGTAATACACTTTTTATTGGATTTAACCAAGATACCTGTTGGTGTCGTGGGTTCCATGTTGGGCTGCTAACAGCCGTGTGAAATCCCCAGCGGTCTGCTCCTGTAGAGACTGAGTGTGAGATCGGGGTAAGGTCACTGTGTATCAGGATTGATCCCCTGGCTGGGAGTGATGGTGAAGTAAGGCGTGCAGCTAACTCTGTAGACTCTCATTTATTCAACAGGGAAAATAATTGAAACTTGACTTCAGTGACTTTATCTTGTGTCAATATTGTTTGTACTTACTTAAAAAAGAAAAGTCCCTATTCTTAAGGTTTGCTTGAGCCTTTTAACAACCAGAAAGCACCATACTAAAATTCTAAGACGCACTTTGCTGCTACGCTCTTCTGCTCTTCCCTTTATGTCTCCTTTCCCTTTTCTCTTTTAGATACAGAGATTTTTTTTCAATCTTATAATAAGAAAGGAAGATAGGAAATGGAAAACTTGAATGCACTCATTTCCTAGAATTTTAAAAAGTCAGTAGTTTTGAGTACTTCTAAAACCATTCGATAAAATTCAAAACCATGGTACTTGAGGTGTTGTTTTTTTCCCACATGTTCTTACTTTACTAACAAATAAAATATTCCTGTTATATGATAAAGGCAAAATTATATTGAAATAATGGTAAGCCTGTAGTTCCAGTTTTAAAATTAGACATGGGAAATAAAAGGAAGTGTTTTTCCTTATGATGAATACCTACCATCATAATTCAAGTTTCATTTCTTCCTTCCTTTATCCCCCAAACCCTAGAGAATGTTTCAAATTTCCCTTTTCCCTTACTCTTCCTGGTAAACAGCATGCTCCAATTTTGAAGTGCCTTTTTTAAGAATAATTTAAAGTCTATTTTCTCCAGTGAGACAGTGAATGCATTTCTGCTTTCTGTATTCAGTTTATCTCTTGTTTACAGGTTTATGGGAAATGAGATTATCAACCTTTTCAATCCTCTCTACATTATAGTTTCCTTGACGACCAGCTGAAACTCTTTCTGACAGTAATGATGAACAGACAGCTTGAGCTAAAATGAAAGTTAAGATGAGCTGAGCACTTCCTAAGTCATTCATGCATCTTTTGTGACGTGGCAAATTTATGAATCTTTACATTTTGGTAAGTTTGTGTGTAATATTAACCCACCAGGGAGAACTTCTTTAGGGGATTTCTAGGGACTTCTAAAAACTAACTTTCTTAATTAATTTCTATAATTTTTGAAATGGGAAATATCAAATGAAGTTAAGGAATGTACATGTTTTTAAGAATGAAAGATATAACCATTCTTTTTCTGTGTATGTCTGTCATATTTTTATTTCCTTGGGAAGGACAAGATCATGTATCTTTAGTGTTTATCTCCTCCTTGAAGATTTCCCACAAAGGAATCCCCTAATTTCTGAGGGAAATGTGGTTGGATCATAGCCCAAGTCTGATTCAAAAGTTAGTATTTTTAGTTGCTTATTGAAAGGTTAGCAGTTTGAGTCTATGTAGAGGAGAAAGTCCTGGAACTCTTTATCAGAAATGATAGCTATTGATTTAAAAGGAAAAACAAGAAACAAAATTAAGAAAACCCTGTAAACTGTTCTACTATGTTACACAGAGTATCATATATTGTAATTGACTTGCTAGCAACTAGCTTTGTTTTCAGTATGAGGATTTATATGATAAATGAACATCTTGTCAGAGCCCATCTTGTTTTTGACTTTATCACATAGTTGAATGAATTATATAATTAATGCTGCCATCATTAATTTTCTGAAACTCGGAAAACTCTGGCGTGTATACTTACTTCTTGATTATCTACTTACCTGAAATTTAACATTTACAACAATGATAAAAGAAAATCTCCTATCTGAATTTTTCCCCCAATGATTTTATTGGGGGCTCTAACAGCTCTTATCGCATCTAATACATCATTTGTATCAAGCATATTTGTACACAAGTTGCCATCTTCATTTCCAAATGTTTTCTACCTGAGTCCTTGGTATAAGCTCCTCCTTTCCCCTTCTGTTTTTAAATAAATCATTATATTGGGAGCTTATGCAACTCCCATCATGGTCCATACATAGCTTTTAATGTGCATTCATAGAAATCATGAATGCTGAGGTGTGAGTCAGAGTTAACACTGTCTGAGCCAGGTAAGGTTATGTGTCAACTTGGCTGACCAGCACTTCTCAGTGGTTTGACAGCTATAAAATCATGTAAACTGGTTATTGCTTAATTATACAGTCATCTTACAATTTGTGATTTGATATGATCCTTCTTTTTCACATAACACTGATTTTTGCCCAGTGACCTAGTCTTTGGAAGCTAACCATATGAATGAGTCAAGAATGCATATAAAATGTATGCTACAGATTTCTATCATGATTTAGATATCCACTTACTTTTTCTATGCTTTCTAACAGTGACAAAAAGCAACTGAAAACCTTACTTAGTAGTATGCAGTGAATGTGGTATAGAATGACACAAAAATATTCAACTTTTAATAACAACAGAATTAAGCCTCAAGTTCCATAGTGCAGGGGCATATGCCTGCCTTGTTTATATCTATTCTTCTAGGATTTTGCATTGTGTTTGGAATATAAAAAATGCCTGACAAATATTTTTGAATGAATAAATGACTTGTAGCAATTTCATTCAAGTAAGCCATAACTAGACTTGCATATGTCATATAAATGGAAAGTGATATTTCTTTTCAACATATTAAATAAAAAGGCACTTAAGCCAGCAACTCCTCTGCTGGGTATGATGGCTGAGAAGAAAGAGTCATCACAAGAACCGTCACATACATAGCCTGCAGTCATCACAGCACTGTGCACAGTAGAAAGAAGATGTCAAAACTTGAACTCCCTTTAGGAAAGAATGGGTAAAGAAGCCTTGGTATATACACACAATGGAATACTACATATCACTCAAAAACAATGATGAAACCACAAAGCCTTTCATGGTAGGAAGGGATGTGGAGAACATTATGTTGGGTGAAATTAGCCTATCACAAAAGGACCAGCCTCATATGAAATCTCTGTTATTGGGTGGGGGAGCAAGTTAAAGAGTTGAGTCAGTCAGGGTGCAGTATAGTACCGACAAAACATATGACTTTTCTCTATTTCTTTAATGCTTCCTTCCCCACTTCTCACTGTCATGACCCCAATTCTGTCCGGCTAGACCAGAGCATATGCGTTGGCACAAATACGAACTGTCAGCACCCGGAATCCAGGACAGATAAAACTTTCAGGGCCAACAATGAGAGTAGCGATACCAGGAGGGCAGGTGGAGGGTGGGGAACAAGAGGGAACAGATCAAATATGACCCACATATAACCCAGCCCACTCTCCTGGAGATAAATAACAGAAAACTGGGTGAAGGGAGACATTGGTCAGTGTAAGACATGAAAAAAAATTTAAAATAAATTATCAAGGGTTCATGAGGAAGGGAAAGGGGAAGGAAGAAAATGAGGCATTTATCCTAAGGGTTCATGTAGAAAGAAAATGCTTTGAAAATGATGAAGTCAATGCCTGTATGAATGTGCTTGAAACAATGGACGTATGTATGGATTGTAATAATAGCTGTAAAGCTGCCCTATAAAATGACTATAAAAATAAATAAATAACAGATCTCATAGCAAAAGGAATGGACTTTGGACTTTACCAAGTGTGGAGAAAAGGGAGGGAGCATATAGCAATGGACTAGACTATTGACAGGTGTTAGCTTCGGTGGAATGAAAGAGCAGTCCAGGAGAGGGAGAGCAATGAGGGACCAAGTGAGAGCAAACTAATGAGGGATTTGATGAGTGGTTTAAACTGTTGAATGCAAAGTTGATTTAAAAATAAAAACAAAAACTAAGCTACATTTCATTCAGTAGGAAAAACACCTCACAACTATTAAAATAAATGTTTTAGAATGCCAAGACTTCTGATCTAACAGGTTTTATAATCATTTTGACCTTCTCTGCATCATATTATTTCAGACTTTAAAATATTTAAGGTATTCATTAGTTTCTAAAAGTTACTCATGTCTATTATATGATTAAATATAGCATCTAATTGCCCATCATCTTTTTTGGTATATAATTTGCCTAGGGAATATTGAGCTCCAAATAAAAACATATGGAGAGGTCATAGCATATGGTATGAAAGTTCATGTTTTAGATTTTTAAAAAATTAATGAACAATAGTCTTTTCTCCTTAAGTATTATCTTGGAATATAGGTTTTATGAGGTAATTAAAATGAATGTATGTTTTAAATTGAAATATTTTTAGAATAAAATATGTTTAAATTTGTCTAAGGAACCTTGATTTTTCAGGACACCTTACACTGCCTTTTTAATGGATGGTCTGATTAGACTTAATTTATACCAGTTCTGCTATGCTATAAAAAGCAGTCATTATGTCTCCAAAGCATGAAATTAATGAAACAATTCCTATCCGAGTTTGGCTATTACATGCACAGAGATTTTTTCTCTTGTTTAAGACTTATTAACAAGAAAGACAATTTGACCATTTTAAACGCAATGAGAAGAAAGTGCTCACTGAGAAGCACATGATGGATGGAAACCTTAGCTACCGAACGGGAGCAGGAAGTAGAAACCACATGCACTTTTCAGCTGATTCTACTTTGAGCAAAGAAAAATCTTCCTCGTGGATTGTTGAAATCAAATGGTGTCAGCTAATATGATCTATTCCATCATTCTATCTGTTCTATTCTACCTAGTACCCATGTCTGAATTCTCCAATATCATTTTCCTACAGCGTGTGGCAAAAAATAAAATGCCACTGGAGAAAGGGAAGTAAGGCAATAGTGTTTAAATGTGTAACAGCATTTCTCAGCGAAGACAAAATTTCAACTTCTTCAAATCTCATGGGTGTCACCGTGGAATTCCACTCCCAGGAATTTTCCATTGGGAACGATTGAGAGGCTGGCACAGGGCCAGGGTTCGTTGTATAGGATAGTTTACTGTGCATAAGTTAGTCATCAGTCAGGGCCAACTGGATGGCTGATAAAACGACCAGGGTTGGCAATGGCTGATATTTTTGGAAGGGATATGTGACCTTTCTTCTGAGCCACCTGATGTGTCCCATCTCCTGGTTCGTAGTAGAGTCCGTGAGCCCTCAAGCACTCTCTGGACTCTGCTTGGATTGGTAGTCACTTCCTAATAAGCAGTGAAGGCTAAAGCTTTCCCAGCCTCTGGGCACTGGCACACTTCGGTATTCCTTGTGAACTGCTCATCATGTGCCTTCGCGCTCTGTTCTCTTCAGCAGCCCTGGGGCCATAATGGAGCGTGCACTGAGCTGTCAACCACAAGGTCAGCAGTTCAAATCAGCAGCTTTGTCGGGGAAATATGAAGTTTTTTCGCTCTTGGGAAGATGTACAGCCTCAGAAACCCAAAGGGGCAGTTCCGGCTTGCCCTGGCAGGTCATAATGAGTCAGAATTGACTCAATGGCAGGGAGTTGGGTGTGAGCTGGTTAGGTATTTTGTAATGTGTTCCTCAAACTTAAATTTGTCTCATGCTTTTTGTGTGTATAGGGCAGGGCTGTGAACTTCATAGAAGCAAATGCTAGAAACAAAGCATTAGTCTCATCACATCATACCAGGGGTATGTGCTATAAATGTGACTTATCATGTATGACATTAGCCTTAATGATCTGAACAAGGTACCCTTTGCCATATTTGTCATGGTAGAGTTAGTATTTTTCTCCTTTATGATTGTATTCTTTGAAGGCTAGTGACTAATAATGTGCCACCATCATGGAGTAGGGGGTGCGGGTGGGGGAGCTCCATCTCCTAGAAGGGGGTGGTAGCTGCATAAATTATCTGGAATGTTTTAGTAAGCAATTGTTTTGTAGTGGAAGTAGAATCAGGAGTTGTTCAGTTTATTTAGAAATAAGAAGTAGAATCCGTCTAAGACTAATTTTTATGTGATGGAATAGCACAGGGGTTCTCCAACTTCTTTACTACTTCAGGCATCAGTCATCAGCCCATGGCATTTTTGACTTCTCTTCTTGGTTCAGCATTCACTGCAGTGACCACACAGAACTGAACCCACACTTAGAGCTCAGTGGTTTATTAAACAAGCAACAGGTGAGCCTGGAGTGCAGGATGAGGAAGCACATAGACAGAGATTGGAAGATTACTGTGCTAGGCAGGGGTGCCCAGAGACACAAATCCAACTTATACATGTTTAAGAAAGAGCTTTATATCAAGAAGTAATTATATTTCATGAAAGCAACCTAGGCCAGTCCAACTCAAGTTGATTAAGTCCGATGCTAGTCAATATATCCCTTGATAGTAATCCTATCTGTCCACAGGAGAAACACTCATTATGTATAAGAAAGAGCTTTGTATCAGGAAGTAATTATCTATCATGAAAGTATCCTAGCCCAGTCCAACTAAAATCCCTAAGTTCGCTGCTAGTAAATAAGTCCCTTTTTCAATTCACAGCCACAGATGATACAGGTGATCCAGATGGATGAATCAGGAAGCAGGGAGAACCCAAGCTGGTGGGTGCAGAGTTGAATGGATCCAAGGTTGGTGAGAAAATGGCAGGGTACCTGCAACTCTCAAGGTTGGCTGACCCACATGGGACCACCCCTCCAGGCAGGCAGAATTCCAGCAGGCAAGAAGGCAGAGATGCAGAGATAGATTGTCTCTCTTTGTCTTGCTCTTATACAAAAAAGGCTTTTGATATTAAGGAGGTGTCATCAGGCTGAAAATTTACTGACAGGCATGACTCCACCTCTAGCCAGAAGCAACTAGGTGGCATAATTCTTAACTACCTCAGCTACCCTGAAGTAGAAAGAGTTCTGTCTCTGTGACTTTCAGCCATGGAAGCAAGCTGGGTCTTCTCTCCACCATACACACTGCCTGTTAGCCATGCAGACCACTCTCTGCTCCCTCAGGATACAGCTCCTGCTCCCCCATGCCTTCTTGCTGCCTTTCAGAACTCTCTACCTTCTATTTCTGTACCTTGGTGTCTCCATTGTGCTTAGTGACCCAGCTGGTTAGCGATTTTGTTCAGTGCTCTCTTAGCTGTGTTCCACAGGTGGGTTTCTGCCATCACCCCTGACTTTGCTGCTAGGTCCTGTTGCAGCCCTGGATCTGAGTTACAGCTCTTTTGTGAGCCTCTGTAAGTCTTCTCTCTCTCCTTTGTTCCTCTCTTATCTTGTCTTTTTGTCTTTCTTCTCTGCAAAGCATCACCCAATTCACAATAATTTTTTGTTCTTTTCCCAAAGAAAAGCAGCACATAAACAACTGTGGGAAATTATGCTAGTACCAAATGCAACCACTGCCCATGACATGGATAGAAGACATTATAAGGGAGCCCAATGAAAGTGGCATTTTAGAATAGATTGTACATCTCCGTTTTCATTGCCTGCCATTATGAAGAAAACATTTGGGGAAAATACTATGGTGGGTCGAGCTATTTACCCCTTTACCACATACCTGCATGCCCTGGCCCTTTGTTCTATCAGCAATTGCATTGCTGTTGTTAGCTGCTACTGAGTGCTTTCTGACGCTTAGTGACCCTCTGTGCAGCAGGAAGAAATTCCTTCTGGTCCTGCTGCATCCCCACAATGACTGGTATGCTTGAGCCCTATATTGCAAGTGCTGTGTCAATCCATTTGTCAAGGGTCGCCTTCTTCTCATTGCTCCTTCACATTACGAAGGACATGTCCAGCAACCATAGTTTTTTGAAAAGAGTACTGGTCCCAGACTTAAGCTCCATCTTCTGAGAAGGATAATTTATTGCTTGCATCTGATACCTTCTTCCTATGTCTTATTATTATAAATTGCTATTTCTACATTATTTTAGCCAAGAAAGTGACAGGGTTGCTCTCTTTAAAAAAATCATTTTTCTTGAAGGCTCTTACAGCTCTTATAATATTTCTTGCACCAATAATGCCAAGCACATGTGTACATATGTTGCCATCATCATTTCCAAAACATTTTCTACTTGAGCTCTTGGTACATGCTCCTCTTCCTGCCCCACCCCCCAATCTTCATAAATCCTTGACCAATTTTATATGATTATTATTATTATTTTGAATCTTACAATGTCTATTGTCTTCCTTCACTCTCATTTATGCTATTCGTTCCATTCTGGGAGGGGGTGACTATATATCCAACCTCGTGATGGGCTCCCACTTTCTCTTCCTTCCCCTTCCCCAACCACCCACCTGTCCTCATAAAGGACTGTCCTCTTTTGCCCATATTTTACATATTATTTATTCTCTATCTCTTTGTTTAAACCAAAGACCAATTGTCATGGTAACCTAGTATTATCATTTAAGAAAGTATACCTGGCTGACTATAAAATGGGAATTTGCTACTTAACAGTGTAGAAAGCTAGAAGTCCAAGTGCAGGGTGCGACTCTCTCGGGTGTTGCCCTTCCTTGTCTATAAATTCTTGACATTTCTTGATGTCTGTTTTCCGCTGCTCTTGTCTGTGTCTATCCTGTCCCCTTTCTAACTCAGAAATGATTAAAAACCCAAATTTACTGCTGTGAAGTGTATTTTGATACATAATGACATTATGAGCTGTCCCCGTGGCTTGAAATCTTTATAGGAGTAGAAAGCCTCCTGTGGAAAGTGGTTGGTTGTTCCCAATTACTGATCTTGAGGTTTGTAGCCCTACAAATTATCTACCATGCCTCAGAAGAGATTAGGATCTACTATATTTGGGTGTAACCACAAAGAAAAATATTTCCTAGCAGGATCAAATCTGCAGGAATAAGCCTGACTTCTATATACATTTTGGGGGAAGACAATTCATCCCTCATTCCAGTCATGGGTTTGTTTTTCCCTTTTTGGTATAGGTAGGCATTCTACCAAAGGATGTGTTTGCAGAACGTTGTCCTCCTCGGTGATTGGGTGGGGAGGTCAGTCAAACAGACAGCATCCGTGTAGCACAAGCGTGAGAAGCAAGGACTGCGGAGAGCAACAGCTGCAGATGTGAGCCAAAATAGAAAACAGGCATGAGAAAAAGTGAACACATAAACCCATTAGAAAAAATAAACATCTGAATGTCTCTCCTGAACAATCTAACAAAGAACACCAGCACAGAAAAGAAGCAACCTATTACTGAAAATAAATAATAGCAGTTAGTGCAGTCATGGGCATCGCACAACACATCATGGTCAAGTACATTTATGGAGCATGTGAGATTATGAAGTCATCTGAAAGTGAAATGTTGTAACATTCAATGCCAATATATCACACTTTGTCTACCAGGTACTTGTCCATCAAGGATTTGTCTTCTCTAATCTTATTTCTGGTGGCATCATTTATGATATGTTAGGCTCCTAGTGCTCAATTAGGTAGACTGAAGCTACCAGATCGTCAGCAGGGTAAAGATGAAACTTTCTGATCTCTTCAAGGTTTGAAACCTTGAAAATCCCACATAGGCTCACTATGACTTGGCATTCCCTTCATGAGAGTGAGGTTAGGTTTTTTGGAAAGTTACTTCTGAAGTTTTCCTGATAGCACAGTAGGTTAAGCACCGGGCTGCTAGGTTCAAAACTGGAGTTCAAACCCATCAACCATTCTGAGGGAGAAAGAGAAGCTATTTGCTTCCATTCAGAGACACAGTCTTGGAAACCCATAAGCGCAATTCGACTATATCCTCCAGGGTATGAGTCAGAATGAACTCCATGGCAACAAGTGTAAGTTTGAGCTTAATGTTCTTTCTATTATCATTTCCTTTGAGATGAAGCATAATTAGGTGATTATAAGACAGAGAAATTTCTGTTTCAAAATTTTAGCATCAAAACTACAAAAAGGAGATTGCCATCACTTCAGCATTGATAGGAGCCCCGATGGCCTAGCCATGTCGGTCTGCTAGCCCAAGTCAGCTGTGGCACACCACCCGCAGCTCTCAGGGAGAGACACAAGGTTTCTGACTGCTATAGAGTGAATAGCCTCTGGAACGACAGGACGACTGTGTTTTCATTTACAGAGTTAAGCAAAAAGAAATGGATGTACTGTTTCACAACAGAAATTGTATTCAAACGTGGCTGCATATTAGAATCATCCAGAATCCCAGGAAAAGACTGCTTCTCTGGGGTGGCAGTAGGTGGACTGATTTTAAAATTTTCAAGTGTCTTTACAAAGTTACAGAACGACAATTGACAAATTATAGTGAAGATCTAAAATATGTGGATTATTTGTTGAGCATTCACACTCTTTGACTTGGCATTAGAATTCATATTGATTGATTAGGGTTGGGATCCAGAAATATGCATATCTTAAAAATAAGCTCTTGAATACTTTGGTTTTTTGCATGACACTTTAAAGACAAATATCATAGGGTCACTATGAGTTGGAACTAAGTAAATGACAGTGCATCTGGTTTTGAGTTGTGGGTCATGAAGCTGTAATGTCAGTTAAGATTGTAGCAGCAGCCAAACCTAGATTTCTACTGCCTTTTGGAGCCTGTCTGGTGCCATACTTGTTCAAAACCACTAACCACTTATTGGGAAAAAATATAGCTTTTTACTCCCTTGAAGACTTAAAGCCTCCAAAACCCAAAGGGAAAATTCTACCCTGTCTTACAGCATCATTATGAGTCAGAATCAACTGAATGGCAGTGAGTGAGCTTTCTTGTACACGTTTGGATCTCCTTGTTTCACTCAACCTGGTTATTCTAGAAGATTCTTCACCATCATTTGTCTAGACAACACACCTTTTGTAATTAAACTTATACGATCTACTCTTAAATTTTCTTTTTATTTTTCTGAGCATCTTCCCAATGTGTCCCTGGAAAGCTTTCAGAGCAGTTTCTTTATTGTTTTATAAACCTGAATATTCTTAACAAATTATTTGGTAAGACACTAATGACCCTTAGATGACCAACTGTAACTACCTAATTTCTATAGCTCTATGGATGACCTTAATTGGTTACCAATGAATAAATCCCCAATTCAAAATCTAATAGGCAAAACATTGCAAATAATTGTCATATATTGTGAAACATTCTATCTCTAGGATAAATTAATTCAGCCATGGAAATACAGATATTTTTGCTCATCTACAAATTTAATTTATTCATGACATTTCTTCTTCCCACAATTAGCATGAATAATTCAGAAGAAAGTTTATTCTGACTGGCTGTGAAGAAGAAGTTTAAATGCAGTTGACTCAATTTTCCAAGCTATTGGAGAGGAACAAAAGGAGATAATGCAAATATCACTTATATTTGTGCTTGGAATACATTTTGTCACTTCTTTGGAATGTAAGTGTTGCCGATGGTCTAGGAATTCCCAATAATTCTGACAAAGGGATGAAGCCACCATTGTAAGCCCTGGCCTTCCAGAAGTTTAAAACTGCTCTCTTATTTAATTTCTTCATACAACCCTTATGCAGCCTCCTTTTCAAAGGGCTTTAGAGGGATAAGAGAATTTTGAAAACAAAAAAGGGATTGACATTTGTAATGTGCAATGTGTTTATATTTAGGACTTCATATGTAAAGTATTCCTCTTCTTTTTTCTGTCTCCCTATAAAAGGTTATAGTTTCTGTTTCCAAAAGGTTTAATTAAGCAACATAAGGCTCTAGTGTGATTAGAGTTTCAAATAAAGATGAAATGCATACTTGACCAGGTAAATTTTTATTCACTTTACTAACATATCATTATTTAGGGAAAAAAATTATGAGAATGTTTTTCTTCCCAGAAACTGGACAATTTAACTTTCTTCAATGTAAAAATTTTCTGTAGGAAAACATTCTGAAGTTTACAAAATCCACATTAGAATTAGATACCCTCTGTTCTGTAGGGAACATAAAAATGTGCTCATGGATATAGAAATTTATATATTTTAATTATATTTTATGGTATGTTTACATGGTACTATACATTTCTCAGATTTAAAATATGTTTTTATATATGTATGTATTCTCACTATAACAAGTGTTAAATATAAAGTTCAATAAAATAAATGTATTTCAATGGATAAAAATATTGTTGCTCTAGCTGCTTGGGGACATACATTTAGTGAATCCTTATATCCCAAAACAAACATTATTCTTTGAATCATGAGAAACCTAGCTATCCATACTGAATCAGTGTAGGTATTGTTCTTGCTATTAAAATTTTCCATTAAATTTTCCTATGGTGAGCAGCAGGTAAGCAACATCACTAACAGACTGCGTCAGTAGGACACTTATGATCAGAGAATTGAAATGTTGATCTGCTACACTTAAGGAATACACTAAACTTATTTTATTTTGTCAGTGTTTTGTTGCCTAGAAAATGTGTTTACCATAAATTCCAAGAAATGAGAAGGTGAGCACTAGACTTAGAGAAAATATTTTCAACACTATACCTGGTAAAAGGAAGGAGTTATGGCTCAGGTATTCTATTTAACAGATTACAGCAAATAAAGAATCTGACTTAGATGGTGAGATATTGGTCACTGAAGTGATGCTATCTTGGAAGCACAGTATCTAGATAAAACTCCTGGAAGGTGTGGCCAATAACTATGTGAAAAGACACTCAGCGTCATTTGCCATCAGAAAGAAAAGTAAGTTCAAACCATAGAAGGGGACCACAAAACACCCAGGAGACTGGCTAAGGTAAACAAACTGAAAATAGTTCATGTGGAAGAAAACACAAGTAATTGGAACTTTGGTAGAGTTATAACAGGGCAACCCTTAGAACAAAAAGTTTGGTAGAATCTTTCAAAAGTTATACTACCTTTATCATAAGATTATGGAAGTGGTTTTCTACTCCGGTAAAGATGAATAGCTTTGGAAACCCACAGAAGCAGTTCTTGTCTGTTCAATTGAGTCCCTATGGGATGGAAACTATTTAATGGCTGTGAATTTTATTTTTCTGAATTTTCACTCATTATATGATCCAGTAGCCCCACTTGTAGATATCTATCCAAGATAAATGAAAGCATATGTTCACACAAAGAAATTTAACTCTTTAGTCATTTATAAAAAGCTTTGCTTATAACAATAGCCCCCAAGTGCAAACAATGCGATCAATCATTAACAGTTAAATGAGTAAGCCAACTAGTAAATTTACAGTCTGAGCATGAAAGCATTTTCATTCAGGCTCAATTTTAAGTTCTTCAGTAGGAGGACGCCCCTTCAATCTAGGAAACCCCTGTCCTAGACAAATCTTCCTTAGAACCACACTGGAACCACAGACATATTATACCATTCTACCTTCCTTCCTTATTTCCTATAAGGATCACAACTACACTAGTCTGCAGGTTTGCCCGATATTCCTCCATTTTTCAAGACCCCTTGCCTTTGTTCCTTTAAGGTATTTCCCTTAAAGTTTTCAAGGTTGTTTTGGCATCTACTTCACAGAAGATTTAAACTAACACAATCTTCAGCCAAAGCTCATGATAAGGGACAGGGTTGAACCACAGAAAGATGTGAAGACACTTTTGAAGGTATGTTCTGTATGTTTTATATTTCCATTGGAGTTGTGTTACATAGATATATTCACTTGTTAAAACTCCCCAAATTAAACACTTCAGCAAGATATGTATTTATCCATCAAAAAATTAGTTTTAAATATCTCAAATTGTAAGCATAGTTTAATGATCAGGTTGGAGACTAGTTCAATAGCTTGTTGTATACATAGTGTGTCATGTTATATAATATATTATCTATGTAATATAATAATATATCATATTTTGTCCTGTCTTATTTATTACAAATGATACAGGAAATCAAATGATAAAAATTGTGCATAGCCAGCAATGTTTTCATTAAAAATATCCTTTACAGCAGCATAAATCTCACCTATATATGGACCTGGCCAGACAAAATACACAGGAATGAAATCAACTATATCTGTAGGAAGAGACATTGGAGAAGCACAGTATCATTAGGCAAAACAAGGCTAGAAGCTGAGTGTGGAACAAATGATCACTTGCTTATTTGCAAGTTCATTTAAAAGCTGAGGAAAATTTAGACATGTACACGGCAGTCAATACATGGCTTGAGTATATTATATGTGATTTTAGAGAACATTTAAAAATAGATTTGAAGCATTTATCTCTTATTATTAAAGGCCAGACATGTTGTGGAATGACATCCAGAAATTATACAAAAAGAAAGCAAAAAGTCTTTAAAAAGACAAGAAAGAAAACATGTAAGTAGGTATTAAGGAGACTCTGAAACTTGCTCATGATTATCGAGTACCAAAGTGAAAGGAAGAAATGATGAAATAAAATATCTAAACAGGGGCTGAGCCCTGGTGGCGTAATGGTTGTGCGTGGGACTGTGGCCCACTGGGATGGAGGTTCAATTCCAGCAGAGGCTCCACAAGAGCAAAAGCTGGGCCTCCTCCTCCCACCACCAGAGGGCAGTGATGCCCCCCAAAAACATTTAAACAGAAAATTTCAGTGAACAACTGAATAAAACATAATAAAACATTATAGTGCAATATTCAAAGACCTAAAGTTAAAAAGCTATGGGAGAACACTTACAGGAGCTGCCAAAATTCAGTCTGAACTTAGACGAGAACATGGAATAAGGGTTATCATTACTAGCATCAGATAGATCTTGCCTCAAAACATAAAGTAAAAGAAAGAATTTTTGTATTTTTTAGAGATTATACAAATTAAGGCAGTGTGGATCCCAACAAGTCATGAATAATATTGAGATTACTCAGAATCTCAATAAAAACACTTTATTGTGCTTGTTTGGAACCTGGGCATGAAACAAGTGGTGGTTTGGGTTTTTTTTACTTTCTAGAGAACAAGGAAATCCAGTAAGATTTAAAACCAAGAAAGATGCACATCAGTCCAGTATCCTACTACTATATTTATTCAATCTGTATGTTGAACAAATGCTTTAAGATGTTGAACTACATGGTGAAGAATATGGCATCAATACTGGAGAAAGGCTCATTAAGAATCTATATTAGGCAGATAATACATCTTTGTTTGATGCAAATGAATAGGACCTGATGTACTACTCTCTGATGAAGATCAAACATTACAGGTTTAGGATACATTCAATTCAATGTAAAAGCAACAAAGGCCTACTAACTAGACAAATTGAAACCAACTTGATGGCAATGAGCTTGATTTGGTTTTTGAACCCATAAACCACAGCAAGATAGACTGAAATAATAGGAGGAAAAGGATTGCCAAGGGAGAAAAAATGATAAAGGATTTTGTTTTACTGAGATTGAAAATCACATTCATGAAAATCACAAGCAGCAGTCAAGTAATCAAAGGCATTTTACATGAACAAATATGCTACAAAAGACCTCTTCAAAGTAATAATGATCAAAGTTGCTACTTTGAAGATTCAAGTATTCGTGACCTAAGCCAAAGCATTTTCAATTACTTCATACACTGATGAAAGTTGGGCAATAAATAAGACTATAGATATTTGTACTGTGGTGTTGGCAAACAATATTGAAAGTACTATGGATTATTCGATGAATGAAGGATTCTTCTTTTTAGAAGCAAGCATAGCAAGATTTCATCTCTTACTCTTTGTATCTGCTTGCAGGAAGGCCCGGTTCCTGTCAAGTGATATCATACTTGGTTTAGTTGAAAGTCAGCAAAAATGAGGAAGATTATCAATGAGATCGACTCTAAGAGTCAATCAAACATGGTTATGAGAATTGTGTGGAACTAGACAGTGTTTCTGATATATACAGGGTTTCTTGTGAGTAGGAATTGGCTCAAAGCTAACAGCAATATCTTTTAATTATGTAATATCGTTCTATTTCATGCTACAGAGATTTAAAAAATCTGCCCTCTTCACATTTGCTGTTATACTTGAGCCCATTATTGTCATCATTGTGTCAATCTGTTAGGTTTGTCAAGTGGGAAATGCCTCTGTCCTTGGTTTTGCAAGAGCAAGAATTCACACTGAAGCCTAGTTTGTGATCCCTATGGGTTTTTATAAAGGACAGAAGCAGTTTCAGGCATACAAGTAAACTGAGCACAAGCCGGAGAGACAGAGACCATGGGCCAGCCAAGGGGGGCCATGGAGGAGCAGCTGGAAAAAGAGGGCAGTTGGTTCTGGATTCTAACTTGTTAGAGTCCTCCCCTGGGAGACATGGTCCTCCTATGGGAGGTGGGGTCTATGGTACGTCTTGACCCCATTGGCTGAATTAAGCCCAGCTGGCCTAGAATGGGACCCACCCATGTGTACTGGCTTCCTGACTCAAGGACCTGAATTTGCATATGTCACCTAGCTTTTATTAGCTTCCAATTTCCTATATAGGGAAGAGAAAGGCTTTGACTGGTAGAAGGACAATGCTGGGTTTCTGCCTCTAGCTACCTACCAAATCCATCTTGTTTAAGGTCCTCCTCTTTTTTATCTGCCCCTCTGTTTTACTAAGCTTGATGTCCTTCTCCAGGAACTGGTCTCTCCCAACAACAAGTACAAAGTTCTTGTGAGGAAGTCTCTTCATCTTTGCCTGTAAGGAACATTCTGGCTAGATTTTTGCCAAAACAGATTTGTTTTTTATTTTTGTAGTCCATGATACTTTCAATAGTCTTTGTCAGCACCATAATTCGAATGCATCAATGCTTCGATGGTCTTCCTTATTCAATGTACAACTTCCACATGTATACAGAGCAATCGAAAATATGTATGGATGGTGATAAGAGTTGTGTGAGTCTCCAATAAAAGGATTTAAACTAAGAAATACACTTTAAAAGAGGAAATGTCATCACAATACAATAAAACACTCAACATAAAAAAGAGAAAATATTATGTCTTGGATCAGAGGTATCTTAGTCCTCAAAATAAGTTCCTTGTGTCTCAGTATTTTTTGTGCAGCAGATTTATCTGCTGCAATGTATGGTTCAATCTCTTACCTACTGCTTCCATGAGCATTGATGGTGGATTGAAGCTAGATGAAATGCTTGATACATTTAGTCATTTCTTTTTTTATCATTATGTTACCTACTGTGCCAGTTGTGAAGATTTGCAATCCAAATAGAAGGCTAACATCCTTGATTTCATCAGCAATTACTTCCAATCTTCCTCACTTTCAGCAAGAAAGTTTGTGTTATCTGAATATGATAGGCTGTTAACTAGTTTTCCTCCAACCTCGATGCCAAATTTAGTCCAGCTTCTCTGATTATTTTCTCAGCATTCAAAATGAATAACTATCATGAACGGATACAATCCCGACACACACATTTCCTCATTTTAAACAATGAAGTGTTCCCTGGAACTATTTACCCAATTGCCTCTTGATCCATGCACAGTTTCTATATGAGCACAATGAAGAGTTCTGTAATTCCCATTATCTTCAAGGCTAGTCAGAATTTGTTACGATCCACATGATCAGATACCTTTTTCATAGTCAATAAAACATGTCAGCATCTTTCTGGTATTCTCTGCTTTCAGCCAACATCTATCTGGCATCAATAATGATTTCCCTTGTTCCACATCATCTTCCGAGTCTACCTTGTACCTCTGACAGTTCCATGCCAATGTACTGCTGCAATTGCTCTTGGATGATCTTCGATGAAGGTCATTACTTGCATAGCATATTGAGGTCATATTCCTATAATGTGAGCATCCTCTTGGGAACCCTAATTTCATAATAGGTTTCATGCTGGACTGCTAATCTCAAGGTCAACTGCTTAGAAACACTAGCAGCTCCCAAGGCAATGTGAGGCATTCCACTCCTTTGGAGTTAGTCTCAGAAATGCATGTGGAAGCTCTCCACTATGCTACAAGTTTGCGATGAGACAAAATTGTCTCGATGACAGTGGGTTGGTATTTTTAAAGGCTTACTCATATGCAGCCTTTAATTGCTAGCATCAGAAGTCCAGGTGGCTATCAGAACAACATTTGAGGTAGAGGAATGGCCATGAAGTAATGACTTTCTAAATTGAAATATGCAAGTTTGAGGTAGATTTTATTTGAAAACTATTTTCTTCTTAAATCTGGTAGGGGAGCTGAATCATTAACTATTGATAGTGCTAAGAAAGATGATGTGCTTTGGCAGAGTCAGGCATGTCTGCAGAACTCAGGCAGGTTCTCGCCCCCTCGCCCTTTCTTCCCTGAGCTTGTGACTTCCCTAAGGAGGATAATGAGGCCTGAATGATCTAGTTCAGGATGGACAAGTAATACATTATTGTTGAATTAATTCTTTCTTTAATAAATAACTTTCCATCAGTCCCCCGCTGCTTATGGTGAAGCCTTTTAAAATGTGTCTGACTCATTTTCTTCCAAGCTACACTAAATATTAATAATAACAAGATTATTTTGTTGACTGTGATTTTCATTTCCCTTTTGTTCATATTCATTATGAGTTTTGGCCTTTAATAGGAACTAGGGAGATAGATAAAAACAGGCTCCTGCTAATATCATTGAGGTCAAAGAGTCTGTGTCATCACAATCTGGAGTACAGAAGGATTGGCATGGCAAGAAATTAAATTGCTATGTTGCTCAACTCTGAATGCAATGGTTTCAGGCTAACCTGGCCACAGTAGAATAATTTGAAATATCAAAACACAGCTGATGCAAAACTTGTCATTACATAAATTTTAAGACCACTACAAAGAGCCATACTATGAAGAAAGAAATAAAGCAACAGCTAGTTTTTTTTTAAAAAAAAATAAACATTATGTCTCAGAATACATTTTTTATTTATATAAAAGTCATAAAGATAGGATAGATAGTTCCTGTATACTCTTTTAATGAATTCTTCATACTGCTTACATAGTGTAGTGCATTTCTCACAACTAAGAAGACAACTTTGACAAATGTCACTAAGTACTATGCTGAGCCCACATTCATTTTCAATGCCTGATCTTCCTTTAGTCTCCCATTTGAGTACCAGATTCAGAAGACATGGAACAAGGAAAGCATAGCTAATGTCATATGACATTCTGCTAAAATCAGAAGATGCCAGAAAAAAATGCTTACTTGTGTTTTACTGGCTATGCAATACGTTCAGTTTTGTAGATCACAGCAAATATTGATAGTCTTGACAAGAATAGGGATTTCATAACACTCAATTGTGCTCATGCAGGACCAATAACTAGATTCAGTTGCAGTTGCGGTAACAGAGCAATTCTGCAAGCTTTAAAATCAGGAAAGATGACTGACAGTGTTGTGTCCTCCTACCATACTTATTTAAACTGCATGCTGAGCAAATCTCCAGAGAAGTAGAGTATATGAAAAAGAAGATGGCATCACAATGAGAGGAAGGTTTATCAACAATTTTCATTATGCAGATGACACAACCTTCCTTGCTGAGCTGAAAATGAGGAAGATTTGATGAACTTATTGGTGAAGATCAAGAAGTGCAGCCTTCAATATGGATTACAACTTACTGTAAAAAAATAAACACTCCCAACTGGACCAACAGGTAACCTTATGATAAACAAAGAAAAAGAATTGACGTCATCAAGAATTTCTTCTATCTTGGATTCAAAACCAATGCTCATGGAAGCAGCAGTCATGCGATGCATTCCATTGGGTTAAGATTTCTTTAAAGCTTTGAAAAGCAAGGATGTCACTGATAGGACTAAGGTTTGCCTGATCCTAGTCAAGAACTTTTTGATCGCTTCATATGCTGGTGACCAAGTAAGCCTAAAGAAGAATGGATGCATCCGTCTGCAGACACTTGCAAGGGGTTTTGAAATACCATGGATTGCCAGAACAACAAACACATCTGTCTTAAAAGAAATACCACCAGAATGCTCTCTAGAAACAAGAATGCGAAGACATCATCCCACGTGCTTTGAACATGTTATCTTGGGGGCCCAGACCTTGGCAGAGGACAACCTTCTTGGCAAAGTGGAGGGACAGTGAAAAAGAGGAAGATAAATTGACACAATAAATTGAGACAGTAATAGCAACAATGGCCTCAAACATAACACTTGTGAGGATGAAACGGTACTGGGGCATATTTTACTCTGCTTTTCAGAGAGTTCCTACGTTGAAACAAACTTGATGACACCTAACAGCAACAGAAGTGTATGTGTACAAAACTGCTGATGGCTAAGGGACACTGTTATGAGAATTAATGAACAGACCTCATGTATTGTACAAAATGTGAATTCTGTTCATTAAAATAAATTTTTCTTTAAAGGAGAGCTTTCATAACAGTAAGTTAGCAAAAGGTTGTACATATTATCGTTTGAACTAAATAATTAAAAAAAAATTGGTATCATTGCCTTCTGGTGGGAGTGGGAGGACCAGCCTTGCTCCTGGAGAGCTGCTGCTTGATTTGAACTGTCAAGTCAGTGGGCCACAGTCCCGTACTCATCCGCTAAAACACCGGGGCTCAGATCTAAATAATTTTTATTGTGAAAATTTGCTTTCATGAAACAGTTATGTTTGCAAACTGAACAACTAGCTTAAAAATAACAGAAATTTGAGTTGGAAACAGTCTTTCTTTCCAACTATGTCATAAATCCAGGCTTGAAAAGAGGAAATCTTTATGGGATGTCATCACTTGGATTATGTGCATATGGTGATCTGTCACTTAGGTCCCTTTAAGAGTCATGTTAGGGCTGCTGTGCATCATGTTAACATGTGTTTGTGAGGAAATGTTAAAAAAGAAATTATGATTGACACCCATAAGGGGCTCTCCCCATTTTTAATTTAATCCTTTTTCTTGAGGCAGAAAATGAATGTTAGAATTACTGACACTCTCAAGGGACCCACCAAAGTATAGTCACTGTTAACTCCTTCATGTCAAACAGATTGTATCTCCAAGTCTTACCTGATCCCCAAATAAAAGTGTGGGGCAAGTTGTTGGATCTGGTAATGAAAAATTACTCATGGTTCATTATATTTAGTCTGGGTAGACTAGAGAAACAAATTAAAAAGAACTGAAAGGTGTATAAGAGAGAGTTTTATATGAAGGGTAATTGTACATTAAGGAAGCATCCCAACCCAGTCCAATCCAAGTCCATAAGTCTGAAATTAGCCTATATATCCAATAACAATTTACAAAGCCCTCTTCACACTCTTGAAACACCTGCAATAACACTGAATGCAGGACAATCACAGTTGTGTGGGTAGAAAGCCTTTGGATCCAATGGCACTATAAGCATCTCAGCATGGACATGGATCTCTACTTCTCCAGTTCCCAAACTGCTGTTTGCATCAGGGTAGGTCCATGTGGCTTCTTCAGCTCCCAGAGTATAACAACATGTGTCTTGTCCGTAGATCATCATTTCAGGGAGTGAGGAGAGAAAAAGAGGGAGGGGGAGAAAGAGAGGGAGAGAAAAAGAGGGAGGGGGAGAAAAAGAGAGTGAGAGAGAGAGAGAGAGAGAGAGACAGACAGAAAGAGAGAGAGAGACAGAGAGAGACTCCCACATACAGAGAGAAAATTTCAGAATTAGAGAAGTAGAAGGCCATGATCACACAGAAGCCACATTGGTTATGAACCAACTGGCAGATTAGACTCCACCCTTTTCCTCTTAATCCTCTCAAATTGACACTAGATTATGTAATTACCACAGGGTACACAAGCAGTTACCTTAAATTGCCCGATTTAAACTAATTCTCCATTTGAGACATAGCTTTTTCTCATTGACTCTGACAAAACCTTATGCCATACAAGGGGGTACCTCCCCCCAAATAACAGGAAAAAAATTGGATGGTGAAGTTTTCATAGTACACATTTTTCCAGCTAGATAGCAATCAAGCAACTTCCTCTGAGTTAGTGTATCCAGTGGTGTCACCTGGGGAAATTCTCTCTGATCACAGTGAATTTTTTTCATAAATGCGGTTCCACTCAAACCTCTCTTTTTTTTAAATGGCCGATTTAAGAGAACAGTGTGCTGCTGTGAAATTTGTTTGCTGCTAGGGAAAAATGCCGTAGAAACTGTTGTGATATTGAATACAGCTTACAAGGACAGGGCGATGGGAAAAACTCATGTGTTCAAGGAGTTTTCTCATTTCAAAAAAAGGTGAAATGTTGATTAATGACAAACCTCATTCTAGATATCTGTCAGCTTCCAGAATGGACAAAAATGTCCACTCAGTGGTTTTGGAGTTCATTCCACTGTTTCAGATTGTTATCAAATTTTCTATTTAGATGTTTTGAAAAGTTAATGTAACAACATGCAACAAAAAAGACCTGATATGTGAAAGATGGAGGACTGGTTTTGTTACCACCACAATGGATCTCAGTATGCCAGGTGCTGGGCAAAAAAGAGCATACCTATCTTGCAGTAAGTGCAATCAAGAGTACTTTGAAGATGATAATGTTGTTTTATAAAACAATTTAAGAACACATCTTTGAAAAAAATTACAATTTTTTTTGGGGGGTGTACCTCTCATAGACCCCAGAGAGGAGACTATGCCCTGTAATGTATTCCTAAATGGACACTTTTAACCTAGTTTCTGCCCATCCCGTTGTCACTCTGGCTGTGTGCACTATGAACTACTGAAACCTTTAAACCAGTGGGTTTCAACCTGTGGGAGCTGAATGATCCTTTCACAGGGATAGTCTGTTTCATAAATGTAGAAAAATTATAGTTATGAAGCAATGAAAATAGTTTTATGATTGGGGAATCACCACAACTCGAGGCACTGTATTAAAGGGTCGCAGCATAGGAAGGTTGAGAATTACTGCTTTAAATTCTCTTTTCAAGGCACACACTAGCCTTCATAGGCCACACCAAAAGTATCTGATGTGGAACCTCCACTTCCACTTAGAGAATTGAACTTTACCTCAAACTCATCTGTAGTAGATATTCGGAACCACCAGATTCCCTTGGAGTTAACGTTGACCTACTTTACCTTGAGAAGAAACAGATGACTGCTACCCCAATGTTTTGGAATTCGCAGTCTTTGGATTTGCTTTTGGATCTCTTTCTTTTAAGGTGCCCAGTGAAATGATGGCCCCAAACTACCATTCATTTACTATTTTAAAGCCATCCTTGCTTTTGTATGGCATGTATTAGTCTGGTAGGCATGGTTCTGCATTTGTAAATGTATGTTATTGAAAGTTTTGCCCTATTACTAATTCCCAATTTTGCATAAGTAGTATCCAGTCACTTAAAGCATTTAGTATTACAGTTTGAAGCCAGCCTATACTTACGTAAATTCTTTTTCTCAGCATTTTATGAACTCTGTACCATTCCATAAGGGAATTCTACTATCAATATTACTCCTAGGCCCCAGAGGGATGATTGATCATGTTCTCTATCACAACAATGATAATGTTATCTATAGAGTGAACCAGAGACATTCATGAAACATAGATATGTGAATGGATTTACAACTTCTATTAAATTCTAACCCCAATCTAAGAAAAAAAGTTCTTATGACTTGCTGCTCATCCTGATGAGGAGATGACGGAAATCATGGGTGATCCACCACACCAAGTGAGGTGAAGAAACCAGATGGTGTCTGGCTATCAGAAAGAATAGTGTCTGCTATATAAATGACTTGTCTTCAAACCAGTGAGGTAGCAACCATGTCCACTTGGAAGAAGCACTCCAGTCTTTGTAAGCCAAGAAATGTAAATAATAAAATACAAATCTGAAGGAGGGAATGATATCAGAGCTTACATTGCAAAAATCCTGCTTGAAGAAGGTTATGGATGACTGAAATCCTAAAATCCATTTTCAGGATCCCCACATGGATTTAAGCCTCTGGTGAGTTCCCTCTGATGACACTCTTTGGATGTGAAAAGCTTTGATGTCAGACAGAAAGCATTGTAAAGTCAATAATAGCAACCGAAGTTAGGTTAAAATGTAATATCCTATCATTTGATCTTCCTCTTGATCCATCCTAAAGTTGGTTAAATTTTTAATATTTTCTGCTTTTTTCTGATGGAGGATTTTCTGTTTTGCATAATTATTGTTATTGACTTGTTTGCTTGCTTGCTTCCTATAATTCTTTTATGATTTTCTGTATATGAAATCCAGGATAAGTCAATCTATGGAAACAGTAAATGGATTGACAATTGCTTAGGGAGCTGGCAGAGAAGGATGGATTCAATCAGGAACTCCCAACAGTAAATACCAGAAGTAAATGTTCTGAAATTAATTGTGGTGATGCTTTCACAACTCTTTTTAATATGAGTGAATGATTAAATGATAGGTGAAGTATATGCCAATAAAATATTTTAAAAATCACTCTGCATAGTTAGTGAAAAGGGACTGTGTTAATGTCAATGAACAACAAAGAGTGCAAGATGCTCAAGAATGCACTTCTTGATTCAGACTATGGCATCTCACTGTGCAACTGAAAGGGGCATCCAATAATCAAGACATCTATTGTAGAGGAAATTAATCATCTCTTTCTGAAGTGGGGAGTAATGTGAATTTTCATATCAAGAAGCTAGGAAGTGGAATGTTTAGAAGACACAAGTTAAATCTGCTGCAGGAATAACTATAAAGAAAGAGAAGATAAAGTTCACCAACAGCAGTTTTATGACAACTATTTTATTTTATAATATGATTTCTCCCTTCCTAACCAAAATAACCCAAGCATAAACTAGTTCAAACAAGTAGAATATGATGATAGTTAATAGTTGGGTATGCAGACAAATAGACTGACTGACTAATGAGTACTGACTATGTTCAAAATTATGTTCCCATCCCAACTTCCAATGCCTGTGAATGATACAATGTTTATAAATAATGTCTTTGCAGTCAAAATTATTTATCGTGAGGCCACCTTGAACTAGCTAGCATTGCTCCAAATCCAATGCCTGGTATTCTCAAAATTAAAAATTAAAAAATTAAAAAAGCAAATGCAAGCACAGAGAGAAAAGCTTAAGTGGCAGTGGAGGCAGAGTTTGGAATTGGGCTGCCATGAGCCAAGAGTTTCTGAAGATAACCAGCAACTATCAAGAGCTACAAGAGAAATATGAAACAGAGAATCCCTATGAGCCTCCCACAAGAAATCAATACTCCTGACATTTTGATTTCATACTTCTTGCCCTCAGAATTAGTTTTATCACATTATTTGTGGTAATTTGCTATGGCAGCACTAAGAAATTAAAAGGCAGGCAGGAAGGAAGGTAGGTAGAAAAAGTGTTAGAGTGATAGGGCCACACAAGTAGCTTATTGGCTCAAAGCAACAGATACATTTTAAATGATTCAGATAGGTCTGGGAGCTCAAAAAAACTGCAACAGGGAACTCACACTCCATTTTCATCCCTACTCATGTCTGACAGGTAGCTCCAAAATACAAGAAAAATCTTCAATCAAAGATGTGTGCCAGATAAGCATGTTTCAGCTAAGCATCAGAAACCTTAGCCACCAATTAGTTAGATCATATGACCCTTTGAAAGGCAAGAAAGAGAGACAGGTTATGCTCAAAAGAGCTAGAAATGAATCTCCTTCTTTATGAATTGTTTTAAATTTTTATGTAAATAGTTGAAAATATCAGGTATTTTTTCATGTCCTAGGGGGGAATCCTTTAAATAGCACATGAAACAATTTCTTTTTAAAAATGTCATATTATTGGGGGTTCATGCAGCTCTTATCATATTCCATACCTATATCCTTGGTATCAAGCACATTTGTACATGTGTTGCTCTCATCATTTGCAAAACATTTTCTTTCTACTTGAGCCCTTGATATCAGCTCCACAATTTTCCCCTCCCTCCCCACTCCTTTCCTTCAGAAATCCTTGATAATCTATGAATTATTATTAATTTTTGTCATGTTTTACATTGTCCAACATCTCCCTTCACCTATTTTTCTGTTAACTCCCCAGGGAGGAGGTTATATGCAGATCCTTGTCATTGGTTCCCCATTTTTACTTCACCTTCCCTCCACCATCTCAGTATCGTCACTTTTACCACTGGTCCTGAGGGATTCATCTGTACTGGATTCCCTGTCTTTTCCCTTCCTATATCTGTACTAGTGTACATTCTCTGGTCTAGCTAGATTTGTCTGGTAGAATTGGGATCATGATAGTGAGTAGGAGGAAGCATTAAAGAACTAGAGAAAAGTTGTATGTTCCAATGTTTCTACACTACACCCTGACTGGCTCATCTCCTCACAACTATTCTGTAAGGGGATGTCCAGTTGCCTAGAGATGAGCTTTGGGTCTCAACTCCACATTCTCCCTGATTCACAATGATATGATTTTTTGTTCTTTGATATCTGTCACTTGATCCCATTGACACCTCATGATCACAAAGACAGGTGTACTTCTTCCATGTGGTTTTTTTTTTTTTTGCTAGATGGCTGTTTTTTATCTTCAAGCCTTTAAGACCCAAGATGCTATATCTTTTGATGGCCAGACACCATCATCTTTCCTCATCACATTTGCTTTTGCACCCACTTTGTCTTCAGCAATCTATGGGGAAGGTGAGCATTGTGGAATATAACTTTAATGGAACAAAGTGTTCTTACATTGAGGGAGTACATGAGAGGAGTCCCAATGTCCACGTGCTACCTTAATACTAACCATATAAATATATGCACATAGATCTATTTACCATTCATCATATATAAATATATTTACATATGTGCATGCCTCTATAAATGCCCTTTGCTTCCTAGTTTGCTTCCTAGTTCTATCCTCTATTTCTGTTTACTTTCCTCTTGTCCCACTATCGTGGTCAGCTTTCATTTGTGTTTTGGTAATTCCTCTTGGTTACTTTGCCCTAGATCAAGCCCTACTTGGCCTCCTCCTCACTACACTCACCTAACTTCCATAGTTGTATTACTTGTTGTTCTTTTGTCCCTGGATTTGTTAACACCCATTTCCTTTCCTCCACCTCTCCCTCTCCCAAGCCTCCCCCACCCTGGAACCATTGGTTCTGTTGTTTTCTCTTCCAGATTGTTCATCCTGCCTATCTTGTCTAGACAGACCTGCAGAGATAGTACTATGTACAAAATAATTTCTTTTTAAAAAAATCATTATTTTTTGCATGCTTGATTTTATAAATTTAACTTTTTTAGTATATGGTGTCTTGTTTAAATAATAAGTAACTGTATTCTGAGGGGCATCTGAAATAAGGAAATACATAATCATTCCTTGATGTACACATACAAAAAAGCAGACCGATTAAAGGTCATTTGAGGAACCATGGTAGCGCTGTGATTATGCGTTCAGCTACTAAGTTGAAAGGCCAGCAGTTGGAAACCAACAGACCCTTCATGGGATAAAGATGAGAGTTGCTACTCCTATACAGATTTAAAGTACTGGAAACCCACAGGGCCAGTTCTATTCCAGTCCATAAGGTCTCTGAGAGTCAGTATTGGCTCTAAAACAGTGAATGAGTATTAAAGGTCAGTTTGTAACTGAAATGGTCGTTTTATAATTTTTATAAAATGATCATTTTATTGGGGGCTCTTACAGCTCTTATCCCAGAACATACATCCATTGTCTCAAGCATATTTTTGCAATCTTGCCATCATTATTTTCTAAATAGGTACTTTCCATTGAGTCCTTGGTATCAGCGCTTCCCCCCCTCCCTGTCCCCCTATGACTACTTCATAAATGATAAAGCATAGCATCTTGAGATATGATGCATAGAAAAAGCAAATGTCATATGTGCAACTTTGTGTGCATGTATATAAGCTAATTTGAGAAATAAAGTTCACAAAATGCCATGTTTTACTCCTTTATAGACAAATTGGCTGCATGGCTTTTAGAGAGATGTTTAACCATGCTGCATTTCAGTGTGCTCAGATGTGCAGTGAGAACATTTGATTAGATAATTCAAAGGGTGCTTCTGATGGTAACATTCTATTACTCTGGGATCTACTTCCATTCGTGTTCTCATAATCCATTGTAATAAAAACGCCTCTTAGTCTCAGAGTCAGCTCCATTTCTCATAGAAAAAGAAGCTCTATGTGCTCCAGTCTGCTCTAAATAACTCTTAGAAAGGAATTGAAAATTTTGAGACTCTTGAGTCCTGGTTGACTAAAACCTTTATCTCCCAACAATAATGATTTGACACAGTTACTGGATAAAGCAAAGACACTTCTGTTGATGTATTTAAGTGCCTGCAAGTGAGAATATTCAGTTGGTTGAATATTTTTGAAGGCTGGATAAGGACTTATCCCAAAGTCATCAATTCTATCACAGGATAAGAGAAGCCTTTGTTAAAATTAGCTAGTAAAATTCAAATGTTCTAGTTGATAACTTTATAGGTTATTGATAAAATGCTGGAGGTAGAGTCATATCTTAAAATATAATATTCATGTACTTTCATCAACCAAGGTTTATTATAGTATATAAAATATTAGTAAAATATAGATTTTTCCTTTTTTCATACAAACCCATAGAGAACAGAAGCATATTTCTTGCTGTTTCATATATGCCTGTAAAAATTGATATACCACATATATTTAACATTTCTGAATTATGTGTGAGCAATAACATAGACCCATCAGAGGTTCTGTTTGGATAATATTTTAAACCAAAAATGCATAAGTAACTAACTACATAGAGTAGATAACTAATTACATGTGCATGTCACATACCAGACACTGGTTAAGTGTTTTGCATGCATAACTTTATTTGATTCTTATGAAAAATTTGTTAGTCCTATATGTTGTTGTTGAGGGCTATTTGCAATGAAAAAGTCCTTGGTTTTGCAAGGTTCTTTCTTTGGAACTCCAATTTCTATCATCAAGGTCTTATTTTCCAATTACTAATCCACCCTCTTTGCTTCCAATTTTTGCATTCCAATGTCCAATAATCATCAACATATCATGATTCATGTTTATCAATTTCCAAATGAAGATAGTAGAATTCTTCAGTTTTTTCATCACTAGCTGTGTTACTTGAGGTAGACTAGAGAAACAAATTCACATATACATATACAAGGATGAGATTTATATTCAAGAGGAATGAAACATTAAGAAAGTATCCCTATCCAGTCCGGTCCAGCCCACCAGTCTGATATTAGCCTATATGTCTGATACCAGTCAATAACGTCTTCGTCTGATCCACAAGGCATGTACAATAGCATCAAATGCAGGACAATCACAGGCAAGTGGGTAAGAAAGTCTTTGGATCCAGTGGTTTTGTAAGTATCTCAGCTTAGCACTGGGCAGGGACCTCTCTGTGGCTTCTCAATCATCTCAGCACTGACAGGAGTCTTTACATGGCTTTTCTGCCTTGAGAGGTCTGATTCCATCAGTGTAAACCCATGTGACTTCTCCTCTGTGATGTCTCAAAGGGAGTCAGCCTTTTGTCTTATGAGTAAAGCATCTCCAAGGGACTGAGTAATGAGTCGCTCACCTCCAAGGGGGAAATATAGTCAGATTTCTCAGAATTTACAGGAGAGAGCCTGCCCACACAGAGGCCTCATTAGATATGTCTAGATTGACAGGTTAGACTCCACCGCTACATTCTTAGTCTTCAAATTGACACCAGATTAGGTGACTGCCACACTATCTTTCAAAGTTGTTGAATAAATTTGAATATTATTTGTATTGATTGGATTTCCTTGAATGCAAATAGGTTTTATCCTACCACATACAGCATTGTACTTCAAGACAGATCTTAACATGTCCTTTTTGATGAGGAATGCAATGTTGTTTTCTTGGTAATGTCATTTCCAGTAGAATACACCAATATCCATCCACCTCAACTCACCGATGCCTTGGATTTCAATCTTGATGTGCACTATTTCATTTTTGGCAACTACCTTTTTCCTAGATTCATACTTCATACATTCCAAGTTCTGGCTGGTTAGAGATTTTGAGCCCTGCCTACATCAGCAAGCAAAAGCTCCAAAAGCTTCACTACATTGACATCATTATTATTTACTCAGTTTTCAGGAGGTAGTTCTTCCTTAGTCATATTTCCAGTGTCTTTCAACCTGAGGACTCATCTTCTACCACTAAATCTGAGTGTTCTGCTGATATTTATGAGGTTTTCAAATTTCTGGCAAGTTTCTGTCCTGTCATGTTCCTCTTCATTTGTGAAAAAAAAAAAAAAGAAGTCACATGAAGTGAGAACAGGTGAGTCAGGTGAGTGAGGCAAGAGAGACATGATGATTTTTGCCAAAAACTGGTACACTGATATGGCTGTGTGAACAAGTGCATTGTCATGGTGGCAAAACCAGTTTCCCACTGCACACTATTATGCAGTCTTTCAAGAATCTCCAAACAGAGAACTTGATGAATAGTCTGACCTGGTAGATTGAGGTCTGAATTCACTACACCCCTCATATCACAAAAACAGATAAGCATCATCTTGATCTTTGATTTCACTTGACTAGCATTGGGGGACAGGGTGATGATGGCATCTTCCAATGGCTTGATTTATGTTCAGTTTGGAGATCATGTCTTGTCACCAGCAATGACATTGGAAAAATGTCTGGGTCACTTCAGAATTGTTCTTTCAAACCAGGGTAGGTTTCCAGTTGATATTCTTTTTCATAGTCCGTCAGAACCCGAGGTACCAATATCACAGTGGCCCTTCTCATTCCTACATCTTCTATTAAAATTGACTTAACAAAGCTCCAAGATAATCCACACAAGTTCTCCATCTCTCCAGTGATCCAACATCAGTCTTCAAGTACAAGTGCACCAATTTTGTCAACATTTGTATCTGTTTAAGAAGTTGACAGATGTTCAGAATGAGGTTTGACATCAACTAGCATTTCACCTTTTTTTTAAGTGAGAAAAACCACTTGTACTCTTGATCTTTTCCCGTAGCACTGCCCTTGTAAGTGGTGGTCAACATCACAATAGTTTCTGCAGCATTTTTCCTGAACAGGAAACAAAATTTCAGAGCTGCATGCTTTCTCTTAAATTCAGTCATCACAAAAAAAGGGTTTTTCCATACCTGGCATGGGGCCAGTGGAACTGGCCAGTGAAACTACTTTTACAAAAAAAAATCACTGTGACCAGAGAGAAACTTCCCAAGAGATGGCCTTGGGTGGACTAAGAGCAAGTTTCTTGATCCTCACCTAGTGGGAAAAATATATACTATGAAAGCTCCACCCAGCTTTTTACTGTTTGTTAGTTTTATTTTTTGATGGGTAACTTCTCATATAGCTACTGTTAAGTGTCATTTCCCTTGATCGGAAGTTGTTTTCCCACAAGGTTTATCCACAAACAGAAATGTAGTTCTCTTCTCTAAGACATACATACATGTTCTCTTCTCATCTTGTCTTAAATTTCAAGTGAGATTCACTTACAAATCTTGTAGTTGTGTCTTGTTTTGGGTGGGCTTAGCACAGTGTAAGATAGCAGCAACCAAATTGTCTTCTTCTTCCCTTCCTGAAAACTTGCTGCAGCTGAGATGAACTCTATTTTTTCCAAGATGCATGTATAAAGGCTTATAAGAAGTATATATAAAGGGTAAAATTCAAGGAGACAGAGACAATATGGCTTATAGGTAGGAATACCCACCCGGTGCTCCTGCTGCCAGGCCATAAAATTAAGAGGTAAGGAGGTTAAGACTGGGAGACTGGGTGCCAAAAATTAGATTACATGTACTAGGGTAGAGTCTCTCATTTTCCTTTTTACCAAATAAGCTATTTGAGAAAGCACTGAAATGCTCTTGGTTCATTTTGCCTGCCAGAGGGCTCCACAGGTCCCATGCCAGGTCTGGAAAGATGTCATCTGCAACCTCTTCCTGTGTCCTTGTGATTACCCCAGAATGCTGTCAAAAGAGGTAATAACTCCAGGCTCTCAGGGAGCCTCCAAGAACTAATCCAAAACCCCAAACCAGAGTTCCCTACGCTGCTAACCACCCTGCACTTACAGTCTAGGGGTTGGTAGCTCCTCCCCCGAACCAGAGGTTGTGGTAGTTATATAATCTGTTGTCAATGTGAGACAAGAGGGATGGGGTGTAATTTAGCCTTTCAATCAGGTCACAGCTTGATGACTTCATCTGTAGGTGCTAAGGAGATAAATAGATTGCTGGAGGAGGGAAACTGACACTACTTGTGAGACATTCCTGTGGACAAGATGCATAGAGCTATACGGAGACCCACGCTAACACTGAGATGCTTCCACTGCCACTGGATCAGCAATACTTTCCATCAACTGGCCTATGATTCTTCTGCATTTCACATCATTCATATGTTTCATGAGTCTGAAGAGGAATTTATAGATCAGTATCTGACATATGGGCTAATATAGGATTTTGGGACTTGATCTGGACTGGACTGGGATGCTTTATCAATATTCAATTGCTTTTGTATATAAAATTCTTTATTACACACATATGAGTGTCTATTAATTTGTTTCTCTAGTCAACTCAGACTAACACAGATGTGGTACATTAGCCATTCCCTTCCGCATCTCCCCAGATCCATTTTTACCAGTGTGGGTAGTGATAGATGGTTGAATAATAGTTTGCAGACATCAAAGAGCAGCTGGGATATTTACTTGTGTCAGAGGACAGTTCCACAAGGCATAAATGGATATCTAGGGGCAAATTCAGTTCTAGTTAGCTGCAAAAGCAAAACCTCTCTGCTAAGATAGTCCAGTGTAACACAGCTCCAATAACAAGGTATCCCACAAGCCCAATATAAAAAGCGAAAATTTTTTCTTGATCAAATCCTTCTGGTGATATTTAAAGCAAATGGAAATTGAACTACCTTCAGACCCAGCTATCCCTCCACTTCTTACCCAGAAGAGGTAAGAAATAAACCACAACTAGTTGTGTGTGTTCCAAGTGTAATTAACAATCACAGAGAACTAGAAACAACCTAAATTTCAAATGACAGACATATGGATTAGTAAACTTTAGCAAATACACACAATAGAGTACTAAAAATCACTAAAAACCAGAACACATGAAGCATATTGTTTCATGGGAAGAGTTGAAGAAAATTATGCTAAGTGAAGTTGGCCAATCACAGAAGGACAAGTAAAACATGAATCTGCCAAGGTAAGTACAGTCACACAGAAGTTTTAGAAGAAAGCTAGTTATCGCACACTATAAGGGTTGAGATACAGGTAGTTGGCAAAAGGGTGAACAAAACACAAGGAAATTATTCCAACATAAAGAAGAAGAAAAGTGTAGAGAGGAAAGGGGTGGGTAGGGAGAAGATGGCTTGGGGCCGGGGGAGAGGAAGCACCCGGGGAGAAGTATTGTTTAAGTTTTCACAGAATTGGGAGTGTACATGCAGACCCCACCACAGCATACCAAAGCTTGAGGGCAACACAACCACGTGGAGAAATGCATAAAAGATTGGGCTACATGATTGGTCCCAGTCAGAGACAAATGAACCCTCTCCCTAGTTGTATGCTCTACAGAGTACAACACTGGGAAGAAGGGCCGACATGCCATGCCCACAAGGAAGCAAGCACAAAGAAAAAACAGGGAGGGGATAGACCCCATATCAGCACACCAAGCCTGGAGGACAGCGCCTGTATGAAGAGAACAGCTCATACACAGAGAAGACTATAGGGCTGAAACAGCTCAAGATATGCTGTCCCTCATTGGAGCATACTGGGAACATACAATGGGGAGCTAGTCCAGTCTGAATTCCCCTGCAGAGGGGCAAAACAAGTAGGGAACATACCAGAATAGCAACGGTAGCAAGAACAAGACACAAAACCACTGAAGAGTCCCAAAATGAGACTTCAGGCAAGGAGGGGCAGCTCCCGGAACTCTCTCAGGACCAGTGGAGCAATACCCATAAAGAGTAGTGGACAGATCTGGAATTATGTATGCTATTTTTGTTTGTTCTTGATTTTGTTTCAGACTTTTGAGTGTTTTTGTTTGGCCTCTCTCATTGTTGGATTGCCTACTTATATAAGATGGCATGGGAGGACATCCCCTTATAGAAGCGTTGCGGGGAGGAGACAAGTCAGTCAAGGTGCAGTGTAGCAAAGATGAAACATACAGCTTTCCTCTAGCTCTTAAATGCTTCCTCTCCACCACTATCATGATCCCAATTCTACCCTACAAATCCATCTAGACCAGAGGAAGTACACTGGTACAGATACAAACTAGAAACAGGGATTCCAGGAACCCTTCGGGACCAGTGGTGAGAGTGGCGATACTGGGAGTGGAGAGGGAAAGTGGACTAGAAAGGGGGAATTTATTACAGAGATCTACATATAATCCCTGCCCTGGGGATGGACAACAGTGACGGACAAAGTTGATGAAGGAAAATGTTGGAAAGTGTAAGGCACGACAAAATATTAATAATTTATAGATTATCAAGGGTTCATGAGGTGGGGTAGGGAGGGAAAAATTGAGGAACTGATACCACAGGCTCATGTGGAAAGTAAATGTTTTGAGATTGATGAGGGTAACAAATTTAAAATGTGCTTGACACAATGGATGTATGTATGGATTATGATAAGAGTTGTACTAGCCCCAAATAAAATATAAACTGTTGTCGTGTTTGTGTCCTCCTTTCCCCCCAAAGAAAGATATTCATGGGAAATAAGCTTGAAGAGATGCATCTGGACCAACATTCCCAGACAGACTAAAGGAGAAGGTGGTGGGGGAAGTGAGAGGTGAGGAAACTATACCACAGAGAGGGGCTCAACTAAAGAATCAAATCAACAACAAGGGCGTAGTGATCTTGGGGGTATTGGAGCAGCAGCAATCTAGCTGAGAGGATTTACTAAGAGGTGGAAATAGGGCTAGCATAATGATGGGAAAGGAAGAAGGTGAAAGGAAACAGGAATGAGATAGTAAGGAAAACTAGGGGTAGAGATATAAGCATAGGCATGTACATAGTTTAACTCATCAATTCATAACAATATATTTATTTTCCCATGTCTGTATATTTATTTGGCAAAATGTTGAGGTTGTGAACAGATTTCAGCTCTCTGCTCATGCCCTCCCTCAGCTCAAGAATACTTTGGTCTAACAACATGGCACAGTCACTGAAGACAAAATGGGTGCATAAGCAAATGTGGAGAAGAAAGCAGATGGTGCCCTGATAGCAAAAGATATAGCCTCTGGGGCTTAAAGGCCTGAAGTTAAACAAGTGGCCATTTAGCAGAGAAGCAACAAGTCTCCATGAAAGAAGCACACAGTCTATGCTATCATGAGGTGTCACCCGGACCAGGAGGTCAAACAGACCTCAGAAGACCTAAAATACACAAACAAACAAATGAAAAAAAAAACATATTGTTGAGAATGAGGGGGCTTGGAGCAGAGATCCAAAGTCCACCTGTAGATAAGTGAACATATCCTCACCAAGGGGTCCCGGGAAAGGGTGAGTCAAGCAGGGTGCAATAAAGCATGAATGAAACATACAATACTCTGGTTCCTTGAGGCTTCTTCACCCCCCAATATCATGACCCTAGTACTGCCTTTCACTGCAGGCTAGACTGGAACCTGTACCCAGGTATGGATAAGACATAAGACCTCATAACACAGAATCCAGGAACAGGAATGGGAGTAGCCATACCAGGAGGGTAGGCGAAAGAAGGGAAGGAACCAGTCAAGATGATTGACGCACAACCTTCTTCCCACCCAGGGGGAACAGCAATAGAAACTGTTGGGGAAAGGACACAGCAGTTGGTTTCGGATATGAAAATAATCATAATTTATAGGGGCCTCAAAGGTGCAGGGGGAGGGGAGGGAAAGGAGCTGACATAAAAGACTCAATAGAAAATATTTAGAAAATAATGGTGACAACATATGTACAAATGTGCTTGATCCAATTGACATGGATTGTTACAAGAGGTACAAGCACCCTCAGTAAAATGCTTTAAAAAAACAAATAAATAAAGGCTAAAAGTCAAGGACACTAGGCAGACTCTCTAACTAGTTGTAATCTCTCTAGCTAGAAGATTATATGATGTGAAAGCGGTGGACACATAAAATATTTGTCCTTTTGTCACTGACTAGCCTCACTTCACTCAGTTTAGTGGCTTCCAAATCTATCAATGTCATGAGTTTTCATAATTTCGTTCCTGTTTTTAAGGATACATAGTATTCACTGTGTATATACCAGAGTATCTTTATCCAAGGGCTTCTGGGCTGTTTCCGGCTCCTTGCTATTGTGAAAAGTGCTGCAATTAATATGGAAGAGAGTACATATGTTTGTGTTCTGTCTCTTCATTCTTTGGTGTTTATGGTCAGCAAAGGCATTGCTGGATTGTATGGCATTCCTATTCCCAGTTGTTTTAGGTAGAATCATGTGGCTTTCCACTAGGGTTGTACAGATTGACAAGCCCATCAGAAGTGTACAGCATTTGATCAGCCTACAACATTTGATCCTTTCCAACATTTGCTGTTCTATTTTCTGAATTGGGCTTTCATTATGGGTCTCAAATGTTATCTGCTGACTGTCTTGATTCACATTTTCCAGATGGCTAGTGATCATGAGCATTTACACAGAGGTTTGTTATTCACTCACATGTCATCCCTTGGAAATTGTCTATTCATGCCTTTTAATTGGATTGCTTTTTCTTACTGAGGTGTTCCAAAATGATGTTAATTTTAGTAATTAATTCCTGGTCCATTTTGTCATTGCTAAGGATCATTTCCTAGTAAATGACCTCTCATTTTACTCATTTCCCCCTCAACAGAGTTATTTATTTATTCAATACCAGTTGATTGGGAGTTAATACAGATAGCATATGGTTCTATACTTCAACCACATCAAACTGCATTGTATAATTACCACAATAGATTTCAAACATTCTTTCCTTCCTAAACTCCTTGACATCAGCACCTTGTTACTCCCTCAAGACTCCCATTGCACTCGCCAAAGCCTTATTCCACTTGTTGTTTGTATAGGCTCATCAATCCTGGGTTTCATAAAATTATTTTACTCTTGACGAAATATTTTGAGATGTATAACTGTTTTATTTTTAATAGACCCTAGTAATACATTTTGTCTTCCACTGTGTGTGATTCATGTCTGCAGTAGGGCCCTTAATCTCCCTCCCCCCCCCACACCATTTTATCGTCAATGATTCTTATAGTTCTGGGATTTGCATTTAGGTCTCTATTCCATCTTGAGTTCATTTTTTTGTGTGTGCACAGGGTGAGGTATGGGTCCTGTTTCATGTTTTTGCTGCAGAAGATCCAAGTTTCAAGAGTGTATTCCTTTCTCCTTTAATGTACTCTTGCCCTTTGTTGAATATCATCCAATGTATCTGTTCACCTACAATTCTGTTGTTCATTCCCCTAGAGTGGGGTTGTACAGTCATTATTGCTACTAGCTGCCCCTGCCCCTCCCTCTTCCTGTACCTTCAGGGAATCATTGCTTCTGTTACTCTATCTGAAGGGTTCTAAAATTAACAGTGAGTAAAGTGTAGCAGTCTTGTTTGTGTTTGATCAATTAAAATGTATCCAAGAGAAATTACTGAGAGGTGGATGACAGGTAAACATGACAGTGGACATGAGAAAAGCAAAAAGAAAAATAAAAAAGTAAACATTAAATATATACATCAATATATATGAATGTATGTAACTACATAAAGATAGGCATGTTTGTCTATGTGTAAATATATAAGTAAATAGAACAGAGAAGCAGATAGACTTTGGGCCTCTACTTATCTTGCCTCAGTACAAAAAATGTTTGCTCTAATAATGTGGCACTTTTATACTCACCTCCCTGACATGATAGCTGAAGACAAACTGTACACATAAGCAGATGTAGTGAAGAAAGTTGATGGTGCCTGGCCATTAAAAGATTTAGCATCTGAGACCTTAAAGACTTGAATTTAAACAAGTGACCATCTAAGGGAAGCAAGAAAGCCTATGTGGAAGAAGTACACCAGGCTGTGTGACCATGAAGTATCAATGGGAATATATATTTGATGTTCAAACACAAGTAATCAAATTAATGTGTAGGAGAGTGGACAAAGAAGAGACCCAAAATCCACCTGGAGGACAGTCTCTTACCAAAGGGCCACACCAAAGGGATGGCAAATTCAGGGTGAGGTATGACACTGATGGACCTCATAACTGTCCTCTAATTCTGTAATATTCCCTCCCTTTACTCTCATTTTTGTACCTCATCAATATCGATAGACCTTTGTATAACTAAGTCCATTTGATGATTTGTTTTTCTTTTTGAGAAGACATTTCCCTATCTTGGACTTCTTCCTTCACCCCAGTGTTAGAATAAGCCAGCCTCTACCAATCAGAAGGTTTGTAGGTGCAACTGTCTGGTGATAATATATAAAGGCTATAGTAAAGTTATAGAAGAGAGGAGAGATAGGAGAAAAAATAAAAGAAAAGAATCAGATACATTTTATGGTAGCATGCTCACTTCTGGGATGGCCAGTATCTCAGCAGTCCGGTCGTGCGGAGAAAGGCAGAGGAAAGAGGGCAGTTTATTTCCAACCAAAAGCAATATATACTGAGGGGTTGTGAATGCCCCACTGATTACAAGTAACCACATAAGTAACAGGAAGGGATCGTACCACAGGCAATACAAGCATTGGCAGGGGGACCAACTAGCCAGGGGGAGGGACTAGGGTACACATGTGTCAAGAAGGGCACATCCTAGATTCAAGATGGCAGTTTAACCTTAGATGTCCTTGAGTTGGCTTGACTTTATCTTTGGGCTCTCTTTCAGTGGAAAAATCACTACCCTATCAGTTGAGTGTGAACCCAACCTCAGGTGGGACAGACAATAGTGTCTGATTGCTCTAGATGACTGATACCATCAAGGAGACTATCTTCCAAGCAGGTGACCTCATAATGCACTAACAAGCAGCAAGATAGCCTGGGGAGAAAGTTTTCTGTATCTCACAATTCCCATTTTTATTTTATGTATGAAACTCAAGAGGCAACTCTCTATACATGGCTCTGTACAAGGACAGGAAGAGACTTATAGTTGCAACTTTGATGGGTGCTCATGAGCTTTTAAGAGGTCAGTCTCTACTGAACAAAGTCAGATGGTCTTTATGGCTGTTTTATGCCAATTGACTTGGTGTCCCCAGAACCAATAAGGATTTATTTACTTTGGGAAAACAAAATTAAATTTAATAAAAATAAGGAAAACAAAAGTTGTCTAAGTGATCTACCTATAAGGAAAATATTGTCTTTGGGCCATGGCCTGGTTTCAGCTTAATCAAAATTATAGTGAGAATCTCTATAGAATTTTAAGATATGGTGTTTCACAGAAGTTATTCAAGAGACCGTGCTATGTAAGGTTGAGTGTGGATTTTACTTAGTTTGGGAGATCTTGTACCTAAGGAAGAGAGTTATAAACATAACGACAGCATTTTGAATGATTTTCTATTTGAAACTGAATATTTTGTTCTATTAATAGTCCTCCAAACTGATCTCTTTGCTTGTTGCTGAAGTTAGGCAGAACATGTTTTGATAAAAAAATGTAACAAAGGAGAGTGACTCTCATTCTAGACTCTTGAGGATCCCTGTTGGGGTCTCTTAACTTTTGCCAGGAATCGGACTCCTCTGTTCCTGTATTTCCAGTGCCTAGTAAAATGCCTAGTAACCCATCTTTGTGCATTAGCAGATATTTAAAGAATAATAATGCAAGGCAGAATAAGTGGATACCTTAAGAAGTAGACCAACAAGGTAACTTGGGAAAAGGGAAGGCAAAGAATTAATCAAATTCAGGATTAAGTTTCCTTTTTGTGTGTGTGGGATTCAACAAGTGAAATTCTGATAGATCACCTAACATTTTCTCTGATGTTACAGACATCACTGAGGATTTTTATGTCCCGTATAACCTTTGGACAAAGATTTTGCTTTAAGGCATTCTACTTAAAAACATACAAGTAGAAACTTCAAAATATTAGTGGGACAATTCAATATTGTTTACTTCTACTCTTCGGTGTGCTTTCTGAAGTATGCTCAATGATATCGGGCTGAAATGAAAAGATTTGGTCACTTCAAATTGCTGTGGGTTCTTTTCTTTTTATTTCCCAAGAGTCAAGAGCTAGTAAAGGTCAAACAAATAGCAACAAATTGTATAGTCTCAAATCATCTTATGTGTTGTATGATTTTAAAAGGGAGCTGGGGCCCATTTGATAAGGTATCAAGAGTGCAGCTAAATAAAAAAAAAATTGGAGAATGATTTCTATTATTTCCCCAAGGATAAAAGTAGCATTAAAAATATTGCTTTTGAGACAGATTTGGACAAAATATCAGTATAATATACAATGCCATGTACTGTCAGACTCTTCATATGTACAGTGTAGTTAGTCGTGATTCTAAAGGCCCTTCTAAATATAGAAAGATATCGATGTGCTGTCAAAACAGAAAATAAATAATGATTTCAATTTGTGTTTTCTTCTTTGGTTTTGTTTTCAATAAAATTGTAGCCGCAGGCTGTTTTATAAATTCCCCAAATTGGTACCAAATTACTTTCTCCTTGCGGGTACTCTCCCACTCTCTGAGTCCCTTTACTTCAGGTTTTTCTATTAGCCCAGATGTAATCCATGAAGGAAAATATTCCTGTTTCACTGACATGAGCATAAACTAACAAAGACCCATCAGTCCAATTTTTCAATTGGAGAAATTATGTCAAAAAAGCCTGTTTATGGATAAATACTAGTTACCTATCTGGTTGGTAATGAGTAAGAATTTCCAGGGAAATACAAACCATCTATTCAAGAAACAAGCAAACCATACTATCACCATCTGGTTATGTGTCTTCTCTTCAATACCATAGAAGCTAGTATTTACCATTGAGTTACAAATAATTTCCCATAGTTATCAGTTACACATAGCAAACATTTATTAAGGCCACGTTTTCTGAAGGGCAGAATTCTGTGTGGAAGGAGGGGGTATCTGAGTGATTCTGGTCAAGGTTTCTGGTGAGGTTGCAGCAAAGGGTTGACTGGAGCTTTGATAATACCAAGCTTGGCGACAACTAGAGAATGCATTTCTACACTCACTTGCAAGGTTATTAGCTAAAGGCTCAGTTTCTTAGTAACTGTTATCTGGAGGCCTCCATTTCTATCCATGTAGGTCTCCATACTCAGTATTTAATAATAACAGCTCATCTTTACTGAATGTGGATACTATTATAAGTCCTATTAGAAGTATTTTAGATGTTTTATCTTATTTAATCTAGCCAACACTGTATGATATGTGAATTCTTTTAACAGATGAAGAACCCTGGTGGTGTGGTGTCGGCTGATAGCCTTCAAGTTAGTTGGAAACTACCAGCTGCTCCAAACAAGAAAGATGAGGCTTTCCAATCATGTAAAGAGTTGCAATCTCAGAAGTCCACCATACCTTAGAGGGTCACTATGAATTACAATTGACTCCATGAAGGCGAGTTTGGTTTGGGTTTGGCGGATGAAGAAACTGAGGCTCAGAGTGCAGAGAATCTTGCCCATGTAGCTAGTGGGCCTAAGAGACAAACTTCCAAGAGGACAATTTTAACAACGCTGTGCTAACAATGGATTTCAGTGTGTCCCGTGAAACAGGTTAAGCAATATGTATATTGGTACCGTTAGGTGCCCTTCAGTCAGCTCTGACCCTATGTCCAACAGAACAAAGCATTGCTATCCTCACACCATTAGCTCTGTTTAAGACGAATGTAGCAACCACTTGTTGAGAATCTTGCTTTTTTCCTTTGGCTGCTGATTTAATTCTTACATGATACTACAAGTGAGTCCTGGCAGCACAATTGAGCAAGTGTTGTAATACTAACAGCATGGTACACTTTTCGAATTCACAGTCTCTCTAAGAAATAAAGATGAGTCTGTTTCTGCAAAGGATGTACTCTCAGGAACCTTACAGAAGACTACAAGGGGTTAGAATTGACCTGATTGCAGTGGGTTTTTTAGATTATGAAGAAGATAGTATCACCCCCTTTTTATAGACGAGAAACTGATGTACAGAGACATTAGTTATTTTGGCCAAATTATCAAAGTTAAGATAATAATATTAGTCGTTAAGGGTACTGTCTTTGGAGCCAGTACCTTATGCTTATTAGTGACTCCAGGCATGGTGTTCAGAAATCTGTTAGAACTTATAAGAGTGTATACCCACCAGAAACGTACTCATAAGAAGACTGCAAATTCTTTTGAAGTCGGAGCAGGCATCTGTAGGGCTGGCTTGTATATGTCTCTCTCAGTATGTGCATATAAAAAAAGTCAATGTTGGGCCTATGAGCTTTATCAGATGTGATCTTTTCCTAATATGAAAGTAAATTATTAGCAACTCACCAGAAAATAAGAGTCTAAGAAGACTCATAGACCACTATAGTTTAATGAGAAAATGTCAAATTATTTAAAGTTGTAATTGCTTTTATGGAGCTGGATATGTTAGTTTTAACCTGTCCTATAGTTTTGATGTGAGTGGGATTCACTCAATGAAAATTTTGAGTTTAATTCAAGACTTAGAAGTATACAAATCACAGTTTATTTTTCATATATTTAGAGAGCAAAAGTCCAAATCAGATTCTTTTTTATATCATTATGAGGATAATTTTGTTTATTTTTGTTAGGTATTGCTATTTACCTTCCTAACTTTATGATTCATTTTTCTTTTACAAAGCACAGCAAGAAAATTTGGCACCTCTGAAGCAGTTTCAATCATTTTTCCTGACACATGATTGTAATATACTGGTTAAAGGTTCTAAGAAATATAGGGTTACCCTAATCAAATGAAAATTTTAAAATTAAATGTGCCTTTTATTCTTCTTCTTTTCAACTTCTACCTTTATGAAGAAACATTATATTACAGATGAAACAGTCATTTCCAACCATGAGGAGGAATTTACATGTAGAAACTAGTAAAGAGGAAGCTTGGAGATAAATGTATTTCTTACTGTTTTACAGCCCTGCCACACTCATCTCTGGAAATAGATGGTTTTCTCAAATTTTCTGTGTATATATAATTGATATACAAATTATTTCCCATCTGGTTACTGTATTAGGATAGCTTTCTGTTAATATGTCCATGTTGAAAAACAACGGCGACACTCAGAGTCATTATTTTGTTTCAACTGAAAGTCACCTTCTAATTGTAAGGCAGTTGATGACCTAGTAAGTTATATTTGAACACTCTTTAGGAAAACAACCAACTGTTGACGATATTTTGAAACCATTACAGTTAACAAGAACAACAAAAACAAAATCGCACACACAATTGCAAGGAGATTTTATAAGTTCATGGAAAATACAATGAGAAGATAATGGAATTTCTTCACGAACTTTAAAAATTTCCCTGTACTTATCTCACAAACATAGGTAAAAAATAATCTAATGATAAAATAAACCACCACCAGACTTACTATATCTGACTTTTGGACATACACGAATTTTGCTTGAATTTTCTCATGTCCCACATCTAGGCTTCCTTTATTACTGAGTGTCTCAAGTTTCTGCACCACATGTGACTGTGGCAACTTATTGTCAGTGACCATTTTATGAATGTGAGTATCGAGCAGGGCCATGATATAAGAACTGATTATTCTCTTATTTCCCTATTTTTATTGGGGGCACTACAGATAGTTTAACAACCCATAGTTTAGTTAGATAAGAAGTGATTGTGCAATTGTTGCCACTATTATTTTCAAAACATTTTCTTTCTCCTTGATTCTTTAATATCAGCTCCTCTTTATCCATACCTTCCCCCTGCAACCCCCCCCAAACTCTCATTCTTATGCTGAATTTTTTCATTACTGTTTTTTCTTTTGCCCATATTTTACACTTTCCAATGCATTTATACGCCTGCCATGTTGTTATTCATCCCCCTTGAGAGGGGTTATGAAATTATCATTGAGGTATCAATGGGAATAGGCATCAGAAGTTCAAAAACAAGCAACCAAATTGAAGCAAAGGAGTGTAGGCAAAGTGGAGACCCCAAAATCCACGTGTAAGATAATTTGGAGTCCCCCAAAGAAGGACCACACAGAAGGGATGATATATACACGGTGCAGTGTAGCACTGCTGAAACTCCTAACTATCCTCTAGTTCTTTAATATTTCCTCTACTATATACAATTAGAAATTTATTTTATAAATAACAAGATTTCCAGAGGGCTTCTAAAACAGAAATAAACAATTCATCTGAAACAAAACCACTGACTTTTTTGGCAGATTTTTTCCCCACTGATTCAACACAGTTTATTACTGAACTCCACTTTCACCTTCACACAGATTATATCAAAGAGCTGGAAAAAGTAGAGGGGTCAGGGAGGAGAGGGAGTTACCCCTCAGGAGCTGGGACCCCTGGCAGGCTTCCCTGGGCCAGGGCAGGGGAGGGAGCATTAGGCCGTCCAACCTCCAGGGCCCCAGCTCTCCACGTGCATGCGCACAGCAAGCCAGCAGCTCCTCACACATAAATACAGAAACGCATAACAAAAATATTATATCATCTTCACAAGGAATAAAAACTAGTCTTGAGTATGTACAGCAGAGAGCTGGGGGTGGCTGGGACCCCAGGGACGAGACAGGCCATGGGTGGAGTAGAGGGTGGGAGGGAGGGAGGTCTGAATGGTTCCTGGCCAGGCAGCTCCGGCCTCCGCAGCCCTGCTGTCCAGCATAAGTGTGGTGAGACAGACAGCCTGGCCAGGCAGGATGGGCCTCCGGCCCCCTCTATCTTGGCTGCAGCGTCTCCTTCCTGCCCGAGATAGGGAAGACTCGAGGTTCCTGCTGCTGCTCTTAGAGCCCATCCTCCCTCTGGCCAGACCAGGCAGCGATGCCACAGGCTGACCTTCTTGCAGGAAGTGAGGCAGCTGGGGCCGTAAACAGCTCTGGGGCACCTGTGGTGGGCCCTGTTGGTCCCTCAGTCATGGTCATGGGAGCCAGGGGAGAGGAAGGGCCTGGCCGGGTGCTAAGCTGTGAGGCCACGCTTGCTCTGGCCTGGGGTGCCTCGTGCAGCCACGGCTTCCATCTCGGGAGGTCCAGCCCTCTCTCGCTGGCCTCTGGAGACGCATGGATGGAAGTTAGGGTGTTGATCAGGCCGAGGGGGGGCGGGGGCGGTGATGGGGAGACTGGTCTTTTGTTGCTTTCTCCCAACCAGCTTGAAGCGCTAACTTACCCAACTTGTGGACCCAATGTCACTCAAGGGGGTTGGAGACTGGAGAGAGCGGGGCCCTGGGCCAGGCGGGAGTGGGAAACGGTCAGTTCCAAGGCCACAGACATCACAGGGCAATCTAGCCTTTCTTTCCGGGGAAGAGTGAGGAAACATTCGTGCTCCCTGGCAGACAGCAGGCTTGGGTGCTCGGGGCTGCGGGGCCCACTGAACAGCAGGGCCCTCTTGTCCCCAGCCACAACACCCGCCCACACCTGACAGCTTCCTCAGAGAAGCTGTAGGCTTTGAGAGGGGAAAACTGAGGTGCAGGTGGGGGTGGGGGGTAGCCCTCCCAGAAGCGTGGGAGATTCTAGAAAAGCTAACTGTGGGCGGACCAGGTGGAAGTCCTGCCCTGTGCTAGGTGGGTTGGGTAGGTGGGTGAGTGGATGGGCATGTAGTGGTTCTCCTGGTGGCAATGGTGTGGGATGGTGGGGCACCGAGGGGGAAGAGTTGTCAGTGTCTGGTCATTTCCGGCTGAAGAGCGAGCCCAGCAGAACCACACTAGCCACAGTCATGCCCGTCAGGAACCAGCGGTTGAAGCGTTCCTGGCCCTTCCGGCTGTCAGCTGCTGCATTGTTACCATAGAGTTCCACGAAAGTGTCCTGCTCAAAGCAATGATACGCTGTCCCGGGGGGATGTGGAGCTGGGACATCAGGTAACTGTATGCCCGCTAGTAGCGCAGCTCAAACTCATCAACCGCTCCCGCAGCGCTTGCTTCACCGCGGCTATGGGGATTGCCTCCTGGGCATCCAGGCAGCTGCTGTGGCCGGTGGCTCCATTCACCACAGGGCTGTCTGCCTGGCGCCAGGTGGGGTTGCCGTTAAGGGCGCTGGGGGATTCCAGCTCCGCTTCAGTCCCTTCGGAGGCCCCAGTTCTGTTCTTGTCCGCCTCGCCGAACTGACTCCAGCTGTATCCTTTCTGGGAGAGCTTGTAGGACAGAAAGTCCACCACCAGCTCCCGGTTGTTCTGAAACATTTTTTTAAAATTTTATAATAGGGATGGACTCCACCTGCCCATTGTCCAACACACCTGCTCCCTTCACTGCGGCTGCTCTCCGCTTAGTGGTTCTCTGCTGAGCTCTAAAGGCAAGATGAGCTTCCGAAGGGAGCCACCGAGCTTCTGCGAGCCCCGCGAGTCGTGGAACCGCCTCCTTGGGTCCCATAGTTTGCAGACGCGGGAGCTCTTCACTGCCGACTTTTGTGCCGTGGATCAGGGTTGGGCTACCTGGCTGACTGCTCTCGTCGTCTCTGGTAGATTTTTTTTTAAATCAATCCCTATCAGCCTTCTCTCACCCACCTTGTCACTGATTTTGTACATTTGTTATTCCCTTTTTCCTGAGCTGGTCGACATCACCACCTTTCCACCTCCTCCCCCTCTTCCATGTGCCCTACCGTGGAACCATCCTGCCATTTTTGCCTCCAAACTCTTTGTCCAGTCTATCTTGTCTAGATAGACCTGCAAAGATAACAATATGTACAAAAAAGGTCTCCTAAAATGAAGCAACTGAAGCAAATAAAACAATGATAGCAGCAAGAAAACTCCTCAATGTACTATACATATATGTAAAAGAATAATAAAAATAATACCAATATAGAAACCTGTATAAAGTTCAAGGTCTGTAGTTGACCTCCTAGAGTGATCCCTGGTTGAGTCGGATGGGGTGCCAATACTCTGGCCCCAAAGTAAATCCTTGGCACTCCATCTGTAACTCTAAGCTCTGATGCACATTCTTAGTGCTTTGCATTGGTGTGGTTGTGTCTGACAGGGTATAATCTTGACCCTGCTTCTTCATCCTGTCCCTGATAGGCCTTGGGTCAGCGCAGGTAGCTGTATTTCATAGTGGGGCTGGCCGTGCAGTCCTCTTTGTGCAGTAGCTGTTCTGAGTGGGATTATTGTCCTGAAGGCTCGGTGGGCCAGGATGCCCGTCATTCTCTCTTCCTCCCCTTTCATTTGTTCTCATGTGCTCTGGTCAGGCATATCTCACTCTCCAAGCTTCAGCTTCAGTGCTGGTCTCCAAGGCAACTTCCTCTGGTAGAGGTGGCTGCCCCTATAGTTGGGGTTGGGGTTGTGTTCTCAGGCCCCTCCACTGGTTCTCTACTCCATGCTGTCGTGCTGCATTCACATCCTGAGTCTCTGGGTTTAAATTTGGTCCCTCTTTCCCAGTGGAGATATAAACAATACCCTCCCCTTTGATGGTTTAATGCCCCCTTCCCTTTCTACATATCGCCATCTGCCCCCTTTCGCCCCTCCCCCCAAGATGGATGCCATATGTAGCCCTAGATTTGATCTGGCCCCTGTCTGGCAGATTTTTTAAGAAAGGTTGGTAAATCACATTTTAGTTTCTGAAAGACATAGACATTTCTTTCTTTTTCTTTTCTTTGACATAAACATTTTTATACACCCAAAAGTGGGCTTATGGAACGGAGTACTTGCTACATCAATAGCCTGTGTACTGCGTTAGTATATGTATTATTCTGGCAGTCATGCGACAGCCACTCTGCTATTCTCTGCTTATGTCTGTTTATATTGGGCTGTATCTCAGAGTTACATTGTCAATGGGGCTCACCCTATTGAAGCTGTGTTACGTGCTTCTTTGTTTTTTGGTAAATGAAACCCAGGGATGTTGAACCTATAGGAAAATAAAATATAATAAGGGTGTTGGGGGAAAGGGGATATAGAGGGGTGGGGGAATAGAGAGGGAGATATTGTCAAAAGTCCAGGAAGAAAGAATATGTTTGGAGACCAATTATGGAAGAAACTGAACAATTATTTTTGACCAAATTGAACTATGAAATGATGTGACATATACATTAGTTCCCAAGTTATAGAAAATACACACAGTCATTGTATGGCTTCAAATGAAAGTAATCTTCTAATTATAGCACAATTGATGACCTAGTTAAGTTATATTTGAACGCTCTTTAAGAAAGCACCCACCTTGTGGAGGGCTATGGGCAACAGTGGGATCCCCAAACAAATCTACAGAGGATTTAGTCAGACTGAGCACTGGCAAAGATCAAACATAGCCACAGGCAAGAGGCTCAAACAGCCTTGTTATCAGGCAGAGAGCACTGCAATCTTGATTTTTTTTTCTGAATTAAGATAAGTACTTGCTTTATCCACTCAATAGAAGCCAACTGAATTATCTATACTTGTTCCATGACAGAAATTTCTTCCCTAGTTTTTTGAATGTTGATGGGGGTGGGGGTTGTCTTTTTCTTCTTGCACATTATTTGTATTTTGTTTCTTATGCTATTATGATATTATCCTTACCACCTTAGTGTGATTTTAAAAATTATTTTCTGTTGGGTCTCCCAGCTATGAACCACAGGAGTAGATGCATAATGATGACAATTGATACGAGGGGCTATAGAGAATACATGGGTGGGGGAGGAAGATAGGAAAGGGAAAGTGGATTTTGGGGCTAAATAATGAAGGCAGGAGGGGGAAAGGTGTCCTGAAACTGATTGTGAATACACAGCTCTTTTAAGAACCATTTAACCATAGTGGTGGTGGTGGTGGCCTTGATTAAATAGATGTGGTAATGATTGTATAATTCTCCTTGATATGATTGAATGATTACTGTGATGGGTAGGTTTGTTATGCCAACATGGCCACAGAAGATTGGTGGATCTGTTGTGACAGCACGGCCAATGAACAGGCAGGATGAATTGAAGGGCAGAGATAGGAAGGGCACGGCGAATTCCGCCCTCTCTCTTGCTTCCAGATCTTTGGACCAGAGAGCTGCCTTGTTCATCCTGTGCCTCAACCTCCAAGCAACACTACCCGTGCGACACCTAATCGTGGACTGTGTTGCTGTGAGTTGAGGATCCTTCAAGCCCTACTTTGCCACACTCCTGGGATAAATATCTCTTGAGCTGGGAGCGGTTGGACTCTGTCATCTGGCTGACTGTTGGTGACCTGCTCTGCCATTTGCTGCCTGTAACCAGATAGCCTGGATTGCTCTACAGAGGACTACTCAGCGGCCCTCAAGACTTGAAGGACTGCCAATCTTCTAGTTGCCAATCTTCTAGTGATTTGCACCGAGCAATCTGCATTGCTTTATAGATAGTTAACTTTTTCTTTCTTATCTTACATACCTTTCTCAATATATAAATATATAAAAAGAATTACTCATGTCCTGATTTTTATTTCTGTAAGAGAACCCTGCCTGACACAATTACATTGTATGATATGGAAACTATGTGCGATAAAGCTGTTGAAAAAAGTAAAACTGAATATAAAGAATGTCATATATTTGTGAAAATATTTTTAAATCATTTTATTGGGGGCTCCTACAGCTCTTATAAAAACCCATACATCCATGCATTGTGTCAAGCACAATTTGTTGTCATCATCATTTTCAAAACATTTTCTTTCTACTTGAGCCCTTGGTTTCAGCTCCTCATTTTTCCGACTCTCTCCCCAACCCTCCCTCTCTCATTGACCCTTGATAATTTATACATTATTATTATTTTGTCATGTCTTACACTGTCCGACATCTCCCTTCACCCACTTTTCTCTTGTTCTTCCAGATAGGACGAGGTTATATGTAGGTCATTATGATCAGTTCCCCCTCTCTCTTTCCTTCCCCTCCCTCTTCTGATATGGCTACTCTCATTATTAGTCCTGAGGAGTTTATCTATCAGGGATTCCCTGCTTTTATAGCTTTTATCTTTCCCAGTGTACATGCCCTTGTCTAGTTGGATTTGTAAGGCAGAATTGGGGTCATGATGGTATAGAAGGGAGGAGTATTCAAGAACTACAGGAAAATTGTATGTTTCATTGGTGCTATTCTGTACCCTGACTGAATCATTCTTCCTTGTGACCCTTCTGTAAGGGATGTCCAATTGTTTACAGATGGGTTTTGGAACTCCATTCCATGCTCCCTCTCATTCATATTCATATGATTTTTTGATCTGGTTCTTTAATGCCTGATAACTGATCCCATGGACACTTTATGATCACAGATTGGTGTACTTCTTCCCTGTGGGCTTTGTTGGATCTCATCTAAATGGCCACTTGTTAGTCTTCAAACCTTAAAACCCTGGCACTGTCTCTTTTGATAGCTGGGCATCATCAGCTTTCATCACCACGTTTGCTTATGCACATATGCTTATGCATTTGCTTTTGTCTTCAGCAATTGTGGCAGGCAATTAAGCAACAAGAAATGACAGGTCATTAGAACAAAGTGTTCTTGAGTAGAGGCCAAATGTCCATCTGTGACCTTAATATTTAACACATACATATATGGACATAAATCTATTTCCTTATAGATATATAAATATATTTACATATATATGCCTGTATTTAGACTTCTATAAATGCCCATTTCCCTCCTAGTTCTTTCCTCTATTTCATCTTGCCCTGCTATCATGCATGGCTTCATTCAGGTTTCAGTAATTTCTGTAGGTTACATTGCCCTGGATCAAGGGCTACCAGGCATCCTATGCCCTCCTCCCCATTGATTTCAGGTCACTTGTTCTTAGTCCCTGGGTTTTTTAGCACCCACTTCCTTTGCCCCCTCCCCCACCCCGTTTTCCCCAGAACTGTGGTTCCTGTTGTTTTTGCCTCTAGATTGTTTATCTCACCTATCTTATCTTGACAGAACTGCAGAGACAATACTAAACAGAAAAAAAGACAAAGCAAAACTAAACAACAAAACCAAACAACAACAAAAACCAAATGACAAAATAGAAAGAAGGAAAGAAAGAAAGAAAGAAAGAAAGAAAATCTATAGATAGTTCCAGGTCTGTTTGTTGACTTTTATGAGTATTTTGCAGTCCAGTCTGATGAGGTGCTATGTCCTAGGACTCAAAGTCTATTTCTGGCATTCCCCAGGGACTTCATTGCTTTTCTCCCTTTGATGTTCTGTTGCATGCCCTTAGCATTTCGTCCTATGTGGTGGGGTCAGATTGGGTAAAATTACCTCACTGTGCCTCTAATATTGTCCCTCATAGTGCTTTGGTTCAGTGAGGGATGTCATGTCTCCTGGTGGGTCCAAAAATAAAGTTCTCCCTGTGCAATTGCTGCTCTGAGCAGGGATGTCATCCTTGGAGCTTGCTGGGACAAGATGTAATTCATTTCTTCATTTACTCCTGTGTGCTCTGATCTGACATGCCCCTCCCTGAACTGCAGCTTCAGTGTTACCTTCTGAAGTGAAATCCTCTAGGGATGGGTTTGGGTTGGGAAGCAGGTGTCCATGTAGTGGGGCTTGGGGCCTGCCCTGCGGATCTCTCTATTGGTTCCCTGCTTCACGCGTTGTTTCATTCACATCCATGTTCAGTGGGTTGAATTCTGGTCCCTTTCTCCCTCTCCTGTGGAAATATAAGCAACACCCTCCCCCTTGAGTGAGTTCTTGCCTTGTTCCCCGCCGGCTACCCATGTCTGTTTTTTTTTAGTTGGCCGCCATATGTATCTCTGGATTGGGTCTGGCTCCTGCCAGAGTACCTAGACATCACCTCAGGAATGCATGTATGCAGTAGCTTTGACCCTATGCCCTTTTTCATTTTTAATTGTTCTTCAACATACTCAGGTTGTACTTCTGTGTCTGACTTACTTTTCTTAGCATAATTTCCTCCAATTCTTCCCATGTGATGATGTGCTTCATTTGTTCACTCATGCTCTTTAGGGATTCGTAGGGCTGCATTGTATGTATATTTCAGTTTTTTAATCCATTCATCTGTTGATGGAAATTCGAGTTGTTTCCAACTCCTTACTATGATGAACTGTGCTGCAGTGAACATTGGAGCACACAGATCTGGCCATTGGAGCACACATGTCTCTTGCCTCTTCTGGGTATACAGCCAGTAGTGAGATTGCTGAGTTGTAAGATAGCTCAGTGTCCATCTGTTTTAGATATTGTCAAATTGAAATTCATAGTATCTATATATACCTACAGGTCCGTCAACAGTGCATGAGAGTTTCTGTCTCCCCATAGCCACTCCAACACTTGTTGCTTTCTGATTTTTTGAAGTGGGCTTTCCTTAGGTGGTGTCTCATTGTTGCTTCAATTTGCATTTCTCTTAGCAGTAATTCTTTTTTTGTGTGTGGCATCACTGCCCTGGTGGGAGTAGGTAGCCCAGCCTTGCTCCTGGAGAGCTGCTGCTGCATTTGAACCATCAACCTTATGAGATGCAGTCCTGCACATAACCACTGTGCCACCAGGGCTCACATTTAATTTGCATTTCTCTTAAGGTTAATGATTGGAAACATTTTTGCACAGGTTTATTGGTCATTTGGATTTCTGCCCTTGTCAAACTTCAGTTCAGGTCCTATACTCCGCTACTCAGTGGGCTCTTAGATTTTTCTTTCTTTTTCTTTTTCCATAATTTAGCTGAGTATTGCAGATTTTAATGATCAAGTCTTTGATGTGTCATGATAAAGAAGTTTTTCCAGTCTCTGGGTTTCCTTATTACTCTCTTCTTGAATTCTTTCCATGTACACAGGTGTTTTATCTTGAGTATATACCACTTGTCAATTTGTGACTCATCTGCATTGTGTCCTTCCCAATTTCCCATAGCCTATTATACCCTGCCCCAAAGTTCTCAGGTTTGTCCCTTCATGGGTTACCCTAATAGTTTGGAATTTTACCTCAAGGTCTTTGATCCACCTCAAGTTTATTCTTGTGGATGGAGTGAGGTAAGGGTCTCCCTTCATTTTTCTGCTGGTAGGTAGCCATTTTTTCCCCAGCACTGTTTGTCAAAGAAGGCATCTGCTTCCCATTTGCTCTGCTTTCCCATGAAAAGTCACAGGTAATCAATTGTGTTCCAGTAGAAATTCAGTTCACTGAAGTCCCATTTAAGTCAGAGTAGAACTGTAGAACTGTGCTTCACGTGGTTTTCAATGGCTGGCTTATTTGGAAGTGGATCTTCAGGACTTTGTTTTGAGGTGGCTCAGGTTTGACTCAAACCTTCAACTTTTGGGTAGCAGGTAACACTTTTGGTTGAATACTGCTGTTCAGCTCTGTGTGAGAAAATGCTTTCTCTAACATCTTGCTGTTTCTCTGTTTTCTTGCTACCACTTCTCATATGATCCCTAAAATGAACCCTGTCAAGTCTATTCATCTCCATCTCAGGCCTTATGACGAGTATAAGGTCACATCACAGATCTGAAACTCCCTTGTCTTCAAATCCGAGCCATGGCCCATTAGATGATTGATATAATTTCTCTAGGCATCCTTCCCTATCTGAATTCTGATATAGTATCTATTTTACAGAGTGGTAAAGACCTGCAAATGATGCTTATGAATTATCTGACACATGTAAATGCTATTATTATTACCCAGGCTACCCACTGGAACTTAAATAATTTGTTTCCCTTCTTTGACAGCACGTCCATCTCCAACTTAAAAAAATGAAAACATTGATTTTTCCTGACATTTTATAGCAGTCAATATGAGGAACTCTTTTGAAACTTACCTGTCATATATTATTAGAAATTATGACATCCCACTGTGCCCACAAAACTGTTGCAGTTAAGGTAATCCAGCCCAGAGAGTTACAGCATGACAAAACGATTACACCTTTGGCTGCTACATGAAAGGTTGGAATTTCCAGTTCACCTAGAGGCGTCTTGGATTGTCCAATGATCTAGTCAAAGTACCACTGTTCTTTGAAAAATTTATAGAGAGAACTCTTTTTGACACACCCTGGATTACCAACAGATTGAATTAATTGATTGGCAACTGCTAAGTTGTTGTTTTTGTCTACTAATCACATTTTTTTTCTTAGAAGATGAATTTCACTTTGGACAAGCTCGACTTGCTGCATGCACATCAGGAAGCTCTATCTCTCCATTCCATTTCTGTGTCGTGTTTAAACTGGCAAAGCTTCTTATATTCATGCTCTCTTTCTACTCACTGCTCTCTGTATCATTTATTCCCATCTGTCACGATCTTCCAATTTCTTTCCTGGTAGTCATTAATTATTTGTTCACCTGTTGTTGACAAGTGCCTTTTTAGCATACCTAGGTGCTGTCTAAATATGTACTCGCTCTTCCCCAGGAAGTAAGCCAACTTATTGTATCCAGGCTCCTGCCAGCACCACATTCCATACTGCACACATCTCACGTTCCTCTCACAGCTCTCATTGGTTCATTCTTTCTCCTCTGACCATCATTGGTAGGCTTCTGTTGTTGCCTGTGTTGTGGTTAGTAGCTGTCAGGTCAGCTCTGATTCAGAGAGAGACCACATAAAAAAAGAATGAAAAGTTCCACCACCTTCATGATAAGTGGTATGCCTAAGAACGAGTGTGTGTGTGTGTGTGTGTGTGTGTGTGTCTACTGTAGATAGTGTCTCCCATTCAGCTTCCATTCCAACTTTGGTGGATCATCTTCCAGTACCGTGTCAGATATTTTCTTTTGATTCATAAGATTTTCATGGACTGATATTTGAGAATCAGGCTTTTCTTCCTACTCTTCCTTAGCATGGAAGCTCTGCTAATACCTGCCCACCATGAGTGATCTGATTGGATTTAATGTTCCCAAGGCACAGTTATAAGCATAATAGCAAGGCAAAAGTCATCACAGGATGACAAACTAGCATGCGGTGACTGGATCATTTAAGTAAAGCCATACAGACCAAATTGAGTTTTTAATTTAAATTCTGCATTAACAGAATTTAAGAATCAATCTGTATGCAAACTGTGAATCTACAAGTTAGAAGAGTGTTATTTGTACAAAATTACACATGTAGGTATTACCCCATACAATCTATGAAGTCTGTTTAAGTAGTTTGATTATTTTTAAAAATCCACATCTAGTTTCTTCTTTTATATTATGTTGTTGTTGTTATGGATGATTGAGTCATTCCTGGCTTCTTAGCAACTCTCTGTACAACAGAGTGCCGCACTGTCCTCTCCTGTACCATCTTCATAGGTGTGCTCATGTTTGAGCCCGGTGGTCCAGCCACTGTGTCACTCCATCTTGCAGATGTCCTTGCTCTGCTTTGCTGCCCTTCCATTTGTCCAAGCATGATGTCCTTTCCCAGGGACAGGTGTTTCCCGATAACACATCCAAGAATATGAGACAAAATCTCATCATCTTTGCCCTTAAGAAGCATTCTAGCTGTGTTTCTTCCCACACAGATGTGTGTAAGGTAGCTTACAATAATGTTTATGTTATCTTTCTTGCTAGATGTCATAAAGTCTGTTCCAACCCATAGTGACTCTGAGCCATCCTCAAAATCACTCTGATTTATTTTATATTTAGGTCTTCATATTTGTTAGCATAAAGTAATTCCAAAATGGATAATGTAAGAATGAATCTTCAGAATGATTTTTGAAGGTTCTGCATTATAAAAGTTTCTCCAAGCATTTTACATAACTTTTATATATACAATTAAAATAGATATTTTAATTTAGAAATAATTTGTAATATTAACAAATGGAAATAGTCTTCAATATATAGACTGGAGATGTGCTGACTAAAATTTTTAATTGAATGTCAAAATCAAGTTGGCCAAGGTGGAGATAAGTAATAGAGTAAGAACGTTTCAAATATAAAAACAAAATGAGAATACTATTAAATAAAACTTTTCTGTAACTTTTTGCTTCAATTTTAGTAATTAGATGCTCAAATGTGGCATTAACTGCAGAAACAATTTTCCCACACTGGTAATAATTTGTTTAACCAAAGACTGTTATTGTGCAGATTAAAGAGATTCACTAGTCGTCATTCTTCAAATTTTCAGTTTAAAACAATAATTTCCCAAATATTATTCCCACAGCCAAGTTTTCCTGATATCAGTGTGCACTAGCATTTAAAAGAATGGTGATACTTAGGGAGGGAGGCAAAAAAAAAAAAAAGAATGGTGATTCTTAAGGGGATTAATTTTTCTTGAAACAATAAAGGAATTCAAGTTAACAGATCTTTATTTAAATGTATTAAGATTTGTTAATGCCTTTTACAGAAACTGTTGTTCATTGCTATTTTGAAAATTTCTGATTTCCTCCCCACTCATGATTATGATTGAGCTATTACCTTCTCAAGGAAAAGTCAAACTATAGGTCGACTTGCCCAAGCTAGTCCTACTAAATCAGTAGCTGAAGAAGTATACGATTCAGTCCATTTAGTATCGCAGCGACCATTTCTGGTATACATCTCATGCATCCAATATGGTCTTCAGGTTTAAATACAAAACCTTCATAGTAACCAGAAACTGTGCAAGGTAAGTGTTATTATCAATGAGACATGAAGATAAGACAGGTTGTGATTCTTTTTCACTTTTCTTTGTTGATAATTTACAAAGTACTGAATGTGGACAGATGATGAGTAGTAAGGCTATCAGGGACGTTCACTCCCATCAAGTTGGTTCTGACTTATAGTGAGGCATGTACTACTTACAAGAATAGAGAGCCTCACCGTTCTGTCTTGGCAAGTCTGGTGACTTGGTACTGCCCTTCCTGAGGGTAGCAGCTCGATGTGTAACCACTCTACTGCCAGGGCTCTGTAGGTGGTGACATTGCTGTGTGGGGGTATAGGCCATAACTGACCATTGGGATAGCTGTGCTTTAATTCTCCTGAGCACAAGGCTTATCTCTGGTTCAAATTTGGTGAGATGTGGTCAACTATCCCTCGCATTGGATACCATCACTGCTAGAGGGAAGGACATCCGTTCTAAGAGTATGTTGCTATTGTTGTTGATGGCATATGCCATGGAGTCATTTCTGGTCTGCCTTAGTTAATGTCTGCTCTTTCCATGCACACAAGGAGTCAATTGGACATGCCATGGTTTGGGTCAGGTGCACTTCATTTCTCAAAATGGCACCCTTCGTTTTCCATACTCTCAAGAGTTCTTGCGCAACAGATTTGTAAGATAATATGTCTGCTCTTAAACTTTTCCTGTAAAAGTAACTGGTGGATGATTTTTCCTTATCATGAGAGAAGCCAGAGAGAAAAATCTCCAACCCAAGAATCATTCATCGGAAGCTTTAAAAATGATGTAGTTTACATGACATAAAACCTCCTCAGATATGATACTTTAAATTGAAATTTCTTATGTATCAAACAATTCTTGTCAATAACGTTGCTAGTCTGGGTAAAAGAACATATAGTGGGTCTTATTGAAAGAGTCTACTGGGGTTTGTATCAGAGTTAAAAAGGAGATTTTGAATACAATCCAGCCCTGGCAATAATATAAATCACTGTGAAGTTGTGCAATCAGGAATTCTGCCAATTTTGAAAAAATATCTGCACTTTTCTCCACTCAAAATTGAGTTGCCTTTTAAGAAAATCCATTGATGTCCTGGATGTAAATGTCCTGAAAAGAAATTTGAGAAGTAAGTACACAATCAGCATCATTTACCCTTATATAGGATGTTTCTGTTGGTGAAACTGACATTCCCAACCCGAGCTCTCACAGTCCTACAGTCGGCTTGAAAGCAGAACTGAAGACAATTGGCCAGCTGACATGCTGCTAATTGCCAATTCCAGGGTTGCCCTGAGTTGTTGACTAAGAATGAACTAATAAACAAAGGCCCAAGGCACAGTGAAATTACCATAGACAGTCACTCTGGACCACCTTAACGCACATGTATAATATTGTGTTTAATGTGCGAGTTATTCTTGTTCTGAAATTGGAGGACAGGTAGAACTACTGGACATAAATTCTCAAGCTTGAGGATGAGAGTGGCTTTCCCAGAGCTATAACTTGAAACAATTAAACAATTTTAATTGAACAATTAAAAAAAGAACAAGGAAACAATAAAAGCTGAGTATAGCTGCTTAAAATGAATTCTCAAAAGACAGCTTTCAATAGCTCTGGGAAAAAGAAAACAAGAAAAAAGAAAAAAGAAAAAGAAAAAAAATAATGCCTAGATGGCCCAATTGGTTAAATGCTTGATTACTAGCCTGAAGGTTGACATTTTGAACCCACCCAGTGACTCTTCAGGGGCGGGGAAAAATGATAATCTTCTGAAAAGTCACATCCTTGGCAAATCTTTGGAGCAGTTCTTTTTTCTTTTCTTTTGCATTCTTGAGTGGAAAAGGGGTTAAATTGAAGAAATTAGGGTGAACCGTGAAGATTACATGCAACAACAGGGAAAGGATAGTTAAATGGAAAAAAACTTAACTGCCTCACCCAAATTTAACTGACTATTGAGGATCCACCAAAATCACCAAGCAGCCCATGACACCTCTGAGCATTGATTATGAGCATCTAGTTTGGCTTCAGATAGCCCTGGCCCAAGGGAGCAATAGTTGAAGTTCAATATCGGAGACTGCAGCTGTTGCTCCTTGCATATGCCTGCCTGAGAAATGCCGAATCCACATATGGAGTAATTCCTGTCTTAAACTTAAAAACATATCTTTGGCAAGTTCCATCTATTGCATTATCATTTTTCACTTTATTCACTACTAGCATCCCTTATTAACACCAAACACACATGCATCATCTTCCCATGATAGTAGTTGTATATTGGTTGTTGTAGTTATTAAGCATCATCAAGTTTATTTCAATGAAACACTGCCCACCCTTGTGCCATCCTTACAAATGTTTCTATGTCTGAGCCCTTTGTTGAAGCCAGTAGCAGTTTGAAAGCAGAACGAAACACTTCCAGGTTCTAACAAGTTATTGAAATAATATGTACTGATCAAACATTACTATTCCTTTAGTCTTTCAGGTGATTGATATATTATTTTCAATATTATCAGCATTTATATAAGACAACTGTTTGTTAGGTAATATCAAGTCACCTCTGGCCCATAGGAACTTCATTTACAACAGAACAAAACACTCCCCCTTCTGCACCATCCTTACAATTGTTTCTTTGTTGAGGTCATTATGGTTAATCTGCCTGATGGAGAATCTTTCCTTTTTTGTTGCTGTTGATCCTCTATTTTGCCAAACATGGTCTCCTACTCTCTTCCCTGATATTACATAGCCACAATCCTTAAGAAGTCTGGCCATTCTCACTTCTAAAGGGAATTCTGATTATTTCTCCCAAAGCAGATTTGTTCAATTTCCTGGAAGCTCAAGGTGGATAACATATACTTTACTACCATAATAAATCCACGATATCAGTGGGTTTTCTTTGTCTTCTTTATTCACTCTCCAGCTTCTGCCTGTGTTTGATGCTACTGAAAATAGATGACTTGGATTAGAAGCAACTTATTTTTTTTAAGTCAGTCAATACAGTTTATTAAAGTTTCCTATGATTTACCATTCTCTGGTATTTTTTTAAACATACCTGTTACTATTACAAAGTGGCAGCATTCACAATAACTGCAGCTGAATATAAAAGGACTGATCAGCATCCAGATTAAGTTCCAATAATGCAGATATTTTTGTGGTAGTTGATGATCTTACAGTACATGACTTTGCGTTTACCCAGTAAATGTCATGAAGTGACATTTTACCTCCAATGCTACTGCTTTCAACACAGCAGCTGCTTTCTACATAGTAGCAGCTCACTACACAGTAACAGCTCTCTACATATGTCTGCACATGTACATTACGGTGTCAACCTTGTCACATACACCTGTGTTTCTAGGAGGTGCATGTAATGGGGTGGGCGCAATGATGTCATCACGCCAGTACTCGTATGTGGGAGTATCTGCATGGGGCGGACCTACCTGGAGATGGACAGAGAAGGGGTGTCTCAGTTTAGTTTCATCTTCATTTTTCACACTGTAAAGCTGTATTTTGTAACACTTTCCCAGTTCAATTAATTATTTTATTTCTTCAAAATTTCCATCAAAATAAAATGAAACTCATGACAACTCCTATTTCTTCTTTATTTCAAGTGGTATATTGATCTAGTTTTGAAGATTTTTGTTTTCTTTATGTTGCAGTTCAGTGCAGTTGTCATTGTTATTCCTCACTCAGTGCTGGAGTTCTTCTTGCCTTTCAACAGTCTAATGCATGCATTTGTATATTGCAGGTCATTAATAAGTCTCCCAATCTTAGTGTCATGCCCTTCTTAGTCTACATCTATTGTGATAAGTTCTTGAACATCCATCAGTACCATTCATTCCTTGTCATATTCTCCCTCCTGAAATAACTGACCGATAACTAATAGGAAAACCAAACACTGCCCACTCCTATGCTATCCTTACATTGGTATTTAAAGCTTGTCTGTTTTCATCAGTTCATTCAGTTAGAGAAGAATTGCTATGTGTGTGTGTGTGTGTGTGTGTGTGTGTGTGTTCTCTTTTGGGGTTCTAACTCCAGGTTTTTACACATTTCATTTCAATATTTATCTTGACTTTTCCAGCCCTCACTTCTTTTATTTCATCATTTCTTCATTTAAATTTACTTGCTCTGCCTTCCAGAGCAAACTTAAGAACCCCTTTCATCATGCATTTTGGCCTTTTCTTTCTTTCCCATCTTTTTATTCATGCAAGATGTCTTTGATCATCATACAAATGGTCTTATCTTCACTTGTTACTGTTCAATGTCTCAAACCCATTCTGTAGATGGTTTCTATAACCAGGAACGATATGCTTAAGATTGTGTTTTGCCTCTCATTAATTTATTTCCGATTACTTCAGCTTCAAGTTTAACGTGAATATGAGTAATTATAGTCTGTTCTGCATTCAGCATCTGACCTTGACCTTAATGACGGTATTGAACTTCTCCATTCTCTTTCTCCACAGATGCAGTCAATTTTATTCTTGAGCATTTCGTCTGGCAAAAAAATGTCAATGTTGGGGAAAGATGTTTGCAATGAATATGTTGCTGATATAGAGTTTTATCATGTAATCCCTGGAGTTGATTCTTTCACCAAGACCCTATTTTACACCTGCCAATATTGCTTCTAGTTTCAACTTTTGTTTTCTACTTACCAGCCATTTCTACTCTCTTGCTCGCATGTTCGATCCATTTCAGACAGAAGGAAACTAATAAAATCTCCAATTTTTGGCATCTTTGACCCTAGTGATTTGTGCATAAATTTGACTAGTAGTCATATTAAGTGATCCTCATTATTGGCAGAAGGATATTACCATATCACTGACAGTGTTGTAGTGTGAGATACAAGTGGAGATATTTCTTTTCATGATGCCTACATCCTTCCTGTTTAGTAGACAATAAAATTGTTGATGCTAAAATGACACACACTATTGCATTTCAGCCCACTCAGACTCATTGCCATCAAGGGATGCTAATTCTTAGCAGCCCTATATGAAGAATGGAACTGCCCTCTGTGTTTCAGAGATTATAAAACTTGGCAGAGATGAGAAAGTCACGTCTTTCTCACATAGAGTCACTGGTAGCTTCTAAAAGCTGACCTCCCAGTTAGCACTTCACATGCAACAATATGCCACCTGGGCTCCTTTTACAGCTCACTAATGCCTAAGATGTTGGTATTTATGCTTTCCAGCTTACTTTTGATGACTTCCAAGTTTCCTTGATACATACTTCACATATTTCATGTCCAGATTATTAATGAATGTTCACAGCTTTTTCTTTTCTTTTTGATTTATGGCACATCAGCGAATCAAGGCCTCCAAAGCTTTCAGCTTTACTTCATCCAGTGAATAAAACCATTCTTGACACAACACAAAATGAACATTCATTTAATCAGATCAAACGAAGATGGTACTTGAATTACCAGAAAGTAAATGCTTTTCCCCATTTAAGGTCATATACTTCCCAGAAGCTATCACTTAATAATTGAAAGAGTAAAAACAGCACAACATTTCTGTAGTATTGGACAATATAAGTTAACTTTTGTGCAAGTATAAGCCCCACTGCCAACAAGTCCATTCCGACTCATTGCCACCCTGAGGAGCAGTGCAGAGTTGCCCCTTTGGGTTCCTGAGACTATAACTCTTTAAGGAAGAAAAAAGTCTCAACTTTTTCCTGCAGAGTGGCCGATGGTTTTGACTTGCTGACCTCGTGTTTTAGCAGCTAAACACTTAACCACTAATCCTCTAGGGTTTTGTGGACCAGGGTGCAAGTATGGACATATTAAAATGGCTGTGAAGATTCATTAATAATCTGAACATATTAAATTTAATATCCCAGAGATTAATGAGAATCCTTTTTGGTTTTAGTACTTCAGAGGCCACCTCAGATTAAAAAACTTCATGATCTTTAAAATTCTGATGCATCTTGGGCCTTTAGTTAGCTGGTAGGGCAAAAAGACATCTTGGATTTCTGCTGATGGCATTTTAGGAATCTCTATGGAAAAGGGACACATCATTTTTACCAGCAACTCATAATCCTATGGCTCTGCCCATTCTGTGACCTTGCTTGCTTGCTGGAAGGAAAGAAGACTTGAAGCATTTACTGATAAAGATCAATGTCCCTTGACTTGGGAAATCTGCTTCACAAGATGTCTCTTAAATGTTGAAGAATAAGGATCTCTCTTTGAATACTAAGTCGCACCCATCTCAAAGCTATAGTATTTTTTATTGCATCATTTGCATATGAAAACGGGTCAATGAATAGACTGGATAAGAATTAATGTATTTGACTTATGAAGTTGAAAATGAGTATTGAAAATACCTCAGACTTCCAGAGAACAAACACCTCTCTCTCTGTCTGAAGAAGCACAACCAGAGTTCTCCTTAGAAGTGAGGATATCCAGTGGCAGGGTCTGAGGGCCTAACCCCTACCTCAACTACATGACAGCTGCCTCTCCTCCCAGGGGAGTTTGCTTTGGAGGATAGCACTGAAGCTGCAGCTTGGGGAGTGGGACATGCCTGACCAGAGCACAAGAGAACAAATGAAGGTGAAGGAAGAGAGAGAGATAGAGTGTAGTGCATCCTGGCCCACTCAACTTTGAGGACAATATCCCCATTACAATATCTCCACAGCCAATGCACAGAGAGGACCTTATGGTTGGCCCCACTATGAAACACGGTGTAGGCCCAAGGTCCTAGAGGGACAACAATGGAGAAGTAGGGTCAGGATTGTACCCTGACACCACCACACCATGGCAAAGCACTAAGGGTGTGCAGCAGAGCAGCAGGGGGAGCAGAGCATGGGGTTTCTGATGGAGTGCCAAGGATGGCACTCCATCAGACTCAACCAGGGGACACTCTTGGAGATCAACAAAACAGACTTTGAGCTATTTACAGGTTTTCATTTTGTTATTATTTTAATTTTTGGGGATATTGGGATTTTTGTTGTCATCATTCTATTTTCTTTGGTCGCTTCATCTCAGCTTGACTTGTTTTTTTGGTACATATTGTTATCTCTGCAGGTCTATCTATATAAGATAGATTGGATGAGCAATCTGGAGAAAAAACAATGGGACTGATGATTCTGGGGGGAAATGGGAGATGGAGAGGTGAGAAATACGAAGTGGTGCTGACCAATGCAGGGATAAGGGAACAACTAGTGATTCGAAATCAGTGACAAGGTGGGTGTAAGAGGCCCAACAGGGACTGATCAAGAGTAATGTAACAGAGAAATTACTGAAACCCAAATGGAGGGTGAGCATGATAGTGGGACAAGAGGAAAGCAAGAAGAAATTGAGGAAAGTAATGAGCGGTAAAGGGCATTTATAGAGGTCTAAATACAGGAATTTACATAGGTGAATATAGTTATATATGATTATGGGGAAATAGATATACATGCATCTACTTATAGGGTTAGTATTAAGACAGCAAATGGGTATTGGACCTCCATTCAAGTGCTTCTTCATTGCAAGAGCACTTTGTTCTATTAAATTGACATTCCATGATGGTCACCTTCTTGACATGATCACTGAAGACAAATGTGTGTATAAGCAAAAGTGGTAAAGAAAGCTTATGGTGCCCGGCTATCAAAAGATACAGCATCTGTGGTCGTAAAGGCTTGAAGGTAAACAAGTGGTCATCTAGCTCAGAAGCAACAAAACCCACATGGAAGAAGTACACCAGCTTGTAGGACCACAAGGTGTCAAAGGGATCAGTTATCAGGCATCAAAGAACTGAAATTCATATCATTGCGTGCCCACCTTCCTAATATGATTGCTGACAACAACTGGATGCATAAGTAAATGTGGCAAAGAAAGCTGATGGTGCCCGACTATCAAAAGAGATAGTGCCTGGGGTCTTAAAGACTTGAAAGTAAACAAGCTGCCATTTAACTCAGAAACAACAAATCCAACATGAAAGAAGCACACCAGCCTATATGACTACGAGGTGTCGAAGTATCATGTATCAGGCATCAAAAAACTAAAAACTATATCATTATAAATGAGAGGTAGTACAGATTAGGGATCCAAAGCCCATTGGTAGGTGAAGCAACATCCCCTTACAGAAGGGTCACAGGGAGATGAGCCAGTCAAGATACAGTGTGGCAACAATGAAATATCCAACTTTCCTCTAGTTTTTCAATGTTTCCTCTTCCCTTTACCCTACTATCATGATCCTAATTCTACCTTACAAATTTGGCTAGACTGGGGATGTACACTGTATCTGGAAATTTGGGGAATTCAGAACAGATGATCGCTTCAGAACCAGTGGTGAGAGTTGTGATACCAGGAGGTTGGAGGGAAGGTGGAGTAAAAAGGGGGAACCAATTTCAGGGATCTACATATAACCTCCTCCTTTTTATACAAACAACAGAGAAGTGGGTGAAGGTATACATTGGACAGTATATGATATGACAAAATAATGATAAATTGTAAATTATTAAGGGTTCATGAGGAAGGGGGAGTGGGGAATGAGGGGAAATATGAGAATCTGATACCAACGGCCTAAGTAGAAGGAGGATGTTCGGAGAATGAAGAAAGCAACAAATATACAAATGTGGTCTGCATACAATAGATATATGTATTGATTGTGATAAGAATTGCATGAGTCCCCAATAAAATGATTTTTTAATTGAAGGTTCAAAATAAGAAAACAACAACAACAACAATAATAACAATGATATACAATTGGTCGTGGGTTCATGAGGGGAGTTGGGGGTGGTGGACGAGGAGCTGATACCAGGGCTCCAGAAGAAAGACAATGTTTTGAAAATGATGAGAGCAACATATGTGCAAATGTGCTTGATATAACTGATTTATGGATTGTTATAAGACCTGTGATTGCCACCAATGAAATGATTAAAAAAGAAAAGAAATTCTTGCATCAAGTTGATACTACTTGTGCTAGTCTGGGTAGACTAGAGAAACAAATTCTTAAACATGCATATGGTTATAAATGAAAGGTTTATATACAAGAGGAATGGAACATTGAGAAAGCATCCCAACCCAGTCCAGCCCAAGGTCATAAGTCCTATATTAGCCCATATGTCTGATACCAGTCTATAAAGTCTCTTTCCTACTTATGAAGCACATGTGATGACACCAGGACAATCACAGGCTAGTGGGTGCAGAGTCTTGTGTATCCAGTGGCGGTAGAAGCATCCCAGCAGTGGTAGTTGTCTGCCCATGGCTCCTTGTTTCCAGGCCTCAGGGTCCATCAGCATTATCTATGGGTGGTAGAGGCATCTCAGTGCTGACAGGGGTCTGTCTGTGACTTTTCCTGCTACAGAGGTCTGGTTCCATGGGGTAAGCCCATGTGGCTTCTCCTTTGGTTCCTCCAGTTCCTAGAATTCAGGGTATATGCTGCCATCTTGTTTTGTTAGTAGAATTTCTCCCAGGCATTGCGTCAATGGTCTCTCTTCTGCATGGGGGAAATATTGTGAGATTTCCTACAATTCTCAGAGAAAGTCAACCAACACAGAGGTCTCATTGTCTATCTCTAGAGTAACAGGCTAGACTCTACCCCTACATTATTATCAAGGAATACATTTTCTCATCCTAAAAAAAGAAAGAAAGAAGAAGTGAGGATGGCAAGGCTCCATCTGATGTACTTTAGACATCTTATCAGGAAAGACAAATCCCCAGCAATATAGTGCCATGCTTGATAAAACAGAGGGTATGCAAAAAAGAGAAAATGCTCAACAAGATGCACTGACATAGTGCCTACAACAACAGACATGCGAAAATATTACATGAGAGTAAGGACGGCACAGAACAGGGCAATAAATATTTATTATATTTTTGATAGGCTTAGGTGAATTGATGTTTACTCAAAGGCTTCTATCAACAACAGCCTAATTATTTCATACCGGATCTACAGGAATGAGTTAGATTTCACAAGAAAGATACATAAGTACTCTTTAGATTATTGAGTTACAGTTGGCATGGGAAATTCAAGTAAAAAAAATCTTGGAATTATGTATTTTAGTTTTTACGCTGTGTTCGTATGCAGTTTTGGAAATTACATTGGGTAAGAGATAAAAGTAAGAATGGAGACAAGTTACAGTTTTTGACATTTGGGAATTTCAAAGAGAATTTGAGGGAGAGTGGGTAAGAGAGGCGTCTGGAGACTACCTGAATTTAAAGTTTGAGCAGATAGACGGGTGCTGGAGAATAAGCAATGTTTTCTTGTTTATTGCATAAATGCATATGGGACATATTGAACTCTCTCCTAGTTGAATTACTTGAAAATTAACTCTGAGTTGCAAGTATCTCCTTGTCGATTTGGGGGAAAGTGAGTCCGCAGAGCAGAAATCAGAAATTAGTGAAGTGAAGCAAGAATGCTTTATTGAGGTAGTCCCCATTGACAACAAGCGATGGTTAGTGATTCTGGGACGTTCTGAGGAAACTGTAACTCTTTCTTTTCAACATTGTGCTTCATAGAGCAACAGAAACATGTATAAATGTAATTCAGCCTACCATCGGCCAAATATATCCTCAGAGATGTTGACACCTTTTACTTGAGCTTTGTCTTTGAATGTGAAATCATATCCGAAAGATCCCAGGAAGTGAGAAATATGCAGACTTGGCCAAGGCTGGAGCAAACTTTCTATAACGCGTCTACTACTGGGTTCATGAAAAGGTGCCTTTGGCAGAGCCCTAACATCACTTGGCAGAGTGAATCATGAGTATTATACTTTCCTCCAATATATTTTTCTCTAACTGATGGAAAAACAAAAAGTAAGCATGATGATAAAAGAAGGTGTCCTTCCTCATGACCTCCCTTTGTCTTTTCCATCCCTTTACATATTCCCAATGGAATCTGGATAGGACTTTAGGGTACACAATAAGCTTATTTGGTACCCTTCCTTCAAAGAAGCATTTATAAAGAAGGCTGCACTAAGGATTCTGGTCTAGCAAATCACTAGAGACAAGACTTGATTCCAAGTTGCTACCTCACATCTGTGTTCTCAGTCATTTTAAGTTTAGACACAAACAGGATCCACCTCACTTTGCCTCACTTGGTGACCCTTAGTAGCATGCACATTTCATTATAACCATCCTCATTTCAATGATAGCATTTCTCTACTTTGAAATTCCACCTGTTCAATTAATATAGCTTGTGGCCTGTGTAGAAAATCATGGACCCATGGTTGTGATTTTAATTATAGCATACATTTCCTGGTCTCAGCCATCCATCTCCTGAGACAATCTCCTTTGGGTGAAGTGTCATGAAATTAGTCTCCTTCATCTGACTTAATCTTACCTTCTTGAAATGTAAAGAATACTTTTTAGCAACAGTGTCCCTTTGACAGTTTGTATTAGTGAGAACCTCATAAACTATATATTGAGAGGTATTTTTGCTAAACACAGTCACCAGAGCAAATTTGCCATTTATAAAATGTCATCATGACATGTAGTATTTTGAGACACTGAAAGACCTTAGTGACTATTGATCCAACATGAAGCATAAAGAATTCTTCAAGCAAACACATCTGAATATAAGAGTTACTGGAGAGTGTACTCAATGTTGAGTAATTGCAATACACTGTGGAAAAAAGAAAACACTTTTAGGTGCATGCTAAGCTGTTTCTACCACATGCTTCATATGTATTTAGTAGAGCTTAGGAAGTAACAGGTAAGAATCATTACTTTGGGGGATTAAGTGCCTATAGCAAATAATCATTATACTTCCAAAGCCATGAACCAGAATAGTACGGAAATGGAAAGAATAATTCCCTGCATCTAAAAGTAGAACAAAGTAGCCTTATTGCACTTCAAATGTCAACTGAGGTTTTTCTCCAGAGATGAACCACACACAGCGACAACTTCATGACTCAAAACAACCTTGATTTTTTTGCTTTTATCTTGTCTTTTAGTTTATGCCACCCTTATTGTTTCATCTTTTCCCTTCCTATACTTGAGGATACATTCCAAATTTGACCTTTCCTCGTCATGCAACACTTGAATTGCAGACTGCTCTGGTAGGGAAGTGGAGAGGTTACAGATGCAGGGGTTCCCATACAACACATAACCAAAGTTTTACAGGAGTTTTGCCAATGTAGGGAATCATCTCCAGTGAAGAGTGGATCTTTACTCATATTGTAGTAAATTTTAGAAGTAGCACTCAAGTTCCAGATTCAGAGACTGGAATGCAGATGAGAGAGCCTTAATAGGAGTCATAGGTAAATGAAGAAGATGTACTGTGTTTAACACAAAGGCTGAGTTTTACTGAAAGTGAGACTCATCTAATAAAGTACCCTTGGTACTTCAAATTGAGAGAAGAACCACCTGATGGAACAGGACTTGGGATAAATTAAGAAATGAAAATATTAAATATTCAATGCCTAAGCACTGTACAATTTGAAGATTTATGCAATTTGTTTCCCTAGATTTTTCACCTTTGAACTCCTAATGTCTCAGAAAAATGTACTTTGATGGGAAAAAAAATCAGTTACTTACTTATGTCCATGTAACATGTAATTTAATTTTATAAAATAACAGAAACAGCGAACAGTGTAAAATGACAGTATTTATCTATAGTCTCCATGATTTTTTTAACCCCAATGCCCTTTTTTCTGTTCCTGAATTCCACCTGGGTAATTAACCACCTGATGGAACAAAATGTTCGCATATAGACATGCCTGAGGAACAGATTTGAAGCACATAGGGGAAAAAAAGTTTGAAGAAAGGTAAGAGTAAGCAATATAAAAAGCTGTCTGGTTATTATGTGAAATAAAATGATTCAATCAAGATTTTCAGTTTTCCTAAAGATAAATACAATTGAAACTCACACACTCAAAAAGAAAAAATGTCAGATTAAAAAAGATCTTTGAGTGCAAGATAAGTTGCTTATTTGGACTGTGAAAGAATGTAATGAGCCGTCAAAAGTCTGTATTGACAAAACCTGGGAGCTTCTGCTTTATTTATAATTTTGATCTTTGGCTCTGTGAAAGAAAGATTACTTCACTCAAGAATTGTACTCTTGCCGATCCTTAATGAGCAGGCTTATTAATCATATCTAGGTATTCTGGAAAAAGCATCATAGACAGAACTAAGCTCAATTTTATAAATTGCCATCTATGCATATGAAATCAGTAATTTTACATTTATCTTTCTATAATTTCTAATTGTTACTTCAACTTAATAAGTCCCATTCTGTTCTATATACCACATACATGCATTAAAATTATCTTTGTCCTGCGTAGTCTTTTCTTAGCTTCTTGTATACCATAAAACTAAAATTGCTCCCACCTGTCATTTTACACTGTTCGTTGTTTCTGTTATTTTATAAAATTAAATTAAATGTTATATGGACATAACTAAGTAACTGATTTTTTTCCCATCAAAGTACATTTTTCTGAGACATTAGTTCAAAGGTGAAAAATCTAGGGAAACAAATTGCATAAATCTTCAAATTGTACAGTGCTTAGGCATTGAATATTTAATGTTTTAATTTATTAATTTATTCCAAGCCCTGTCACCACTGAGCTATAACTGATGGGGGGATTTGTGTTTTCATGGGAGGTTTAAATTCATTTAGCAAAGATAGAGCAGTGTTAGGAATCGTAATTGACGTGGGCCTTAAGGAATCAGTGGATAGAACAATTTAAGTGTTTGAAATTCAAACTATCGATCTCTATGAGCAGCGCACAGATGTTTATATAGATGTGTGTTTATAAGACAAACATATTAATGTTACAAAGAAGGAAGGGTGCCAAGTCGAGCCACATAGGATCTTTTATCATCATTTGTAACAATAATAAATAAATTACACTCCAGTGTTACATATGCTCTGAAAGCATAAATCTTAAAAATATCCTAAAATAATATTAATTACTGAAAGAATAGATGCATATGTTAATTAATAAACACAGTATGTTAATATAAAGTGGAATGTTAGCAGTGATTTGAGTCACATTGGTAAGGCTGCAACAGAATTGAGCTCTGGCAAAAATGTATTTCTAGAAATTTCAAACCATTTGTAAAATATTTCTAAAGAATTTGATCAAAAATATAATTATTCTCATCATTACTTTCTACTATAATGCCTTTTAAAAATCCACCTCTTTATCTCAAAAGTTTGGAGTAGACACATTTCCATTTTGACAGAGGGATCTAAATAACTATATATTTTTTTAAATAATAAATTTACTCCTTTTGAACTGCTTTGGATTTTCCAACTACTTGAAAAGATAGTACAAAGATTTCCCAACACTCCATATCTAAGTTTTCCTATTATTATCTTCAATATTGATTCATATTTTTAATTAAAATTTATAGTCTCCTTGATTTTTTTTTAACCCCAATGCCCTTTTTTTTGTTCCTGAATCCCATCTGGGAAACCACAGTGCATTTAGTTGTGTGTTTTCAGAGTTCTCTGTCAGTGATAATTCCTTGGACTTTGCTTGCTTTTAAAGATCTTGACAGTTGTCAGGAATACCAGTCAAGTGTTCTGTAAAGTGTTTCTCAGCTATAATTGATCTTCTGTTTTTCAGATTATTAGACTGACTTAGAGATTTTTGAAGAAACTGAAGAGACAATGTGCCAATTGTGTTATATCACGTGTCCTTAATAGTCATAGGACTTTTGTTAATTCTGCTCACCTAACTGGTGTAGTGTTTATCAGGTTTCTCGAATGTAAAGTTACTCTCCATTTCCCCTTTTCATATTTTCAATTTTGCTCCATCATCTTCAGGATAAAATATCTGGAGGTAAGTAGGCAATAAACACCTTGGGATTCTTCTATATATGTAATTTGTTTGCCTTTCTCATTTGAGGATTTATTTCTGCTAATATGCATTCATGGGAATTTATTTTTTATATTATGCCATGATTTATTTTCTGCTCACATTGCTCTATCATGTTTCCGTGTCTCTGACACACTCATCAGTGTGGCACTTCTGTTATTATTTTTGCCAGTTTCCACTCTCTGACGATGCATAATGATCCACTCTCATGACTGTTTCAGGGCTGCCATCAACACCGTCCCCAAGGAGTCTTCATCAGCAAGGGCTTGAGGTCCTCCTCACTTTCGGTCAGGGAGGCGGTGCCATCTGCACGTTGCTGGCTTTAAATTAGCCTCGCTTCAAGCTTGATACCATGCTCTTTTCATATTGCCCAGTTTCTCTGATGATTTTCTCAGTGGACAGTTGGAATACATCTGGTGAGGAGATAAAATCATAATGCGCACATCTCCTAATTTAAACCATGCAGGATCCCCTAGTACTGTTTCCAAAATGGCCTTTTCCCTTGTTTTAGCTGCTGTATGATTAATAGAAGATTCTGGAGTCTCTTCTAACATCCACTATCATATCTCCTTGCTTTCCTGTCTCTTAATGATCTTTTGCTTTCTTATGGATGTCCTCCAACAGCTCATCAGATCTTCTGTCATTAGTGCTATTAAATTTGCTCCTGAGATGTTCTTGAAATTCAGGTGGGACACCTCTAGATCATACATTGGCTCTTGTGGACTTATTTTAATTTTCTTCATCTTTAAACTGAGCTTACATGTGAGCAGCTGGTGATCTGTTCTTCTGTCAGGGCCTATTACCATTTTGCCGGCTGATATTGAGTTTCTTCATCATCTCTTCCCAAAGATGTGAAAAAGTTGATGTCTGTGTATTCTATTTTCAGAAACATATGTACTAATTAAACAAAACCAGAATTTTCACAACGGGGAGAATCAATTGCATTAAAATCCATGGAGAATCGGTTGAGGTTGTCAAGTATTTAATCTTCCCTGTGTCTACTATCAGTGCTCAGGGAAGCAACAGTCAAGATGTCAAATGATGCATTACATTGTCCTCTCAAAAATGTTGAAAAGTCAGGATGTCCATTTTGAAGAATAACGTGTGTCTGCCCGAAGTTATGATACTTCTAATTGCCTCAGAGCCTGTAGAATTACGACACTGAGTAAGGATGATCAGGAAAAAATGATGCATTTGAATTATGATGCTGGTGAAGAATACTGAAAGTTCTATGAACTGCCAAAAGAACAAACAAAACTGTCTTGGAAGAAGTGCATCAGTGAGGCAGTCAAGTCTCATGGACAAGTTGTCTGGAGAAACCAGTTCCTGGAGAAGGACATCACATTGGGTAAAGAAGAGAGGCAGTGAAAACGAGGAAAGCCTTTGACATGCTAGATCAATACAGAGGCTCCAGTAATGGAATAAAACATAAGAACCAACTGCGAGGATGACCCAGGCTTGGGCATTGTTTTCTTCTGAAGATTTAGGGATCTTATGAGTCAAAACTGACTGAAGGGCCCTTAACCACAAAACCTTGGTGATATGTTTCTTGGCAAAAATCTGCCTCTCTTAATTTTCCTTGGAAATTATGATCTCTCAAACATATTGAGCTCAAACTTTTGAAGATAATAATAACTAATGCAAATGGAGTAATATACATAATGGTAAGATTTCATTCCCCGTTTCACTCAGTGACTAGCATACCAAGAGCATTTGGATCTGGAAAGAATGGCACCAGATATCAGCCTCATATTGGAGGACAGACCCTGAACTTGCAGAATGTGTGTCACAGCTGACACTGTAACTGAGCCAGTCCTACATTCAGGATATCTGCAGTTGGGTGATGGAATAGATGGTCACAGAATCCTATGCTGAAGAACCCATTGGTCAGAAATATTATTATGTTTTCTACCATCATGATGAAAAGGGAACTTCACAAAGGCATTATGAGACAGGAAAACAAATGTACATATCAAGTACACACCTCTTTAAGAAAGAAAATGGCTCTTCCTAAAATATTCCTAACTTGATGGTCCATATCCATCTTTGGAAATGTTTTCCCATCGCATACTCAATGTTAACCCTTGCTGTTGGCAGTGTGGGCTCTGTCCACAGTCCATGGGTGCTCTGTGTCTATTGATTAAGCACTAGGATAGTTTGAAAGGCTCTGTAGGAATGTTGCATCTTTTGGATTCCGGAAGCAGAGAGTGTCTGTTGGAGAGTTCTCAGACAAAATTGTCCTCCTTTGTGGAGCATTTAGAGAAAGAAAAAGAGGATATGATGTAGAATAAAAAAGATCAATTCTAAAAAAGCAAACTGGTTAGTGTTACAATGTAGGATGGGTTATTTTTTTTAATTTGCAAAGATAAAGTCTACACTGCATTCCTTGGGACAAGTGACTTCCTAAAGCTTTCCTTTTATCTCTATTTTAAACTTGAGGCCTTGACTGATAAGAAAGTGGGTCACATAATTGCATCTCTGAATGCAAGCATGAGCATCTGCCTAGCAGGACTTGGAAGTGGATAATTAGCAGTGAACCAAAGCATTTGGACAGCTTAATGTTAGCATCACCACTAACATGAGCAAGAAGATTATATTGATTAAATATGAAGAGAGTATTTAAAATATTGAATCTATGGGCTTTCTTGCAAATTATTAGTGTAGAAGGCTATGTGACCATCACTTCCTGTTTAATTGTCAGCATTCAAATGATTCTAATGCTTCATTATAATTCAATATTTAAATTCCAAATAGAGGGTAGCAGCTTCTTTTAATAGGAATCATGCTTTTACTCTGTCACGTTTTCTCCCTTCACTTTGATTTTAGAAATTTCTTTGGACACTTAAGAGGATACTACTCCAAGGAACTCTGATAGCAAGTCTTTGAAAATAGACAGGTGATGCTTGATTGAATTTACCTTGAAAGACCAAGGGTCTGGGGCTGGTGGCGTAGTGGTTGTGCGCGGGACTGCGGGCCACTGGGATGGAGGTTCGATTCCAGCTCCACGGAGCAAAGGCTGGGCCTCCTACTCCCACCACCTGAGGGCAGTGATCCCCTCCTCCTTCAAAAAATAAAGAAAACAACAACAACCAAGGGTCTGATTCCTATTCTATCAATGCTATTTGATATTTCTATGTTGTACTTTTATTTTATTAGTTATGGTATACTTCCACGATATAGGAAATGGAAGAAGATAATTATCAAGAGAAAGAAGAGTAAAAAAAGTTAATCTTTAGCTGAATGACTCAGTAGTGACAAAACTGAGCAACAGATCTCTCGGGTGGTCATTGGCAGGTGTCCTTATGCCGGTTCCAACTCATAGTGTTCCTGTGTTTCAGTTGGTTGAGGGACGATTTATTAATTCACCAGTAAAAAAGGGGGGAAGTGTTACAGATCAATTTCTTGCATGCAGTTTAAAATAGATATAGATGTGCACAGAAACTATCTTAAAAGAAAATTTAGGACATCCACTTATCTATTTTTCATTCACAAAACCTTTTTTCAGTATGCGCTTTTTCAGTAAAAAGACATTATGTGAGGTTCTGGAGAAAGAGAAGATGTAGCGGTCACAGCCAATGGTACACTTATGTTGATCTCATTCTAGCAGTGATGCAGGAATTTAGTTCAAGTTCATTGTTATTGTAATACATACTTCCAAAATGCATGCCAGAGTGCCATAAGCATACAAGAGAGAGAGAGATGAGACTTTGTTTGTTGAGATAAAAAGCAAAGTGTAATTCCTGAACCATAAGTCAAGTTTTATGCTTTCTTGCTCCCCCTCCCCATTTTTTTTAAATTTTCTGTGTTAAAAGCAGTCTATTTTTTACAAGAAATTTAATAGCAGCTTCACCACCAAATAGTTTCATGTAAATGAAGGCTAAAACTTACTTTCAGAAAATTAGACATGCGTGCTCTCGATATGCTTATATAACTGGATAAGTAAATGCTATGGAGTTAGCTGTATGGTGAATGTAAATCACTAGATGGTCGAATCATGTCTTTTATAGGGCATGATAGTTCTGTTTAAGGTCCCTTGGTTTGTTTATTTTCAATTTAGTATGAGCTAAAAATGAAGGGAGAAAACGTTAAGTCCATTCGATGGTGGCTCTTGGAAAGCACAGATCTAGAATGAGGAGACACAGGGCTCATATTGAAGGAATGATAAAGGTGTCAGAGTTAGAGGAATGCTACCCTTTCAACTTCATTGAAAATAAGTCTCTAAAGACAAGATGATCCTTTCATATTTGTTTGACATATCAGCCACTTAGATTAGACTTTGCAAACTACTGTTTCCCTTACTTTTCACATCAGTGTAGGGATTTTCTTCAGATTGACATCATTATCCGTATTTTTTTACTGAAAAATCACAGAGCTTCTAAAGTTTTATGCCAGTAGCTATAAAACAATGGGACTCTTAGAGAAATAGTGTTGGATTTATTGTCACAGTGATTGAGCAGGGCAAAGTGGACTTCCATCATTTAGTCAGTGGGTCAGGAAGGAAGAGCCTGCATTGTGTATAAATGTGATGAAAATTCCTAGTCATCATGAAGAATTGACTCACATGCTGCATTATTTTCAAACATATTTCCAAACATTTGTAAAGTTGTAGAATTATCCACTTACGGAACCAAGCTCTACGTTGCACAGTAACATCACTTGAATGCACTTTGGTCTTTTCAGAAATGTAGTTCTCATGTAAGTCTATGGTGAGTGGAACGTTCCTAAGATCTGCTCATCATTTGGTAACTCATGCCACTAAATGCAACACCAGGCATATGTGTCACCAAATGCAAAAGAGAAGCATGAAAAAGACATACACGTCCAGTCAGGGTGCAGTATAGCACCAAAGAAACAATGTCCTCTAGTCCTTTAATGGTCCCCCTGCCCTACTATCATGATCCCAATACTACCTTACAGATTAGAGTATGTACACTGGTACAGATTAAGAGCTGGAAACACGGTGAATCCAGGACAGACAATCCTTCAGGACCAAGAATAAGAGGAGCCATACCAGGAGGGGAAAGAAAAGGTGGAGATACATAGGGGGAATGAATCACAATGATCACAATGCCTGTCCTGGGGGATTGGCAACAGAAAAGTGGGTGAAGAAAGACATCGGTCAGTGTAAGACATGAAAAAATAGTAATAAGTTATAAATTATCCAGGTTTAGTGAGAGAGTGAGGGTGGGGGAGAGAGGGGTAAAATGAAGAGCTAAAGTAGAAAGCAAATGTTTTGAGAATGGTGATGGCAAAAAATATACAAATATATTTGACATGGTGAATGGATGGATGGATGGATGGATGGATTGTGATGAGTTGTATGAGCCCCAAATAAAATGATTTAAAAACAAATAAAAAACATACACATCTATGGTTTGTAGAGGTAAGCATCTCACCAATCATTTTCCAGTTGTCATGTTTAAAGAAAATTATTTTAGTATCTATTACATAGTTTTTATTTCTTTATTTTGATTTCATTTTTATTTTTTATAGGTTACAAATAAAGTATTACATCAACCTTTTGAAATGATACCTGAGGTAGGTTATACTGTTTAAGAATTTTGGCCCACTGGGTTGGAGGTTCAAATACAGCAGCCAGGCTGGGCCTCCTACTCCCACCACCAGAGGGCAGTGATGCCCCCCAAACAAACAAACAAAAACAAGAATTTAATTCCATGATTATAAGAGGAAACTAAATCCAGCTTGTCCAGAGGACGCACACTGGTACAGGTAGGAGCTGGAAACATGGGGAATTTAGGAGAGATGGTCCCTACAGGACCAGTAGTGAGAATGGGCATACCAGGAGGGTGGGGGAGCAGGTGGGGTAGAAAGGGGGAACCGATTACAGGGATACACATATTAGCCGCTTCCCTGGGATATGGAGAACAGGGAAGTGGGTGAAGAGAGATGACGGACAGCGTAAGGTATGAAAAAAATAACAATAATTTGTAAATGTTCAAGGGATCATGAGGGAAGAGGAGTGTGGAGGGAAGTGAAAAAAGAAGCTGATACCAAGCACTTAAGTAGAAAGCAAATGCTTTGAGAATGATAAGGGGTGTGTTTGGCATACAGTGGATGGATGAATGGATTGTGATACGAGTTGTACAAGCCCCCAATAAGACGATTAAAAAAAAAACAAAACGTGTTTTCAAACGGAGTTGCTATGCCCCTCACACATAGCACCGTCGGCAGTAAAGACTCCCATGTGGAACAGATGTCGACAGAGCATCCGGGCTTGCCGCCGAGGAGCAGAGCACTGGCAGTTCCTGGTCCCAAGGCAGCCTATGAAAACCCTCAACATCGGAGCAGTCTAAATTGCCACTGATGCTGGCCGCGGTACAGGGCTGGACGGTCTATTGTGCTTGCGGGAGTCCAGAGCCCAATTGCCGACAGTTAATGATAATAACAACAGAGTTTAACGCGTTGAGAAGTGCCGATTAGATGCAACCTTAAATCAACATCACTCTATGATTACATACTTCACCTCAGGCAGTTTCACTGTGACCTCCGAGTGCCCAGCAACACATGACATCTGAGGATGCACCGTCTCTCTACTGTCTGGTCTTTGACTTCCCCGCTGTGTTCATTACACGATTTGGATTTCACCGTAGGATGGGGCAGTTTAAGCTTCCAGAAAACAGAGTCTCATGCTCTTCCTAATCTTAGAGAACAATTTCCTTATCAGATGTTTTAAGGGAGATAAGAGAAAAAGACCAACTCTTGGTTGACTTATGCTCGAGTAACGATACCAGAAGGGAAAGGGAAAGATGAGGGAGCAAGGGAGAACTGATCACAGTGATTGACATACAACTGTTTCATGGCTTGGAAAAATACTTTACAGTTAGGTTTCTAAAAGGCAGGCCTTTTACTAATTGAAGGATGATTCTAACATTGCAATGAGATGCCTCCAGTTCAACTCCATTTATTTAGAACACACCTGTATGCCAAGCAGCATTTTAGAGATTTCATCCCTGCCTTTGGGGGGATCATCGTCCTGTCAAGAAGAGAGACAAGAGCAAGTCGACAGTAATGCCATGTGATCAATGCAGCAGGAACAGGGTGAGCAAAATGCTAGAGACCTGAGCAATTAATTCTGCCTTAGGGGAAATGTGTCACTGAACTGCCAACATGAAAGAGACGGGGTGGGGGAACCAATGCTCAGACTCTAAGCTCTTTACTCCGCCATCAAGAAACATAGAAAAAACGCAACAACCATGTTCAGAAAACAAATATTGCATGATATATATTTTCATCAAAATTAAGATATTTTAGTCTTGCTATAATATGGCACAACTTCTGTACAAGGAAACTCTTTTTATTAAGCTGGCAATGTCAGTTTTGTTTGCTAAATCTTTTTATTCGTGTCTCTTATAGTTCTTATAAAAATATCATTTGTACACAAGTGACAATCATCATTTCCAACATTTTCTTTCTACTTGAGCCCTTGGTATCAGCTCTTTTTCCCCTTCCTCCTCCAACCTCTCACCTTCATGAACCTGTGATAAAAAATTGTAAATTTTTATTATTTTCATATCTTACACTGACTGCTGTCTTCCTTCACCCATGTTTCTGTTGTTTGACCCCCTCTGGTTTCTGTTCTTGGGAAGTTTATCTGTTCTGGATTCCAAGAATTCTCATCTTTATCAGAGTACATGTTCTGGCGAGATTCCTAAGACAGAACTGGGTCATGATGGTTGGGGGCAGAAGGGCGGGGGAGGAGGAAGCGTTAAAGAACTAGAGGAATGGTGTGTATTTAGTGTTTCATCGGTGCAATGCAGCACTGTGGTAACATGGAGTGAGAACCACCTAGTTTGGAAGTTGACCCCCGATAGTGAAGTACACATTGGAAAAGACATTAATGATAGGTAGAACCCCATGATTTGAAATTCCCGGTAGTCTCTCAGAGGTGCTGTCTGCTTCACATTCATTACATTCAATCTAACAATAGATACTCCCTCTGCCCTCCAGTCTAGAACATGAACCTAGATCAGGAGTGTGCTGGTGAATATTTAATAAGTGACTTCTTTATAAATAAAATGACTTGTGGCATGTGTTAATTTCTGCGGCCCATGATTTATTTCAAGTTGCCAATAAGATGTCACAAAATATGGAATAGGAAAGATTTATGCATAATTACCAGTCCAGACTGGTAGAAGCTAGTAGAGCACCATCAGGCAATGTCTAAATCAGGGGTTCTCAACCTCTGGGTCATGAACCCTTTGGGGGGATCACACAACCCCTTCACAGGTGTCACCCGATATATAACTAGCAAAATTAAAGTTATGCAGTAGCAACAAAAATAATTGTATGTTTAGAGGGATCACCACAGCATGAGACATGGTACGAAAAGGTCATGGCATTAAGAAGATGGAGAACCACTGGTCTCAATACTTACTCTGGGCATGATAGAATTATGATGCAGGAGCTATGTATTTTTATATATCACACAGCTCCCTGCAGATTATTTTCAAAAGCATGCTACCCTGATTTTTTAATATGTTACTGGTTTCAGTTACTTTTTTCTGTACAACTGATTCAATGCTAAGGTTTCAACTTGGTGCCTCCTGATGCAGAAATATTTTCCCTAACAGAAGACCTTTCTCGACTATATTCAATATGCCTCAATAAGGTGGGCCCTCAGTTGGCAGAATTCCTTTTCAGTTCTGCAAACCACTTTTTTCAATTCAGGAGTAAGTCATTTTTACACTCTGGAAACAGCCTTTGCCCAGGTAGCTAACTCCAGTTCAGAAGAGTCTGGGCTGAGGAGCCCAAGAAGGCAGGTGAGGCCAATGTGCAGTGGCCAGAGTCTGTTGCCCCTCGATTGCACTGGCCTGGAACCATACTAGGGTCCTCAGGGTCTCCCCTCTGTATAGATTTCACAGAGTGGGACTGAGAGCCAGCATCAGCACGGAGTTGCACATCATTGGTTCAGGCTAGATGGCTCCCCCAGTCTGTCCTAGAGCATGCTGAGGGCTGGAGCAGTGGAGATTCTCACTCTTTATCCAGCTTCACATAGGGCTGCCCTGAGGGATCAGCCCATACCTGAGCTAGAGCAACTCTCATGCTGACTTCCCCCAGACTTTTCTCCATCTTGGGTGTACATCCCTGGGCACTGTTCATTCTCAGAATTGCCCCAGAGTAAAAGCACAGTTTATATTGTCATCATCATCATCATTATTAATTTTCAGGGTGTGATTTTATGTTCCCCACAGTGGCCATACTGGGTTCAGGCTTGCACCCATGGTGAGGGTGAGGCAGGCTTGAGCAGTGTTTCGTCCTGTTGTGCCTAGGGCTGCTAAGGGTCAGAACCTGCTTGATGCTACTTAACAACAACAGCAACATCTGTATAGTCTTAATTAGCACCCATTATTTATCACCTAGTTTCTAATAGCCACTGAACATGGTAACAGAAATTCCCATACAAGATGCACGTTGAAAGGTTTTATCAAAGGAAGTTAATATAGTATCAAACCAGTGAGAAATACTCAGGGAAGTTGTCTACCAGGAATCGATAGAAGGTTCCAGGTCTGCTAGTAACTCCCCGAAAGGATAGGCCTTGAAAAGGGGAATTTAGCTCAAGCTAGGGAGGGAACAGCTCCCTGAATTAAGTACTTAGGGGCACCCTACTCTGCAAGTCGGCCTCCACCATAAAAGCACTTGTCCTACCTTGCTCCTTGGGTTGAGGAGTCCATTCCATGCTCGGGCTCCTGGTTCTGTGGCTGCTGCTCTGCTATGGATGGCTCTCATCTGGATCCAGGTGGTTTACTACACACAGATCTCCTGGCTCTGGCTGGGAATGAAATATCCCACTCCAGTATATAAATGAAGATGCTGCTCCAGGGAATCTTGTTCAAAATTACTCACAGGTGAATCCCACCAGTATCTTTCCTCCCTTCTTAACTGATCCAGCCAGTGAAAGGTTGTTTGGTTGGAGAGAGTTTGCCTAGAAAAGCCTGACTAAATAATTCACTGCCCCATGAACTATCAAACTCCATCTGACCCATAAATTCTCTACCGTGGTTTATAGCTTTATTGTACAAATACACCATAGGTAACTTTACAGACCATTTAATGAGAATAAAGGAAGTCAATATTCACTTCTGAAATGGTAGCTATATCATAAGATATGTGCCATGGATGTCTGATGGTGTGACGTGAAATTTCTTGAAATGGCTTTTCTATCCATATCTTTGTAACTCTCACCAGATGAATAGATGGGACCACACAAATAGGATATATGAAATATTACTAGAGGGTAAGTCAGTATATGAATGAAATCACTCAGATGCAGGACGATAGACTCCCTGGACCTTCAAGGAAGAAGAGCCAATCAGACAGCGTGTCTGAAATCTCTGCCAAAGTAGCTCTCAATGAGAGTAGAAAGCTTCATCTTTCTCTCTCCAAAAGAAAAAAGAAAAGAAAAAAAGAAAAGAAAAGGCATGAAAAAATATCAAGTGCAATGGAACTTAAGAATGACTACTTTCTGAAATAGTTAGGTTTTATGTCATTTGGATGGGCCAGAATTCTCCCATTAAATGATCTAGCACAAAGTGATCATGTCCATAGTGGAAATTTATGTGAAGTAGCTATACAATTGTGGGGAAAATAGACCTCCTTAATCTGGCCACAGACTTGATACAATTGAGGGGGGTTTCATTTGGAGTGTGGCCCACTTTCAGTATAAATGGACAGTGTGTGGAAGCTGGGCCACCCCTACCTCTGGATTTGATTTCGGCACCTGGATCCAAATATGACTCATGTTGTATTGCCTGCCAATACCAAGAGCCATCAACTATTGCCAAACTTGGATTCACTCAGCCTGTTTGTTCAGGATTTGTGCACTTTGTCATCCATCGGCCTATTGTCTTCCTGCTTCCTCTTAATTAGCCCCTCCCCTTTCAGGAGTCAGGAGAAATCTTAAACCTCCATCTGACTCATAATTGACCCAGACTGGACTTACCTTCATCTACAATGTGCACACCATTTCTTTCTGTAAAAAATCATTTTATTGGGGGTTCATACAACTCCTATCACAAACTATACATGCATCCATTGTATGTCAAGCATACTTGAACATTTGTTGTCATCATTATTCTCAAAACATTTACTTTCTATTTGAGCCCTTGGTGTCAGCTACTCATCTTTCCCTTCTTTCCCCTATCCCACATCCCTTATTAATCCTTGATAATTTATACATTATCATTATTTTGTCATATCTTGCACTATCCAATGTCTCCCTTCATTCACTTTTCTGTTGTCTGTTCCCCAGGGAGGAGGTGATACGTAGATCCTTGTAATCAGTTTTCCCTTTCTATTCCACCTTCCCACCACTCTCCAAGTATTACAACTCTCATCACTGGTCCTGAAGTGATTATCTGTCCTGAATTCTCTGTGTTCCCGGTTCCCATCGGTACCAGTGTACATCTGCTGGTCTAGCTGGATTTGTAAGGTAGAATTGGTATCATGATAGTGTGTGGGGGGGAAGAAAGGGGGTAAGAGAGAGGCATTTAAGAACTAGAGGAAAGCTGTATGTTTCCTTGTTACTACACTGTATCCTGACTGGCTCATCTCTTCCCTGCAACCCATCTGTCAGGGGATGTCCAGTTGCCCACAGATAGGCTTTAGGTTCCCAGTCTGCACTCCCCCTCATTCACCATTATATGATATTTTTGTTCCGTGATGCTTGATTCCTGATCCCTTCAACATCTGATATTAACCTAGGCTGGTGTGCTTCTTCCATGTGGGCTTAGTTGCTTTTGAGCTAGATGGGTGCTTGGTAATTTCCCTTCAAGCTTTTAAGACCCCAGACAGTATAGCTTTTGATAGCTGGGCACCATCAGCTTTCTTAACCACACCTCCTTAAGCACACAATTGTCTTCAGTGATTTTATCAGAAAGATGGGCAAAATATGATATGATTTTTTTGTTCTTTGATCCCTGATAGCTGATTTCTTTGATACCTCATGGTCACCCAGGCTGGTGTGCTTCTTCCATATGGGCTTTGTTATTTCTGAGTTAGACGGCCGTTGTTTACTTTTAAGCCTTTAAGACCCCAGATGCTGCATCTTTTGATGGCTGGCCACCATCAGCTTTCTTCACCATATTTGCTTATGCCCCTGCTTTGTCTTCGGTGATTGTGTGGCAAATGTGAGTTTCGTTGAATGCCAATTTAATAGAAGAAAGTGTCTTACATTGAAGGAGTACTTTAGTCGCGGTCCAGTGTTCACCTGCTTCCTTAATACTAAACCTGTTGGTATATACATGTAGAGCAGTGAAGTAAGCAAATAAATAAAAAGTATATACATGTAGATGTATCTATTTCCCCATCATCATATATAAATATATTTACATATGTGCATGCCTGTATTTGGACTTCTATGAACGCCCTTGACCTCCTAGTTTCTTCCTTTTACTTTCCTCTTGTCCCCTTAACAGGCCCTGCCTACATTTGGGTTACAGTGATTTTTCTTGGTAAACAATTTCTTGATATAAATCTCTTTTTTGGGGGGGGCATCTCTGCCCTCTGGTGGTGGGAAAAGGAGACCCAGCCTTTGCTCCTGTGGAGCCGCTGCTGGAATTGAACCTCCATCCCAGTGGGCCACCGTCCCACACACAACCACTACACCACCGGGGCTCAGCCCTGATATAAATCTCTTTCTATATACCTACAAGGATAACTGGTTTTGCTTCTCTAGAGAACCCAGCCTAAGATACTTTGTTAGAATAAATTGAAGCAATCTGTACTTTCTTCCAATCCTTTGGTGTAAAGAGAGGTATATTTTAGGCTAGGAACTTACTACTTGACATTGTTCAATTTCAGTTCATCCATATATATTTTCAATTTTAACATTCCTAAAAATTCTTTTTGAACATATAAACCTTTCTTTGAAATGCTCTGAAAATCTGATGTTCTTTTCATTTTTGATCACAATACTCCGACTGGGACTAGTTATAATTTTATTTTAAAATGTAATGTTTACTAACTTATAGTGGCTATAAATAGCAAAATAAATGTAAAAAAATACCATAATTTTCCAATTAAAGAATCTTTTCTGGTGTTCCCCAAACTAAAAGTATAGAATTTCAAATAGTGCCGAGGAAAAACAAAACTCCTCTCTTCGCATTTCCCTCTTCCCAAAGTTAATTCATAACTAAGAAACTAGTTAATTCATAACTAAGAAATTTCTTTTTGTAAAAGAGAATCATCTTAGTTTCTCTCACTTGCAACTTTTGTTTGAAAATATTGTGGTTTGAAAATATTGTGGTTCAGGGACTTCCCCCCTATTTTCTTTTATAATTGTTCTCCAAAGGACTTGAGATCATTTCAAAAGTTCTTCTGCTATTCATGAAGTGTCACCCATACTTGTGCCACGTGCCCAAATTACCATGAGCTCAGTAAAAATAGAATAATGTCATCTCCATAACCAAGGCAGTTTATCAAGCAGTCACAGTGTCTCTTAAATGTTTTTTCAGAAACTGCCATTTTGATAGATTGGTTTTTTTTAGTTGCCTTGGAGTTGGAAACTGCTGGTAATGACCCTCTGCATGACTAAAGGAAAACCTGCTCAGTCCTATGCCATGCTCACAATCATTACCCTTGAGCCTATCGTTGTAGCCACTTTGTGAATCCATCCCCTGGACAGTCTTCCCCCCTTTTAAGCTGACTCTACGTTATACCAAGCATGATGTCCTTCTAGAGGGACTGGTCTCTTCTGATAGGATGAATTAGTTACCATGAATCATTGCATAATAATAATAAATACTCTTCATTGTTTGGCGGAGAATTTTGCTAAAATACATTTAGCACCACCTATGATGTCCATCGGAACCGCGGGGATATAGTGGCTATCCTTGGGGTCTGGTCCTCAAGGCCAGCAGTTTGAAACCACCAAGAACTCAGTTACAAACATGGAAGCTCACAGGGGGTGACTGAGCCGGTGAGTTGTGTGGGACTTTTTGTGGTGGTGGTGGTGGTAATGATCTCCACAAATACTATATAGCATTTCTTCAGATTCTTGGTTAAAAGAATCAGGTCAAACCCTTTGCTGTCAAATTGATTGCCATCATGGTTGCTCCATGTACTACAGAGGGAAAAGGCCTGTACAGTTCTTGGCTGCAATCGTGACAAAAACAAGTGGCCATGTCATACTTCTTGATGAATTCCAACAACCACCTTTTAGGCCATTAGTTGGGAGAAAACTGTCTTCTCTACCCTAAAGGTCTCTAAAATTCCAACCCCAGATATCTTAATGTTCTTTTATTCCAGTGTTCCACTCCTATTCCTCCCCCTCTTCCTCCTGCTTTTGTTCTCCCTGGCACATTGATTTCCTTGCTTTTCCTCACCTGCTCTCAATTTACATAGGCCCTAGGACCCCTGCTCTCCTTTCCCATCCATTTGAACACTCTCCCTCCATATAATCAACATTCTTAGTTTCTTATATCTGTGAGGTTTTACCTTGCCAGCAATTTCAACAAGTCCTTTCATGGGTTCCCTACCATTCTGACAGCACACAATATCCTCCATAGCACATTAGTTATCCTCTATCCATTTAATTAGTGTGACAGATTGAGTTGTATCCCCCAAAAGATATGTTGAAATCATAACCTCTGTACCTGTGCTGCTATTGTGTTTAAAAATAGGGTCCTTGAAGATATTTTCAGTTAACATGATCATATCAGAGTATGTCTTAAATCTAACCTTTAAAAGCTTGGATATTTATGATAGAAATGGCCTCCCAGTGTCTCCAAATCCTTGTCATGTCTTCTCTACCACTCAAGGATGCTGAGAATACTTTTCTGACAAGTGCCCTCTATTCCTTTGATATAATATATTATATTAATTTATTTTTTTGATTGTCACAACCAAGTTTTAATTCTTGAGATAAATCCCAATTGATAATGATATATAATGTCTAAAAATTACTAGACTACATGTTAGTCTAGTAGTTACAAACTAAATGTTTCTAGATTTAGTTTATTAGTATTTTGGTGAGCATTCTATCACCTACATATATAATGAGTATTGATCTGTAGTTTTCTACAAATGTCAAATGCATGTCAAATAAGGCTCAGAAACTTGTTTTTGAATCTAAAGTAGATCGAGAAAATGAAGGAAAGATAACAAAAAACAACTTAGCAGACTATTTCAAAAGGGGCTTACTAGGACAACATAAAGTCTTGCAATGCAATTTGTGAAAACCTAGAGTTAGGATATCACTTAAGCTGAAAAAACTGGAGCTTTTTTGTTTAAAAAAATTTTTTATGGATTATAGACCAGTGTGGAAACACTACAACACCTGAACTCCTATTGGAGCAATGACACCGCTAAATCATGTGGATTTGTCTTATCTATTTTTTATAATAAAAGGCATATCGTTTATGATGGTAGGTCGATTGAACTGGAAAGCATAGCAACACTTCACAACAGAGAAAAATGCCACATGGTCCTGTGTCATCATACAACTGCAGTTATGATTGACCCCATTGTGGCAGCCATTCTGTCGATTTAGCTTGTCAGTGGCCTTTCTCAGTTCCACTTTCCTTCTGTTTTACCAGACAGGATGTATTTTTCCATTCCTTTTTTACTTTTTGGCCTTTATATTTGGAACCTAAGCCCTCAGAGGGGTTGTCACAGACATTTTGAAGCCCAAGGAGAAAAACTGGGAAAGAATGAAAACTATAGCCCCCCTGGATAGCACGTATCTCATTCACCTTTTGTTCCTCAAGTATGTTGTTGTTCCTTAGAGAGGAATGGTGGTGTGGCCTTATTGTCTCCATGAAGATTCATTTGCCCTAAGCAGGAATATAAGCAGCAGACATGCAAGAGATGAGATATGCTAGCACTGTCACAATTTTGATATTTTATGTCTGACTGATTGATGCCTGCCTAATGGAAGAACCCTCTGAGATTCTTTAAAGAGCCCTAGTGGTGTAGTGGATTATGTGTTAAATGGCACACTCAAGGTTAGCAGTTTGGACCAGATAATCTCTGAAAGAAAGATGAAGGTTTCTCTTCCTATAAAGATTTACAGCTTCAGAAATTCAAATCAGTAGTTCTTTCCTGTTCTATAGAGTCACTGAGTCAGAATTGAACAGTGAATAGTAACAGTAGTAGCCATCGTTGTCATAGTCATCCTAAATTCCTTCATATTGGAAAACACCAGGGGATTTATTACACCAGGGGTTTAGTACAGGTCCTTAAAATCACTGAGGTTAAATTCTAAACCTTCCTAGACAGGTGACGACTCACATTTCAAATAAAATTGATTTGCTAGCATGATAATATTTTGTATACTTTAATGAAGGTAAAGTAATAGTTTCCTATCTTCTTAAATGAGATTATAAACTGAAAGTTATGTATATGCCCTATGATTTCACACTTAGTGTGAAACTTTTATCATATGTTCTGTTGGCCTCTGGTTACCAAAACTAAGCTAGCTAGATGCAAACTCAGAAAAGAATCTCAACCATCAAGACATTAAAGACTGTTTCTTGTTTGTTTGTTTTGCTAAAGACACACTGTCAAAATTCTTTGCACCCTGAGTGAGGACTCTCATGACTAATGTTTTTAAAAGATGGAGTCATATACTCTGGGGAAAACTGATTCTTTAGTTCACAGATCCTTGTGCATATGCTTAGCATGGTCAGAAGATGTAGAAAATTAAAATGAGAGCAACAGGATTGAGAAAAAAAGTTCCGAATTAGACTCGCCATGTAAATTTTGAGTTTGAAACCTGCTTATCACAGATGGGAATACCAAGCCTTCTTAATACCATATATACTCATGTATAAGTCAACCGGAAACTTTCAAGCTAAAGTGATCGAAATAAAATTTTGAAAATTTTAGTTTGAAAATTCTTGGTTGGCTTTTACTCGAGTATACATGGTATATTTGCCCTAGTTCCTGTTCTAGCTTTCAACAATAATAGTGGGGGAAATTTGAGCTTTCTCTGAAGTTTGCAAATGTCACAAAACAGAATTTATCAGATGTTAAGAAATGCAACCAGACGTGGGATTGTGGTGCTTTATTCAGTGTTGCATTTACTACATATTTATTCATCCCTTGATGAGATGGTTTGACACAGTGGCTTCAAGAATGGGTTCAAGCACAGCAACAATTTTGAGTCTGGCACAAGGCCAAGTGGGGTCCCACACGGCTGTGCACAGAATCACTATCAGTCAGAACTGACTTGATGCCACCTAACAACAATAACAACAATAACAGCAACAACAACATTAGGTACATGAAAACAAACCATAGTCACTGCCACATCCTTGATTCTGACTCATAATAACCCTATAGGACAAGGTCAAACTACACTTATGGGTTTTCAGAGACTAAAATTTTGCAGCAGTAGATAGCATTGTCTATCTGAGCGGGTGATGGTTCCATACTGGTGACTTTTTGGTTAGTAGCTCCACATTTAACCACTCTGCCACCAGGGCACTGCTGTTGGAATTAAAATATTCATGGAATGAATGGGTAAGCCACATTTCCAATCTCCAATGGTTTGGGGCTCACATTAAATTCTAGCTCTAGCTGAAAAACACATTGCTCTTCTATCACAACTCTGCTTGATGCTTGCCCTCCGGGAGGAAATACAGAAGAGATGGGTATTCTAGCAAAATGTGGTGAAGAAATTAGATCGTGCTTGGCTAGGAGATAAAATAGCATCTGGGGTCATAAAGCTTTGTCTGCAAATGAGCAGCTATGCAAGTGAGATGTCAACTAGTCCTCATGGGAGAACATACCAGCATCAGTCACAGAAGGAATCTGAAGCATATCATCTGTAGTCAGGGGAGGGATGAGTGTCAGAGCTGAAATTGTGAGAACCCTTTTGCAGAAGACTATGGAGGACAGTGGGAGCCCAAGATTCATTTGTAGGAACTACTCTCCTGAGTCTCCAGCAAACTCCCTCGATCTATAACTGAGGAATGAGAGGAAAGTGGTTACAAAATAGAATGCATGGAGAGATGAGTAAGGCAGATCAAAGACATAACTTTGACTTGCATAGTTAATACTTTGTCAGTTGATCACCCCTCCCACCAACCTGCCTTGCATGCTGAATCCGAAAATCAAATCTCATCTGATTTTCAACATTTTCTCTATTTTTCTTTTGTTTTGTTTTCGTTTGTTTGTATTAGTGTATATCTCAAGGTGCTATGTCATTGGAGGTCACCCTCTTGGAGCTGTGTTATATCATCTTCCATTCTTTGGTATGCAAGACCTAGAATTTCTGAAACTAGGGGGAGAGGAAGTAGAATGAGGGGTTTGGGGAGCGGGCGGAAGAATGGTTGTGGGGTAAAAGGGAGAGGATGTCAAGGAGTCCAGGAAGAAAAAGAATGTTTAGAAACGGATGTGGTAGCAATAATATAATTCTGCTTGATATGCTTAAACTATGTAGTGATATATATGTAAGTCATAATTTATAATAAATTTTAAAAGAGGGGGAAGACTTTGGAAAAAGCACAGTTTTCAAAAGGAGTAATACTTTAACTATCGGTGGTGAATAGTAACCTAATGTATTTCAGTAAAGTCCCATGGAGACCAGAATAACTATGTGTCTTTCCTCATATTTTATTATAGACTTGATTGAAGGGACGCCTCTTTTCTGGGTTCAAGTACTGATCTTGTCTCTCTTGTTGTCTGATCATACCCATATCAATTGTTCTCTCTGGAGCTTAATTTTTTTTTCTGTAGCAAAATAGTGATAATATTATTTAAGGTAGATAAAATAGTACCCATAAAAATTTGTTGTAAGCTAAAAGCTATCATAAAGCCCCAAGATGATCTCATCACAGATATTATTGTTTCACTGTTGTTGGAATAAAAAACTTGTTTAAAAACTAGTTCCCAGTAATTCAAATTCCAAGTATCTATATATCCATTTGTACCTGGTTTGAAAACAAGTATTCACCACACACACACACACACACACACACACACACACACATACATTTTGCACATATGTTCAGAGCAGAGAAAGCATTAAATGAAATTTCAGCCCATATGGCTCAAAACATCTGGTGATTAACAGTTAAATAAAATTAATGAGGCTTTGCATTTTTATTTGTCATATAGTCATCTGTTGGAAACAATTAATTTTTGCAAAAGACTTCTGTTTTCTAATTCTCTTGAGTTTCCAAATTCTCCTAACTGACCTGGCTTTGGGCTGTGCTTCCCTGATGATGAAGAAGAGTATTGAACTTGCTTATAAAGCTAACCCTTCCTGTGCATCTCATTCTGAGACTCCTATTCATTCCTAATGCACTTGCTATCATTCAGAATGCTGTGTGCTCGAATGCTTACTCTTTCTATATTTCATTTTTGTCCATAATCCCAAGTATTCTAATCGTGTGACTGCCTTTGTGTAAGTGTGTGTGTGTTGTATTTTATGAGTGTGTGTGTTGTATTCTATTGTGCCGACTAATGAATTTCTCTGCCATGGGCATTTTATTGCAATACCATCATATTCAAAATGAGGAATAATTTCTATTTCACCATGCCCTGGCAACATTCATTGCTATTAATATGGAAATTGTGTGGAATTCAGCATTTACTGTGACACATTGCTCAATAAATTAAAGGCATTATCCAATCAGATCTGACAGTTGTACATAAGAGACAATACAAATGATCATTTGAAATATCAGGTGACTTATGCTTCAGCATGAATATTTATTAGGGTTTAATATGACTTCTTAATATCTCTTGTTAAAAGTTGTATGTGTCATTACCAACAATACTCAAGGTGTTTGGTGATTTTATCCTTTAAAAGACATAGGCTTTAAGAGTCACATTAGGATCTTCATAATCCAGATGATTGATTTTAAAGTACCATAGGTTTTAAGCGGTGACTTGAGCACTCATTTCAATTGCATTAAACTAAGAAGAAAGTGATTTTTCAGACACCATTTGACTACTTATCAAAATAGACAAATGGGACATTTTCATGCTTGGTGTTTTGAATAAAATGAATGGAGAGGCAATGTTCATCTTTCACTTCATGCAGTGAAAAAATAAATAAACCCTTGGTTTTAAATTCTCCCTTCTCTAGATAACCACAGTGTTATTTAATGAGTACCTGCAACAATGATTCCAAATATAACTATAGTGAGGTTGGCACTGGGCTCGATGATCTTTCATCATCTTGTACACAGGCTCCCCTTGTCAAAACCAGATCAATGATACCTAGCAACCACATCAAAGCATCCAACAGGACCTTGGTGGTTCATTGACAGAATTCTGGCCTTCCATTCAGGAGACCCCAGTTCAATCTCTGGGCATAGTATTCTTGCATAAAGAACTTCTAATCCCCACTTGTGAAGGCAGACATGTGAGAGTGCTGACTGGATATAAAGATAGGATTTTTAACCTTTATTCTCTACACATTTGCCCTGCTTGAAAGAGCTCTGATGATGTAGTGGTTAACCTTGAGCCTCTGACCACAAGGAGATAGGTTCAAACTCACCAATCCCTCTGAAGTAACAAGAGGAGGTTGTCTTTTCCCATAAAGATTTATAGTTTGGGAAATCTTATCAAGCAATTCTTCTCTTTGAGTCATATAAAACATTGTTGACCATATATGGTATGCACTGTATGCATACGTGTATGCCTGTATCTATTTTTTTATCCTACTTATTTATGTTGGTAACCAAATTGCAGTTCTCTTACAGACACGGGACAGAATTACACTTTCTGTTCCCTTTGTAGTTGCAGTGAGGACATTAACTTTGCAGTCGAGTTATCAACTAATATGGACCCTCTAGTTATGATTCTTTATATGAGGTACTTCTGGATTTTATATGCCTGTAGCTATTGTCCTATTTTAGAGGACATCCTCCACTGAATTTGTGGAAGAGGGTGGATTTAAGACCAGATCTTAGTAGAAGATATGAATCAAGCCACACCCTTGGTTTCCATGGAGACAACTTAGACTTTCCTTTAGTAGAGAATGTGACTTAGAACACTCTCCTTTGTGGAGAATGTATACAGATTCTTTGGAACCCTGGTTGCTAGTGTTATGCATTGCCCACTCTGCCAGAGAAAGACCGACTTTCTATGCCCATAAAGAGCTGCAGTCTCTGACAACCACTGGGGCCATTCTACCTTGTCCTATAGTGTCACTGGCAGTCAGAGACACCCTGATGGTAATGAGTGATGTGGGTTCTAGAACCCATTAGCAAACCTGAAAAGTTATACCCCCATTTCCTGACTGAATCTTGGTAGAAGCCAGGAGACCTGCTGTGACTTGGACCTTTGTGTGGTTATCTGACTCTAGACCTTTCATTGGCTTGCCCTTCAGATCTGCCCTTCAGATCTGGCACTGAGAGGTAACCACCCCCCATGGGACATTTCCTAAAAATTTCATGAGTTTCTGGGGGATGCTGCAGTATATGTCCAAACTCCGGAACATGAGGGGATATCATTCAGGGGGGTCAGGTTTGGGGTGGGCAAGGAGTAGAATAGTATCTGTGAAGAGTTAGACATTTGGGAGCGATATCATTCATCTCCCACTTCTATTCACGGTTTGGCCTAATTCTTCTAAAATAAATGATTAATGCCACACCTTGGTCAATCACTTGTGAGTGTCTTTGCAACATGGCTGGTGAAAAAAGTTAATGAACTTGGCCACAACCCAAAATTTGGAGGCTGTTGTTCATTCAGAAGTACTCTAGAGGAAAGGCATGGTAATCGTATCCTGAAAAAAGAAGTGATTGAACATTCTAAGGGACCCCAATCCACTGTGATACACCCAGCGTTACCATAAACTGAATCCAACTTGATGGCAACTGTGTTTTTAAAATGTTTTATTTAAAGGTGACATGTGACACTAATCAGCTGAAATAGTTAAGTGCTGCCATGGTACCTTTCAGAAAGATCTCTTTTGCAATAGGAAAGATTCGAAATATTTGAGAGCTGCTGCTCCATCAGCCCTTGTAACCTGGTGATCACACTGAGTAGAACTGAATAAAAACCTAATATTTGCGGGAAACAAGAAATAAATATTTTTTTAAGAAATAAATTTTTATGAGTTTAAATTATTCTAAAAGTAATTTGTTATGTGTTCAAGAGCTAGCTTATCTTGATTGATACATCATTAAAATCAAGATCAACCCTCTTAATCAAATAGCCCCTAATAGTGTTAAAAACCTCTTACCTGATGTTCAGATGCTTCCATTTCTCTCCAATGCTATTACATTTTGTTCTGTGATTAGTCTGTTTATATTGGAAATTCCTGAGTTTTTGCTGGTATATCTTTTCAATGTTTCTTTTATAAGAATACAGTATTTTGCACTACTAAAATCAGGATCCTCAATTTAAATCCAGCTCTTTTTCTCTGCAGCTCTTTCCTTATCTGTTCATTAGCTTCATCTACAGTTTCCACTATTGCTGTATCTGCTGTTGAATATGTCTCAGTATGGGGCCACTCACTAGATTTTAATAGTAACCAGATTTTTGCTCTCTGCGGGAGAGAAGTCCAGTCTTGGTCATGCTAAGTGTTCACAATAACACTAGCTCCATTTTCATTTTCAACTTTTTTTTTCATTGTCAACTTTTAACCTCAATGGCTGAATGTCCTTGTTCAGTTTCCAAATCTTCCTGACATCATGGCTTTTAATATCATTCCATGTGTTAGGCATCTACTAAAATTCAGATTACACATAAGTGTTCTAAAATATCCCAATTGTATTAGTCCAGGTAGACTAGAGAAATTCATAGATAAACATATGGGTACAAGAAAGAGTTTTACATACAAGAGCAACTGAACTTTGAGAAAACATCCCATCCCATTCCAGTTCAAGCTCATAAGTCTGATATTAGCCCATACGTCCAATACAAATCTTTAAAATCTTCAGACTCTCAAAGCACATGAAATGCCACCAGGACAATCACAGGACAGTGGGGACAGGGCCTTGTGTATCCAGCGGGAGCAAAAGCATCTCAGCACCGGCAGGGGCCTCTCCATGGCTTCTCAAGCATCTCAGCATTGGCAGGAGTCTCTACATGGCTTTTTCAGTTTCAGAGGTCTGGTTCCATCAGGGTAAGCCCATGTGTCTCCTTCTCTGGGATGTCTCACAGGGAGTCAGCCTTGGGTCTTGTCAGCAGAGCATCTCCAAAGGACTGAGTATTTAATCTCTCACCTCCAAGGGGGAAATAGAGTCAGTTTCCCCAGAATTCTCAGGAGAAAGACAGACCCACACAGAGGTTTCATTGGCTATCTCAAGATTGACAGTCTAGACTTCACCTGTACATTCTTAACCCCCAAATTGATACCAGATTAGGTCACTGCCACATCCATGTATTGAAAACATTTGTACATCATCAATATGCAGAACACAATATGGAAGGATGGTACCCTTGGGTCAGAGAGCACAATGTAACTAACATGAGGTGCTTTCTCAAAATGGAGTCAACCATGGTGACATGAGTTGGGTCAAGTCTGTGGAGGATCTTCATTTACTGTTGGATCATGACTGAAGAAGAATCAGCTGTAAAAACCCACTAATGATCAGAAATTGGAAAGTATTAAGTATGGTTCTCAAAAAATTGAGAGTGGTCAAAATTTAAATGGGGTGTATAGAATTCATTATGTTAGACATAAGTGAGCTGACGTGGATGGGTATTGGCCACTTAACTTACAAAATCATTTGATTTACTATGCCTGGAATGACACAAACAGGAGGAATGGTGTTTCATTCATTGTCAAAAAGGACTTCCTATTTTTTGTATTCATATTTTCACTTTTTCTACATCCCAAATAGTAATAGATGTGTACAACTCTTCTCATTTGTAGCCAGACCCCACCAACAAATAAAAGTCTAGAGAGATTTGTTTCATTAACTATCATGCCAACTGTACTTAGAAGAGGCAGCTCTTCTCGAATTCTATTTTGAATGCTTTCCAACCAGAATGTTCATCTGATGCACACCTGTCAGAAAACACTCCAGTGCTATTCATTAGTTTTCAGTGTCTAATATCACAGGAATGATCAGTTTATTCCTTCCTTCTGGTCTAGCTTCTCAAGCTGGATGCTTTTCCAAGACTTGTTCCACTGCTCTTATTTCAAATACCTGTGATGTAACTTCCAGCATCATGTCAATACACATGCCACCACAGTGAAACAAACTGGGAGATCAATGATTTGTCAATAGTCATTGCCCATTTTAGAAGTTCTAACCTGGCAGTGTATTTGTATCTTCTCGGACCATCTTAAAAGATTAGCATGACTGAATAAAGCACAATGGGAAAGAGTGTGGGGTGAGGAGGTAAGGGGACCATGAGCTTAACAAAGAACAAGATCAAGTGGGTCTTTATAGGTTTTATAAAGGTTGCTGCTTTACTTTGAAATCATTAGCAGAAATTCAAGCATAAGGGTGAGATACATTTATGCCTATATTTTAAAAAAGATGTCTTTCATGATATGTTCAAGCTGCACTGTAGGAAGGGCAAGGATGAAATAGGGGCACTGGGTAACTTGTCATTGTAGTGTTTCGCTAAGAGATTGTATTTGAATGGGTAGACTACTGAAACAAATTCAGGGAGAGTCATATGTGTATAAGAAAAAGCTTTATATACAAGAGCAATTGAATATTAAGAAAACATCTCAGCCCTGTCTTGATCAAGTCCATGAATCCAAAATTACCCCACATGTCAAATTTCCTCTTTAGACTCATGCAATCATGCAATAATGTCCAAATGCAGAAAGATCACAGGCCAAAGGGTCTTGTGGATCCAGTGGCAGTGGAAGCCTCTCAGCGCTGGTGGAGTTCTCTCTACTGTGGTCTCTACTGTGGGCTTCTGTGTAGCTCTATGTGTCTTGTCAACCTGGATGTCTTGTAGGTAATGTGTTTTGCTTCCTGCAAGTTATTCATCTCCTTCGTGTCTCCACATGTGGTCATCAAGCTGGGACCTTATTGACAGGTTAGCCTTCACCCCATCACTCTTCAAGGCATACGACTTTGTTTGTTTGTTTGTTTTGGCATCACTGCCCTTTGGTGCCCTTTGGTGGTCGTGGGAGCTACCCAGTGCCGCTCCTGAGAGCCGCCGCTGGATTTGAACCGCCAAGTCCGCGGGCCGCAGTTCTGCACTCAACCACTTACGCCACCGGGGCTCAGCCACCCCGTCCTTCTTAATACTCAAATTAACAGCAGATGATCTAACCAGAGAAATAATAGATGATCACTCAGGATAAGACACTACCTGTGAAGGTGGTGAGAATGATCAGATTCTGAGCATAATGTTAATGTTGAAACCAAAGATGTCTTTAAAGATGTGAAGGAAAGGAAATTTCGTGAACGAGTCCAGGTAGTTTTGTTGTGTTTTTTTTTCCCTTTTGAGCTAGGGGCGGTTGGTGGGGGCAGGGCAGAGAGGAAGATGGAGGGCAGGTTGTGCCGCTGTACAGATAAGTTGCCATTGATTGAGAATTAAAAAAAATATATGCATAGACTAAGTTCGCTGGGAATAAAAATGTCAGAATGCCATGTGTCACTGGAAGACGTGTTAAGCTTCAAATAATTTGGAGAAATCCTTGTGAACACGTCAAGCAGGCAATTGTACGTAAACCAACCCATGATCATCATGGTGATTCTGACTCGTGGTGATCCTATAGGCCAGAATAGAAGGTGTCCGAAGGGTTTTTTTTCTCCCGTATCCATTCCTGATCGTGATTTGAATTTCTGGAAATTTTTGTGGTTTTGCTGCTACAACGGTCTTAAAATTGTTTTTAGCATATTTTTACTTATGTGTTCTTGCTAACTACACTTGCGTGTCTGAGACTCGTCTGGTGCTACAGAAAATGTGTACTTCTTTTGAGTGCCACTAGGTGTCCTCTGTCAGTTAGGTATTCTAGTCTATTCCTTTGAAATTTTACTTAGTTTCCAATTGCCAGATGGCAGTCAAAAGATTTATTTTGATAAATAAATTTACTTGCTCAAGCCCTCCCAAGTAGAAACCTTTAAGTCATTATTTATAATGATTGTTAGAAAATCCAATAAAGATATCATTGGATGTTTTAAAAACAGACTGAGTTTTCTAGAATAGTCTATGAAGGGCATAGGTGAGGTTTAGACTCTGAAAGGCAACTTTAGGACATATTAAAACGATTTTAATGGTATAGTTTTCTCAAGATAATACATCCTTGATTTGTTCTATAATCTTGATATCCAGTCTTATTCTTCCTTATATCTATATATTTCTTGATCTAGAGATGGGGGAAAATGCCCCTCTTTATATAAGTGACAGTGTATATCTTTCAAGTTCTTGGCTTTGAAATATTGTCTTCTATGCTATGTGCTTTTCCAGAAATAGAAATAATTGGGCAGTGCTCTAAGTTAAAATAAGAGCACGCCTTTGTATTTCATAAGATCAAAAGATGATAAATGTAGCAAGGGTTGGCTGATCCCTGTCAAACAATGTGTAGTCGGTGCCTGAAGGTTCTGCACATTTGACTGAAGGTTGTTTTAATTGATAGATTTAAGATAAGAGTTTTTGCCCTTCCCACCCACCCCGTAACACTCTCACTTAGACAGATAGCATAACTTTACAACCTCATGTCTTGTATCTGTCAAAAGTTTTATTATAACTTCTCTTTCATACAGATAACAACCCTAAGTTCTACTAAGAATTGCTTTATGAAATAAATCCATCTTAAATCTCAGCACATGATGTTGTAGATAGTGTCTGTGTCATGCTTCTAATACTTAAAATGAATCCTATAAAATTAAAAGCAGTTTGAAAGGAAATGTAAAAGATTTAATTGTATCTGCCATGAAAAAGTCACATATTTCCTTTCAAAATGAACGTCTTTTTTGTTTGCTTTTGTTTTGTTTATGAGTATCACTGCTTTCTGGTGGAGGGAGTAGGAGGCCGAGCATTTGCTCCTGTGGAGCCTCTGCTGGAATTGAACCTCCATCCAAGTGGGCCACAGTCCCGCGCACACACTATGCCACCGGGGCTCAGCCTAAACATATTTTTTATATCATTTAATAGGGGCTCTTACAGCTCTCCTAACAATCCATACATCCATTTTATCAATCACATTTGTGTCTATGTTGCCACCATCAATTTCAAACCCTTTTCTTTCTTCTTGAGTTCTTGATATAACATTGATCATCTGATAGTATCTCTCTTTTTTTTTTGGAGGGGGCCAGTTTTTATAGAAATGATGATTATGGGCTATTTCTAAGTGTGGAATATGTGGCATTCAGGGAATAAAATGTGTAAAAACTATAGAATTAAGGAATTTGAATTAAAGATTTCTAGAATGACAGCACCAGTGTATTTCATGAACATAGATCACTGGTCGAATATGACTGTGACCATGTAGTTAGTTGGTGAATTATTATTAAACAGTGACTAGTCAGAAAGGTCTGGTGATCTGAAAATAGGGCAGATAAAACCTTTTAAAGCACCATAATCTAATTTACAACAAAAGTCTGGCCAATTTGATGACAACTAAGAACAGCAGCATGACAAATCCACTCTACTTGATTCCAATTCACTGTAATTCTATAGGACAGAGGACAATTGCTCCTTTAACTTTTCAAGACATTAGATCTCCATGAAAATATTGTAGCCTCATCTTGTTAATGTGCAACAGCAGATGGGTTTGAAGCACCAATCTTGCAGTAAGCAGTTCAACACTAAGGAAAACATTATTTGAAGAACTAGCTTTGAATTGAATAATAAAATGTTTAAATCTATAAATATAACACAGAATTTCTGAGGTGAAGCAAAGTGAAAGGTAATCTGACTCAACCTTCACTTTCACATGAATTTCTTTTTAGCACCCCTTCATAATGGAGGTCTGGCCTCTACTCACATATTTACTTTCAAAATGACATCTTTTTTATATCACTTTCCTGGGGACTCTTACAGCTCTCCTAACCACCCATACATCTATTGCATCAATCACATAGAGTTGTGCCTATGTGTCCATCATCATTTTCAAAGCATTTTCTTTCTTCTTCAACTCTTGATATCACACTGAACATCTGAAAGTTCAAACTGTCAGACTCTCTTTTTTGTTTTTGGAGGGGGGGGCGAAATTTTTATTGTTAGAAGGTTCTAATGAGGATTGCATTCTTTCTATAACTTATTTTTCTATCTCAACTCTTTTATTCTATATGCCATTTCCACATAAACATCTTAATTCATAAATAATGACCCTCTCAGCTTCTTTCCTTCTCAAATTACACAGTCTCATATTCTGTGCCTACTCCTTATGTGGTGTGATTTACATACAGACCACTCACCATTTTGGTGGTTCAGATTTACTTAGTTGAAATCCCAAATTCACATGAAGAGGAAATGAAAAACAGATACACACACATATATACACATATACCACATATACATATACATACACACATATATACAGATCTACTTATATGTATATAGAGAGAGAGCATTGAATTGGTTCAGACATTGAAAGTGACAACTAGATAGCCAAAAATCATATAAAGCTATAACTATTAGCGGTAGTAATAAAGGAAATCAGGAATCATGCTACTTAAACCACATGCTTTCTCTATACTATTTACTTTTCTTCTTATAGATTCCACCTGATATTTGTGTTTGAGATTTCTTATAAACTAAGGACCTATAGAAAGTCTGGCAGGTGGGGGTAGTCACAAAACTTTTCTAATAGAAAATGTAAAACCAGACACACTGATTGATTCTGACTCACACAATCTCTATAGAACCAGAGTAGAACAGCACCACTGGGTTTCTAAGGCCGTAACCCTTTACAAAAGCAGCCTGTCACATCTCTTTTTCATGGAACAGCTAATAAATTCTAGGTCAAGGTGGATTCACCTACAGAAGCAAAACAAGTGACACGTGGATGTGTTTCTTTATAGAAAGAGGTTTACATGAGGAAATGTCTTACACAGTTATAGAAGCAGATAAATCCAGTCCAGTTTAAGTCAGGCTTCTGACATCCTGTTAATGTCCTGCTGCAAAGTGTTGGGGGGTGTTCCGCAAAAATTTACTTGCATGTGATATTAGTGATATTGTTCTATACTTTGTTCATTCTGTTAAGTCTTAGGTCACCTTTCTTTGTAATAGGCTCAAATATGGACCCTCGTGTCCTCCACTTTCCTTGCTACTGTATGACTCAGAATGTTTCAGAGTTTCTTTTTACACCCACTTTGACGTCTATTTTCTTTCCTGTCTTTTTATGACATTTTGATTTCTTCATGTAGGGTGCTCTTGATGCATTTGCACACATCATCAAGGCTCATCATTAGTGTTCAATGTGTCAAATCTGCTCTTGACAAATTCTGATTCTCTTAGATTCATACTTTTCTCATTCCAAGTTCTGACATTGAACTGATGTCTGTAGCTGTCTCTTCTCATTTTTGAGCAAATGAAGAGCCGGAAGGCTTTGCTCCCAAAGGCATTCCTCCATCCATGCCATTATGGGTGAGTCTATGTATAGAAGGCAGCTGGTCCTCAGTCATATTTTGAGCGCCTTCCAACCTGATGGGTTCATCTTCTCGCACTATCTCTGACAATAGTCCACTTCTGTTCATGAGTTTTTCAATATCTGACAATGCCTTGAAGCTACCTTTGTTCTTGAGATGTTCTAGAAATTCAGGCTCTATTTTGGCTCTGTAACCTTGTTTTAATTTTGTTTATCTTTAACTGAACTTGTCTATCAACAATTGATGACCCATTCCAAAGTCAGACCCTGGACTTGTTTTAGCTGCTGATATTGACCTATTCTCACAGATGTAGTCAATTTGATTTCTGTGTATTCCATCTGGATATCTTGTGTGTAGTCACCTTGTGGGTTGTTGACAAAAATGTTTTTGCTATGAACAAATCATTGGTCTTACATAGTCTATCTTGTGATCTCCACCTTGATTCCTGTTACCAAGTCCATTTTCCAACCATTGTTCCTTTCTCTATTTTCCACTTTTGCATTCTACTTGCCAATAATTATCAATATATTTTAATTGAGTGCTTGATCAATTTCTGACTGAAGGTGATAGAATTATACAATCACTTCATCACTAGATTTTGTGGTTGGTGTTAAATTTGATTTAGTCATATTGATTGGATTTACTTGAAAGCACATAGGTTTATTTTGAAATGTCCTTCTTTGCATTGAAAGTAATGCTGCTCCTTTTGGTTGTGTCATTCCTGGCATAGTAGACCATAAGATTTTCTGATTCAAATTGAGCAATACCAGTACATTTCAACTCACTAATTCCCATGACTTCAATCTTTATGCTTTCTAAGTATTGACTACCTTCAAGTTTCCTAGATTCATACTTTGCACATGTCCAGCTCAGATCATCAGCAGATTTTTTCACAACTGTTTCCTCTTACCTTGAATCATGCCAGATCAGCAAATAAGATCCAGAAGTCTCCAATCACATAGGCTTGACTCCATTCACATCACCATGGCCACCTCCACTCAGAGAAAACCACTCCTCCAATGTCAGGTGTCCTCGGACCTGAGGGTCTCATCCCAGGCACTATCTTCAACTATGTTCTGCTTCCATTCACTAGACTTCCAAGAATCTGACAATGCTTTGCAACTGTGAGTAAGATTTTCAGCATCTTCTTCCTCCAAATTGGGCAACCAACTAGCCCTTCTTCACGATCTGTTCTTGGCCTAGTAGCTTTGCCAACATCTTTCACTTTGGGTGACCCAGATGGCTTGTGAAATACCAGTGACATATCTTTTAGGATCACAGCAACACACAAGTCACCATAGTACAACAAACTGACATACAAGCAGTGGACCCAGGAGGTGGAGCATGGATATTTTAGGAGGTACTGTATACACTATCAGTAAATAAGTATAGATTTGTCAATTCATTAAAATATTGTGAAAACAGGGATAGACGATGAATCACGGAAAAGACAAGATGGCAGTATTTGAGAAGTTGGAGGAGTCGGCGGAGAGACCACATGACTTTGCCCTGATGGAGCCAGACCTCTGAAGCTGGGGCGGCCACATGGAGACCTCTGACAGTGATGAGTTGCTTCTGCTGTTGATGGACCCTGAGCCCCAGAAGCGAGGAGCCATGTGGAGACCCCTGCCAGCGCTGGGATTCTGCACCCACTGACCTGTGACCTCATGAGTCAGAAGCAGACTTTATAGACTGATTTTGGGCATATGGGTTAATATTGGACTTTTGACTTTGAACTGGACTGGGCTGGAATGTGTTCTCAATGTCCTGTTCCTCTTGTATATAAACCTTTTCCTTATATCCCCCCCCCAAAAAGAAAAAAATATTGTGAAAACAAAATGCTTATAGAATCTAAATGGATCATTTTTCTCATAAGACTAATTGACATTTCTTTTTCTTAAGAAAAATGGTATCAATTTAATTATACAAGCTCTTTAAAATATTCAAGCAATGCAAAATATTATGTAAATCTAATAAAAAGGAAATATTATCACCTCACTCTGAGAAAACCATATTTTATATGTAGTGTTAATTTCATTTAGCCTATCTTTCTGTACACTCTTATGTGTGAGTGAACACACATAAGCCATTACAAATTTGCATCATATAAAATATACTATTTTTATGCACAGATTATACTAAAATTTTTCTCTAAATATTACACTTTCCTTTTCTTTTCATTTCCTTTGGCCAATTTTAGGTGGTCCATGTTCCAAACCTACAGTGTACCTTCCTCCCTACATATGAAAGATTAATTACACACAGTTACATATTATATTTAGTCATGGTTTATAGAAATTGAATGTGTGCATACCTGTGAAACTTGTTATTATTCTTTAAATCTCTCCCTTTGATTGGTGTTTTCCACATTCTTTTTTTTTATGGATAGATGATACCCCATAAAAAGAATTTGAATCATTCTCACACCAAATTCCATACTTTTTTTTGCTTCAACTTTTTATCAGAGTAAACCTTGGTATAAAAACTTACTCAATATAAACCCTCAATTTGTGGTGCTTTCACTTCGATGGCATAATTTCCCAGGTTTGGCACAACTTGGATTAAAAACCTGTATATTTTATCTTTTTTAATAGACATTTCCAGGTGGCTTTCCAAAAAAGTTATAATAATTCACACATCTGTTCTTGTTATTACCTATGTACCTACCAGCAGTAGGTGATATTGTTGTTTCATTTCTAGCTGTCTGAACAGCGAACTGTGATGTCTAATACTTTGAACTTCATTTTCTCACTGACTATTAATTGCCTGTACTTATCTTTGTCATTTTTTATTCCAGGCCTAATTATTAGAAATTTAATAAAATTTAGTCAATAGCTTTTTGCATCATCAGGAATATATGTAATAAGTGAAAGTGTTAAAAAAACTATATGAAGATATATCACATGCAATTTATATAGTTAGATACTGAAACCTTATATGTAAAATTTTGTAATACCAAACATTTCATAAGCCTCTGTGGTATCATTTTTTCCCTGGGATTATTCAGGAGCTCTACAAAGGCAATACATCAAAGTTCCTGGAGCACAAATGGACACTCTGAAATTCATTCACGAGAAAGCTGAAGCTCAGATAAGTGCCTCTTATGGAACACAAAACTTTTTAAAGATGATAAATGTGTCAAAGAGCTAAAAAAAATAGAAGGAAATATCTATGTCAATGGTGGATGAATATGGTTGGATTCCGGAAACCAACCTACGTGGCCCAAACCCTGTGAGGAAAAGAACAAAGTAGAGATGCATTAAGCATTCCAAAGACATGACTGACACTAAAACCTGTAATGCAGAAGGTAAGGCAGGAACACAATCATTCTGCTCCCTGTGCTGAAAGATCAGCTTCAAGGTGTAAGGTATAGTCCCTCATTGTCTCCGACTATATTTTTAGACCAACACAACTCAGGGTTGTTCTTTTAATTACTATTATTTTTAAACAATGTGGTTTTCTTTTCAATGATTTTATTGGGGGTTCTTACATCTCTTATAACGTTCAATACATCATTTGGTTCACGCATATTTGTACACATGTTGCCATCTTCATTTTAAAATATTTTTTAAATATTTTTAAAATATTTAAAATATTTTACTTGAGCCCTTGTATAAGTTCCTCTTTCCCCCTCCTTTTTTTAAATAAATCATCTTGTTTGGGGCTCATAAAACTCCCATCATGATCAATATATACATCAATTATATGCATACCACATTTGCCCACTTATTGCCATCATCACTCTCAAAACATCCTCCAATTAGGCCCCCAGTAACGGCTCCTCAATGTATTGTTTTCAGCAATGTAAAATATTGGACAAACATCCTTCTTCTCAGCTCCAAATGCCAGTAGTTGTGTCTGTGGCTTTTCAAATGACCCATCTATCTACAAATTAACTAAAGAAGTTTTTAGGCTTAATGTGGGTCTGAATTACTCTTTACTCTGAATCCTTATCAGTCCATATATCCTACTATAAGTGCTTATAGATTAATACATTTGTATATTTTGTGTCAATCAAAGTTAAAACTTTTAGTCATTTTGGACAGCTGGTTTTCACAACAGTGATAAAAAGTCTTTCAAACCCTTTATGTGAACATACAGGTTTCTGTGGATTTTGATAATTCAACTATGTCTAAAAGTCTTGATTTATACTCAGGATGGCAGAATTCTAAGAGACAAAAATCAAGACAGCAAAGAAAGAATGAATTAAAAACAATTTGTAGGGCATTCTATCAGATTACAGTGAATTTAAATATTATAATTTCAGTATAATTTGTAAAATTTACTTCTAGCTTATTGTATTCCATAGCTTATTGTATTCCATAGCATCTGTCTACCACCCCCATTCCTGATGATGTATTTAAAGTGGCAAGCTCATCCTTAATAATAAATAACAGAGCAATAAAGCACAGATCTACTAAAGGGTTTGGGACTTATACTAAATCCTAGCTCCAAATCAAGAACAAATTGTACATCATGATCTCGTTCAATACTTGCCTTCCAGAAGGGAACACAGGAGATATGGGTACTTTACCAAAATGTGGTGAAGACGTTACATGATTTATGGATAGCAGATTGTGGTGGTCATGTGTTTGATATGCCAATTTTATGATTGAGATGTGGGTATGGAGTCTAGCCTGTTAATCTGGAGATAGTCATTGTGTAGCCAATGAGGCCTCCGTGTGGGCATGACTTTCTCCTGAGACTTCTGGAAAATCTCATGATATTTCCCTCGTGGAGATGAGAAAATCTCTTCCCAGGTATTGGGAGTCAGTCTCAGAGACAATCAATTATGGACAAGACAAGATGGCAGCATCTGAGGAGTTGAAGAAGCTGTAGGAGAAGCCACACAGCCTTACCCTGATGGGACCAGACCTCTGGAGCTGGCGAAGCCACATGGGGAACCCTGCCAGCGCTGAGTTGCTTCTACCACCATTGGATGCTGTTGATGGACCCTGAGCCCTGGAAACAAGGAGCCATAGAGAGACCCCCACCAGCACTGGGACTCTGCACCCACTGGCCTGTGACTTCTTGAGCTGGAAGGAGACTTTATATACTGGTATCGGACATATGGGCTAATATTGGACTTAATGGCTTTGAACTGGACTAGGTTGGGATGCTTTCTCAATGTTCCATTCCTTTTGCATATAAGCCTTACCCTTATATCCATATATGTGTCTATGAATTGGTTTCTTTACTCTACCTGTACTAACACATAGACAAAATTACATCTGGGGTCTTAAAGTCCTGTCTTCAAACAAGCAGCCAATTAAGTGAGATGTCAACCAAATTCACATGGAAGAGGAGTGTGTCAGTCCAGGTAGACTAGAGGATCAAATTTCATAGACTCACATATAGGTATAAGGTAATGTCTCCCTCCAGCTCACGAAGTCACAGGTCAGTGGGTGCAGAATCCTAGAGCTGGCAGGGTTCTCCCCATGACTCCTCACTTCCAGGGATCAGGATTCATCAACAGCATCCAGTGGTGGCAGAAGCAACCCGTTGCTGGCAGGGGTCCCTGCGTGGCCTCTCCAGCTTCAGAGGTCTGGCTTCATCCGAGCAAAGCCGTGTGGCTTCTCCTCTGGCTCCTCAGACACTTCCATCTTGTCTTGTCCATGATTCATCGTCTCTGAGACTAACTTCCAACAACTGGGGAGATAGTGTCTCATCTTCATGAGGGAAATATTGCGAGATTTCCCAGAAGTCTCAGGAGAAAGCCATGCCCACAAAGAGGCTTCATTGGCTACTCAATGGTTATCTCTAGATTAACAGGCTAGACTTCCCACCCCCTACATTTCAATCATAAAATTAACATAAGCACATGATTGCCACATGGAGAACACCAACATCAGTCACCAATGGATTGAAATCCATAAAATCTGAAATCAAAGAAGGGACTAGTTTGTGGGAATCCAGTTTGTAGAAGGCAAAGAACCTAGCATTTTTTGTAAAGGTTTACTAATAAAGCTACCATGATAATAGCAGTACTGAAAAAATAATTCAAAAAATGATTGAGTAGTACATCACTGGGAGTCTCAGTCAGATTCACAGGAGGACATGGTACAAGGTGTCTCATTGCTGACATCAGATAGCTCTTGGCTGAAAACAGATAAAACTGGCTGGATGTTCACTTATGTTTCATTGACTATGTAAATATATTTGATTCTACAGAATAAAACACAGTATGAAGAACTTTGATAAAAGTGGAAATTAGAGAGCACTTCCTTGTGCTCATGGATAAGATAAACATTGATCAAAGAACAGTCCTTCAAAGAGAACCAGGGAATATTGTATGGTTTAAATCAGGACAGGTGTGTGTCCAGGTTGTGTTCTTTCACACTATCTATTCAATCTGCATTCTGAGCAAAGAATCCAGAGAGCTTGGCAATAATAATAAGGAGGAGGCATCAGAATTGGCATTAAGAACCTTGCAATATGCAGATGACAAGACCCCAGTGGTTGCAAGCAAAGAAGATTTAAGGCACGTGCTAATGAAATCCATCAGATGAATTATAAGACAGGTAAAGAACACCCACATTTTCACCACTAGATTGATATACAACATCATGATCAGAGGAGAAAAGGTTGAAATTAAGGATTTCAGCTTATTTGGATACATAGGCACTGTCCAGGTGAGCCCCAGTCAAGATATCAAACAGGGTGCTATATTAGTTAAATCTGCTGCATAATACCTCTATCGTCTTGAAGGACAATGTTGTCCCTTTGAGAACTCAAGGGCACCTAACTCAAGGTCTGATATGTTAACTGCCTCATATGCACGTGAAAGCTTGACAGTGAATAAAGAAGAGTGAAAAGTTGATGTATTTGAATCATGCTTCTGTTAAAGATTATTGACAGTGTCTAAGAGCACCAAAAGAACAGATACATTTGTTTGGCAGTTGTTTTGTGTCTGGCCCGGGGGTGAAAACTGTGGATGCAGAACACCCAGGAGTACGCAGCCTTCAGAAGGGAAGTGGATTTAATCAGCTGCTTCAGAAAAGTCATCTTCCAACTTCCATACAGGACCTCAAAACTGGATTAAAGCTGTGTTAATAAAAGCTATATTATATTTTTCTTCCCTGTCCTTATGGAGCCCAAAATGTCTGGTAGAAAATAGTGCTTATAATGTAATGGGACTTTTTTCGGAGTACTATGAAGTGCTGGTTCCCTCATGCTAATCCTGAAAAGTTCAGAAAATAAGAATTTCCTCAGTAGGAGTGGCATTTAGGCTAAGTAGAACATGATATTTTCCATTTCTATTACATCCCTTTGGATGAAAAAGGTCTTATTTTCAGATAGTATCAGATTATACTCATATTCACATTACAGTTTTCATATTCATATAGGGAACACTTATGGACCTGTTTTGATGGCTTAATTTGAAATAAACTTATCTTAAATGCACATAGTTGGCTATGAAAATAAAGAAAAGATTAAGTTGGAAAAATATTAGGATCCTTGAGTGTTCTATTTGAACATTTTATGCAGCTTGGAATATAAACAATAAAACTCAACTGGGAGCCCAGAAGCTGTAATGGATCCAGCACTAGACTGTTAACTGTAAAGTCAGTGGTCCATAACCAGCAGGCATTTTTCAGGAGAAAGGTGAAGCTCCTGTACAGATTTGCAGTCTCAGAAATCCCTTGGAACAGTTCAACTATCCTTTATTAGGTCATTTTGAGTTGGAATCAATATAATGGCAATGAACTTGATTTGGGTTTTGATTTGACTCTGTATAATGCATATACACACATCTGTGATCAGGGAAGACAGTCTATTTGTTAAATCAGCATTAATTCAGGCTTCTTAGTATATTACTGGTGGTGCCATGAGAACTATGAATGTAGCATGGGGCTTCTATCTGAAAAATCGGCGTTTTTAATTCACCAACTCCTCCAAAGGAGAATGGTGAGATAGTCTGCTTGCTTCTGTAAAGATTTGCATCTTGAAAATCCCCCAATAACTTTTTTTTCTGTCTTACGGTGTCTCCATAAGTAGAAATCAACTGGAAGGCACAACTAAAAATAAAGCAAACTCCCAGAGTGACAGGGTAGAACTACACCTTTGTGCTTCTAAGAATCTAAATCTTCAGGGGAGTAGACAGCTTCATGTCTTTCCTGAGGAAGAGCTGAGGGATTTGAACTGCTGTCCTTGTGGCCTGCAGTTCAGAGTCTAGCCCATGATGACATCAGGACTCTTGACAACTCCATGGCAAAGGGGCATGTTTTTTTTTTTTTTTTAGGTAGAAACACTCTTCTTAGAAAGGCCACCTGGAGGGGTAAAGCAAGGACAGGGGCTGGAGGAGATGTGAGGCGAGTATCCTAATCCTGGGAGACAGACTTTTGTACCTACTTGTTTTTCTCCTGAAAAAATAACTGGAGCAATCAGGAGTTTCTGGCAGGTCATTCATCAAGAGAGTTAGCCACGGCAGGATAAAGACAAAGGCCCTTTCTCTGGGACCAGACACCATTCTCTCACTGTCAGCTTCTAAGCTTGAAGGAACCCGAAAGTTAGGGAATTCTAGAGAATTCTAAACAAAATAAGAAATCTCTGCTTGGTACACAGAAGCAACATTTCCTGGTTGCTAACAGAAAGGCTTGAGTCCATGTCTAGAAATGCCTTAGAAGAAAAGTGTGATCCTCTGCTTACTCAACTGTTAACCACATGGCCAGTGGTTCAAACCACCATCCCGCCCTGCCCCAATGTTCCCTGGGAGAAAGATGAAGCGGTCTACTCCCACAGAGATGCCAAGTCTCAGAAACTTGAAGTCTCAGAAATCCACAAAGGTGCAAGACTACTCTGCCCCTAGAGTCGCTATGAGTCAGAACGCAGCTTCTCCTTTGCCACATGTAGAGTTTCCATTGGTTGGGTTCCACTCCATGATCACTTTTTACGTAGAATACTTGTCTAATTTTCTTATTATGATACCAAATATCTTGAAACAATTCATTCTTGTTTTAAAATTGAGTGCTCTATTTTTACATTTTATGCAGGTTCACAATGATTTGCTTTTAAAAAGATTGCAATGAACATATTTCAAAAGAAATGTGATGTTTATCCACAGTATAAAATTGAGAAAATGAATGGCCGAGAATGAATTAGCCTGAAAACAAAATATTCCTGATAGTGAGAGAGTCTATAGTGCTTTGTGATTACTAGCTCCTTCAGAACTCCATGTTATCTAAGAGAGGTCTATTTTGAACCTAGGTTTGAATAACAACAAAATCCATGTTCTTTCCATTATGCTGACAGTTTACATTGTTATAGAAATAAAGTTATACCTTTTTCAATAATATCCAATAATATATACAATTTGAGTTCCTATTTTTTCTTTATCAAGAATGCAAAACATTTCTTTTTCATTTATGTTGTCTCATTGTGTATAATCTTTAGTTCCAACTAGGGCAACAATATTATGAAAAACTTGCTTGTGCTACTGATCTTAAAAATTAAACCAGACAGAAAATTGATTAGCAATATGCTGCAGTGTAAACCACTTTAAAAGTTATTTTATGAAAATAAATGTCAGAAGAGAACTCTGTCAATACTGCAAATGAGATAAGGACAAATTTGTGTCATTCTGTATTATAGTTTGACATTTTGCACCAGATAAGGGTACAAAAGAGTTGACTGGATTAACAAACCAATTTGTAAAGAAGTATATGTTAGCATTCTCTAGAGAATAAAAACCAGGACACTAATGATTATACACACACATACATACATGTAACATAAGAAATAAACAGTTAATCTATAAAGCAGTACGATTGACTCAGTGCAACTCTTTTCCATAAGACAACTAGTATACTGGCAGTCCTTCAAGTATTGAAGGAATCTGGGTAAGTGCTCTGTAGAGCAATTCAGGCTATTAGGCTACAGGCAGCAAACAGCAAGGTAGGTCCCCAACAGTCATCCAGATGACAGGGTCTGACAGTTCCCAGCTCAAGCAATGCATGTGTACTCCAGTAGTGTGGCTAAGCAGGTCAGGAAGGAACTTCAAACTACTGAGACACAGTCCATGGGTTAGGTGTCCCACAGGCAGTGTAGGTTGCAAATGGAGGCTCAGAACAAGCTAAGGCAGACACACACTTGTCTGATCATCAAAGAGCAAGAGATAAGAAAGATGAGGCTCACTGAACCATTTATCTCTCCACACTTCAATTAATCTCACATGTGTTCATTGGCCATGTTGGTAAAATAAACCTACCTATCACATTCCACCCCTTGCCAACTTGAAAACTGTGCACAATTCTTTAGCTATATATAATATCCAGATATTAATGAAATCACACTTATACTTAACATAAAACATTATCATATATATAAACGAGAAACAGTGAGTCTATTTGCATCTGATACACCACACATGAACAAAAGAAAGATACTCCTGAAACACATACAAAGAAAATTAACTGACAATCACAAACCTCACTTTTGCAATTGATCACATTGTCATACTTGATCAGCAGAACTACCTTCTTCTATTACCTATTCAATGTTGCTTTTGTCCTCAGCAAGCATCTCAGTTGACTATGTTTTTTTGCCTGGTGGGGTGACCCAGACCATCATTCCTGAGGTATTTGGATCATTAGATGTCCTGTAATGATTGGGTTGCTGTAATTTAACATTTACTTTAATCACAGGCATGGTAATACAAAAAATCAGCTTATGGGATCTACTTGATTCCAGACATATTCTTTCTTACCTTTATTATGTAACACCAGTGAAATTTCTCCTTGGTAATCTGGATCAATCACAGCATTCAGTATAGTGACAACATTTCTGACCTATTGATCCAAAGGCCTGAGAAGCCCAAAGTGGTCAGGGGACATTCTCAGCTGCTAGTTGAGTGGGATCTGTGCTGAGTTTCCAGGTGGGAGAGTTCCTTCCTTCAGGACCAGGACTTCCAGGCCTGAAACACAGAGGGTTGCTGGCACAGGAAGTAAATATGCCCCAAGTGGATCTTTAGGAGTGATAGTGAGTAGTGCCACAACAGCTTCCTCCCCTTCATTTCTGGACCCATGAATTCTGGCTATTGGAGACACAGCACCATATATTGGCCACTGGTTTAGATCATCTATAGCTTCCTGGAGAACATTGCCTGCAAGTTGTTGCTACCTATTTGACACTGTGGTTGTATCTTTAGGAGGCCATTCCATCATTATATCAAGTCAGTTGCTTAAGGATGATGAGGAACATTATACAACCAATGGATTCCATGGACATGGGCCCATTGTTGCACTGAATTTGGTTTGAGGTGAGTTCCTTGATCTGAAGTAGTGCTATGTGGGATGCCATGCTGGTGGATGATGTATTTTGAAAGTCCAGGAGTGGTAGTTTTGGCAGAAGCATTGTGCAGGGAATGCAGAGAGATATCCATAGTAGGAGTCTTTTCCAGTAAGAACAAAACACTGCCCCCTCCTTGATGGAAGTGGTCTGATGCAATCAACCAGCTACCAAGTTGCCACTTGCTCTCAATGAGGAATGGTCCCATATCTTGGACTCAATGTTGGTTTCTGCTGCTGACAAATGGGGCATTCAGCAGTGATAGTGGTCAAGTAAACCTTAGTGAGTGGAAGTCCATGTTGCTGCACCCAGGCATAACCTCCATCCCTGCTACCATGTCCACTTTTTTCTTGTTCATAGGAGTGGCAGAGGAAAGAGGAGGACCATTCTCCACAGTGTGTGCCATCTTATCCACTTGATTGTTAAAGTCCTTCTCTTCACAGGTAGCTCTTTGGTAAGTGTTCACATGAGACACCATTCTCTTTACCATCCTGGCCCATTCTGAGAGGTCTGCACACATACCTCTTCTCCACACCTCCTCGTCACCAATTTTCAAGTCACGTTCCTTCCAATTCCCTGACCATCCAGCCAAGTCATTAGCCACAGTCCATGAAGCAGGATACAGTTCCACATTTGGCCATTTTTCCTTGCAGGCAAACTGAAAAGCCAGGTGCACTGCTCAAAGTTCTACCCATTGAGAGGATTTCCCTTCACTACTGACATTTAGGGAGATCACAGAAAGGGACTGTAGTGCTGCGGGTGTCCACTTATGAGTGGCATACGCATACCATGCAGAGTCATACGTATACCAAGCATGACTTTTTTGTTCTTCAGTTAAAGTATTGTAAGCGACTCCCCAGGAGAACATAGATGCAGACTGGGAGAAGGAAGGAATGTGAGGGAGTGGAGACTGTGGGCATTTGAGCCACTTCTTCATACAGCTTATTTGTACCTTCAGGTCCTGTTCTGGCTCAATCTCATACATACCACTTCTATTTAACAATGCTGCTGCTCACGTCCAACTTTATGACTGTATAGGTCAGACAATACCCAGTTCATGATGGGAAGCTCTGGCCTCATGGTGACTTGGTAGCCCATGGTGAGGATTTTAGTCTCCACCAAGCCTCAGAAAAGGCCAACAGCAATTTTTCAAAGGCGGAGTAGTTGTCTTCAGAGGATGACAAGACTTTACTCCAAAATCCTAATGGTCTACCTTGTGATTCACTAATAGGGATCTGCCAAAGACTCCACACTGAATATCTATCTATAATTGACACCTCTAGCACCATTGGGTCCATTGAATCATTTGGTCTCAGTGGCAAAGCAGCTTACATGGCAGCCTGAACCTGTTGTAGAGTCTTTTCTTGTTCTGGTCCCCATGAAAATCGGAGGTCTTTCATGCTACTATGATAAATAGGTAGAAGTAGAACACCGAAGTGAGGGATATATTTCCTCCAAAATCTGAAGGGGCCCACTAGGCATTGTGCCTCCTGCTTAGTTGTTGGGGGTGGGGAGTAGGGGGCAGATGCTATAGCTTATTCTCTAGGCTAGTAGGAATGTGTCAACAT